>PVIW01001328.1:0-312920 GCA_004026585.1 Noctilio leporinus | reverse complement strand
GACATTAAGACAAAGTCTAAAGGATAAAGAGCTAAAATGAGTGAATCTACTGTTTATTTAATTTGATGGGGCTGAATACACTTAACCAACACTTGTGAAGAGCTGTTTTGCTGCAATAATAAGAGATTTGCGCATTAGATACAGGCAGTTGATTATTATAACTATGAGTTATTTGAGATCCTAGAGCTATAGCAAGAATAAAAGGAGTTAATGAATATAACATGAAATGCCTAGTACAAAGTAAGCATTAAAAAGGCAATTACTTTTATTCATGTTAAAAAAATAAAGCATTAGTTAAATAAAAAATAATTATTCATCTTCTGTAAAAATATCATCACATGAGTATTTTTCTGAGATAAAGGAACATCCAAATGGATTTGAGTTACCTGACTCCTTAATAGATATAGTAGATACGGATAGCACAATTTTTCCTACTGGCAGCTGAAAAATTGTGTGCGGTCCAACTGGTGGTATTCCGGATACAGCTCCTTTTGATTAGCAAGAATCAATTGTAAAGTTTTCAGACATTTTTGCATGCTGGTTGACATTATATTGATATCTTAAAATCAGCCATGTTAGGAATATTTGTACCATAGATATCAATAGACATAGTTGGGAATTTTTTCTTTTCTTTTAGATGTGGTTGTTAAACATTTATTACTATTCCATGGCATACAGTCTTTGGCAAATTCTGAACTTCTCTCCTTTATGGCTGACTTGGCCTATAGTGGTAAAAAAAAACCTTACTCTTTTTATTCTCATATTTGTAAATATAACTTTAAAAAATGTCAATTAGAAAAACTTAAGTATTAAATATTTAAACTTATCCCATTTTCTAAAATGGATATACATGACTTTGTATTAAGAGGAAATATTAATTTCCCTGAGGATAAGTAATTTCAAATTTCTTTTAATTTAAAAGGACATAAATTTATTACATAGTAAAAACTAAATATATAAATTTATAAGTTAAAATGAGATAATTTAAAAGGTATTTTTGAATTATGAGCAGGATCATTCTAGTTTCACCTTTGGAACTGTTGAGAAGGTATAATTATTCTCTTTGACCACTCAGTATTCTTCAAACAAAATAATTAATAAGTATAGATATGCATTAAATAAGTAAACCACCTAAAACTCAAACTTGTTAGAATATTGAATACAACTAACACAACACACACATCAAATAGCTTTCTTTTTGAAGGCCTATATTAGTTCCCCATTGCTGCTATAACAAATTATCATGAATTTTTTTTTTTTTAAGGATTTTATTATTTTTAGAGAATGGGGAAGGGAGAGAGACAGAGAGGGAGAGAGACATCAATGTATGGTTTCCTTTCACCTGCCTCCAACTACAGACCTGGCTGGAGACCTAGCTTGCAACCTTTATTTCTTATTGTCTGAACTTCAGAAGTTGAAAATCAGTCTTATGGGGCAAAAATCAAGGTTATTGGAGGTATGTGCCTCTTCCGAGTGCTCTAAAGGAGAAGCCATTTTCTTGTTTTGTTTTTTTTCTACAAGATGTAACCTGAAATCCTTTGCTAGTGGCCTCTTACTCTGTTCTCAAAATGAGCAATGTAGTATCTTCAAGTTTTAAACAAATTCTTTCTCTCTCTGATGTCCACTTCCATTGTCACATTGCCTTCTCTGACTCTGACTCTTGTCTTCCTTTCCCTTAAACAGATACTTGCAAGTATATTGTATTTACCCAGATAATCCAGGACAGTCTTGTCATCTCAAAATCCTTAATTTAATCCCCTCAGCAAAGTTCCATTTTGTCATGTAAGGTAACATGTTCACAGTCTGGAGCATCTTTGGATGGGTATTATTCTCTTTTACACAGTTTGACCTCTGGCTTTCAAAGATTCATGTTTGTGGATGTGCATGTGCGTGCCATTTCAAGTTTCCAAAACTCAAAACTCACTACATCATCAACTCAAGTCCAAAATCTCATCTAAACCTCATCAATCCAATGTCTAATTTTATAAGTAAAGTGTTTGTTTTTTGAGGGTGATGTAAGTCATTGGAGTGCAGCATGATCTTATTTGCATTTTGAAAAAATATCTCTGGGTGTGCAGAGAATATATTCTCTGTGTGTGTAGGTGTGTAGAGTGTGAGGAAAGGTGTGCTCAAAAGTTCAACATTGAAAAGTCAGTTAAGAGGCAATTATAGGAACCTGGTAAAAGTAGAAGGTGTCTTGGATCAGAGTGGCATCAGTGGGGAGAAAAAGAACAAGTAAATCCTTGTTACTTTTTGGAGCTAGAACTGCAAGAACTTTTGGGAAAACTGCTGACTATGTGGGAGGGCCCAGGTGAGACAAAAATCCAGGAATCTTGCTAGATTTTTGACACTAGGAATTGAAATGCCAAAGAAATGAATGAAATTTAAAAGACCAGGGAAAGGTGGGAAATGGGATGAGTGCATGTGTGTGTGTGGGGGAGGTGGAGGTGGGGTGAGGATTATGACAATAAATATATGTTTGAGCATGTTATATATGAGGAAGCAATCAGTTGAATATAAGAATCTGCAGCTCAGTGGTAAGGCCAGGGCTGGAGATCACTCTTTGGAATCGTTTGCCCTATAGATAGTATACAAAACCATAGAACTGGTTAGAATCATTTCCAGAGAAATCACAAATAGGACATGTTTAGGCATCCTGACCATTTTCTGACCAGAAACAGGAAGGTTTGGGTTTAGGGTTTGAACTGAGAAAGTCATGAGGAGTCCCTTAGGTGATAAAAAGAAGTCAACATATTTATCTCAGTTTAAAAGTTTTAATGGAAAAATTACATATTTCTGTTCTAAAGATTTTATTTTTAGAGAGAGGAAGGGAGGGAGAAGGAAGGAGAGAAACACCAGTGTGTGGTTGCTTCTCACATGCACCCAAACCCTGGCATGTGCCCTGATTGGGAATTGAACCCATGACCCTCTTGTTCCCAGGCTGGTGCTCAGTCCACTGGGCCACACCAGCCAGGGTTATATTTTGTTTTTAATTAGGCATTTTCCCTCTGTACAGAGAGAATGAAGTTCATGGCTAGCTGTATTCAAGGATAATAATTCTCAAACTTTTAAAGCCATGTCCTTTGGGGAACATCAAAGAGACCCATGGTTCCCTAACTTTATAACTACTACTTTCCAGTGGATGATTAACTTCATCAAAACAAATCACTGGAGAGAAACAAAAAAGAAAAATGGCAGTAACCTCATTGACAGCAATATATATGAAGCACTTATTAACTTTAGCACTATTTCATTTTATGGAACAATACCCTTAAAATAACCTAATAACTAAGTTAGAAGTTGAAAGTTAAAAATCCTCTAGCAAACCATTATTTCATTTTATAAGGTTCTAGCAATTAATATGTTATTAGTCAGTAGCCTAAACACTTTTTATGTAAAATTCTAAAATCGCTTATGATTCATCTGTAAGCATCTAAAATCACATTTTAGAGTTTCCATAGAGTCACGAAATCTAAAGAAGGCACTGAGCTGCCTGGTCATTCATCATGGAGGTTCTCATCTATAAAGTTTCTGCTACCGCAGGTCCTCTGGGTAAACCTTTTATACTGCCATTCTCTTGGAAAATGTTACCATGTAATAAGAATTTCTAATTTCTTTCTTTGACTTCCTAGTCTCTTAAAGAGAGACTTTGGTTGGTTTTGGAGGAGCAGAGGGGCTGGTAGATTACAGATGCATGGCCCATGAATCCCTGGCCTCTTAAAATGCTACCTGTGTTCTGATGGCCTGGTATAGAAGACCCTCTTTTCTGCTGGTGTCAGACCCACAGGAGGATTCACCGTTTCTGGGGACTGCTAGAATGATGCTCGCACATCCCCTCTGGCATCTACCTGTGCCAGGCTCTGCCTAGGCCTTTCTGGAATTGAGACCTTCCTTTTTGGTCCCCTGAAGAAAGGGTTTAAAGAATTAAGTGCTCAGCCCTGGACTACTAGCTCAGTTAGAGCATCCTCCTGGTAAGCCAAAGTTATAAGTTTGATCTTTGGTTAGGGCACATAAAAGAATCAACCAATGAATGCGTAAATAAGTAGAACAACAAATCAAAGTTTCTTTCTTTTTCCCTCTCTCTCTAAAATCAATAAATAAACATTAAAGAAAATTAAGTGCTCAAATGTTTAGGAAGGCAGCACTAAAACTTGCTTTATACAAAAATGTGGTCAGTAAGGATTCTTTATGCAGTTTATACTTTATAGAAAGAAAAGTAAGTTGACCTTAGTTCCACCTTTGTAGCTTGGAAATTAGCCTTCAAATATATTAAACCCTTCCACAAGTGTATTAAATTCTAACCACAAAGCTGGATCCTAAACAAAACCCTATATAGAAAAATTCAACATTTGGTAATTTGCATTCCCAGAGGGGAGGAGAGGACAAAGAGCCCAGGGTTACAAGTAAACAAATGAAAACTCTTATGTTTGCAATACTTATTAAAGTAAATTTGATAATTTAATAAGTGAAATGCACACATTATGAGTAATTTAAATGTACTAAATAGTAAGAACTGGAATTTCCCAATATTCTATACCTAATTTTGGTTCCTAGAAATTTATAGGATATCCTTTCTCCATGGTTTTAAGGAGATCTTTATATGTGAATTTCCGTGCAGCAGAAAACATGTGTATTCAAAGGCATTTTAATGTGTGTCAGGTGTCTTGCCTTATTCCATTGTCTTGTTTCTGAATTTATGACTCAGTTTTGATGTCTACTTTCTGCGTCCTTTCATGAATGAACTCAGGGACCTATTATTTAGCTCTTAGAGATGGGGAAATAAAGGCTGGATACTTTATTTGGCATGGCTGGTTGGGGATTTTTAAAAAAAACACTTCAATGAAAACATGCTCTTAATTAGGTCCTTGATCATGTCAGATAAACTATACGAATCTTCAGCCTCTTTTCGGGTGAGACTCAGGTCCCTCACTCCAAACAGAGCGGCGGCTCTGGCAGCTTCCCAGCCCATCAAGGGCAAAGCTCGTGACCTTGTTTTTCTCTTTTACTTGGCTTTGTTCCTTTCATCTCCCAGATTCCTATTATTTTCAGCTATTTTCAAAAGGAAACTGTGAGTGTGGGTCCTGGAAAACAGTTCACACGGGAGGAAAAGGTGCAGGTGGAAATAATCCTGTCTGGAGGAACCGCTCTTGGTTGGAAGGAGGGATAAGGGGCTTGGGCCTGGGAAGGCCGGTGTCGAAGGCTTCGTTGGCCATGCTGCTTACTACGTGGCCTTGAGAAATTGTTTAATTTCTTGGTTCCCCAGTTTTTAAAAGCAACAGTAACATTTTTATACATGAAGCACTAAATTAGTTAATGCACAAAGAATATTTAACATACTGCCTGGCATCATGATTATTATTTTTTATCTTGAAGACAACGCTTATAATAAAGTTCTAAGCACTATTACCTTATGTCAAATCAGTTATTAATACTTTAGAATATACACTGACCACAATAATGACTATTATGGGAAGGGTGTGTGAATGAGTGTTCAACTGAAAATTTAATAAACAATGACTACAAGATTGGAGAAAAGAGGCAATGGCAAACCAAAGGAGAAAAAGGCACATTTCTTCAACCAATGGCTACCAGGTTTTGGAGGGTTCACATAGTACGCTGTTTCAAACAGATGTGTAAGGGCTGGTGCAAAAACTGGGGTCAGAAGTTGTTGGTGGAATTTAAGGAGGGTCTTCCCTGGCAAAGGGAATTTTTACATCTTGCTGTGTCTGCATCTCTGTTTATTAGGAACCAGGGGGAGAAAAAGTGCTTCCTAGAGCATTGGAGAGGGAGGAAGGGAGGGAGGGAGGGAGAGAGAGAGAGAGAGAGAGAGAGAGAGAGAGAGAAAGAGAGAGAATGAATGAATGAATGAGTGAATGAATGAATGAATTCCAGAAAGCAGAACCCTGCATCAGAAGCAACCAGGGAGCAGCTAGTTTATGGATGAAGCCAAAACCGGGGAGGACAGAGCGGTGTTTCAATGGTTCTCTCATGGACAATGTTAATTGGAAATGCTTTTGCCATTGTTCTGTCTCATTTCTAGCAGCTGCCAAGATTGTCTTTGAGCAATGCTTGATAGAATTATTTTATGAGAATGCTTTCCAGCTGCAGGTTCTCAGAGGTCTGGGGATCAAGAAAACATACTTCAGTGCATTTTGATGGGGCAGAACTTGAACAGATTAAAGCAGGGGTGTCAGACTCATTTTCATCCGGGGCCATATCAGCTTCATGTTTGCCTTCAAAGGGCCGAATGTAATTTTAGGACTGTATAAATGTAACTACTTAACAGTTAGTGAGTCGGGTAGAAACAAGGTGCTGGTGCAGATAAAATAAGGTGGAGGGCCAGATTTGGCCCATGGGCCTTGTGTTTGCCACCCATGGGTTGGAGTATGGGGTACAGTGTGGGAAATGCCATTTACCTGACTATAGGAATGTTAGAGGGATATGGAAGAGTGGGGGACTGCCATGGAAAGAAGGAACAGAAGGGCTTTTCTAGTAACTTGCTGATTCCAACCATCAACGTGACTTGTATGTTTTATGACCATTTTCCCTTCTGAGATTATTACATTGTAAGTGGAAGAATGAAACGTTTTAATTCTCCCCAGGTTAAGACGAGGTAGGTGTCATGTTGTGTAAGAGTTTATTGAGGATCTGGCAAATAGTGATTTTGGATCTTTGTCCAAATCTTGACTCAGCAGAGGGAGGCCCAGAGCTGAGTTGGCTGTTTGGTACTAAAAAAAAGAAGCAGCAGCAGCAAACTAAATGACTCTGCATAAGAAAGTGGAAAATTAGTTTTTCTCCTGGGTGGGGATGTTGGCAGAAAGCAGAATGGACTCAAGTGGAGCTAGGAGAAAGGTGCACAACTGGACGGCATGGCAGAGTGACCGAAGGAAAGAGACCAGGACGTCCAATTAGTTTTGTTGGGCTTGGTTGGTAAGGGAATGGAGGTGAGCAGAAAATGTGACTCTAAGGGAAATGCAGTTGTCCTAAGGGGACTGCACACCCCCTGAATGCCTTCTGTCTTCTTCAACCTTTTGTAATGACTCGTACGTGGTCACAGAGTTAGGCTTTACCTGAGCCCTGTGTGAAGGGAATGCAGCCAATGTTAAGAAATTCCACATTCTTTGAGTTTTAGGAAATAGCTGACCCCAAAATAAAACCTTGCTCCAGGATGCACCCCTCTACGTTCTTTCTCATGACCCCTAAAATTCATAGGTTACTCTTTTTCCTTTTTTTATTTGCCCCTATCAAATGTCAAACCCTGTTTCTTTTCTTTGACATGCTTCCCATTAATGAATGCTTTCCCTATTGAAATAGCCTGAATAAAATCATATCTTATGCAAAAATAATTTAGGGAAGGGTAAATGTCTTTAAGGAATTACAAACCTACAAAAGTTATAATTGTAACTAATTGTCTTAACTGTCCTGTGCATATTTATCTTTCAAAAGAGTCATTTTGGTGTGATGACTTGGGTGGAATTAGCTCTACTCAGGTAAAGAGTCCTCTGTGAGCCCTTTGTGCTCCTTTAGGACTAGCCACCTGGGGACTCGGTCACTAGCGCAACCCCTGGTTCCATGTTCTGGACTCTTGTCCACTGGTTAAATGATAATAAGGATTTGATTTGCATTTTATGGGAGTGTTTTCTTGATTTCTTTTTAAAAAATGTTTTTTAAAGATTTTATTTATTATCTTTAGAGAGAGAGAGGAAGGGAGAGAGGTAGAGAGGGAGAGAAACATCAACATATGGTTGCCTCTCACCTGCCTCCAGCAACGGACCTGGCTGGAGACCTGGCTTGCAACCTAATTATGTGCCTTGGCTGGGAATTGAACCAGTGATCTTTGGGTTCACAGGCTGGCACCTTATCCACTCAGTCACCAGCCAGAGCTATTTTCTTGATTTCTTGAACAGGTTTCTTTTGGTCTTAATGGCTTTTACAGTTGGTGATCTTTGCAAACAATTAATAGTTTGAAGAGATCATATTTCTTTTGGTTAAAAGACAACAGAGAATCCAATACATTGGGTTGTCTCATTATCAATTTTGAGGTCAAATCAGTTAAGACTTTTTACCCATTCCAAACAGAACAGATCTTCTGTGAGGCTTGTATGTCTGTGTTTGTATGATGGCTGACATTTTAGATTGAAGTTGTAAGCTTCCTCTCTCTGTATTGATATGTTTTTCTTAGATTTGTGATTTAGAAAGGACTTTTACCCTTCATTATGTGAGTATGTAATGTTTCCCTATCTCGGAATAGTATCACTAAATTGGATTATAAAATTTCTTAAAAGTTTCGTTTTATTGGCCTACATATAAAATAGTACTTACATAAATTGGATACTTCTAAAGTCCTCAGAAATTAGAGGAATTGAACTTCAAGTCTTTTCAATGTGAAAAAGGAGTGTTTTTTAAAAAAAATTAACTCGGAAATGTTTTAAAAATTCAAGTTCATGTAATTTTGGTAAGTCTTCAGCAAACAAGACTAATAATTTTGATTAAAATCAGATATGTAAAAAGTACATGTCTTTTCTCATTTAACAGCAGCATTAAGTATAACACAAATGTATATATTCTACTTATATAAGTTCACTGATATAATAAACTATCATTACTTCTACTTAATGCCTATTAAAATTATAAATTCATACTTAAGCAAATTGAGTTATTCTGATTACCATATTGCATTAATAATCATGTTTTGTAGTATCTAAGCTTCAAAAAGAAATAGTTTCCAAGATATTCAGGAATTTAAAACCTTGAACTTAAACCAAGTTAAGTTAATCAATGAATATTTATTGAGTAACTATATCATTTCTAAGTAAGGCATAGTACTGAAACATTAATTACTAGGCATAATTTTAAGTTTGTATTTTTTGCCTCCTTTTATATGTGACATAGAGTTTATACCCATGTGTTTGGGTCTGTCAAATATGTTAACTGGTACTTTTTGAGAAGTATCCTATAAGGACCATAGGAGGTGTGAGAGGTTTATTCATCACTGCAGGAACTGCTGTAAAATTCCAATGTGTGACAGACAATTCACATTATCTACTTCTGAATTTTCTCGGTAAAATAGAAGCCACTGTGGTAGAAACTTATAATCAATACACATGAATGATATTCTGCTAGGAGCAAGAGTGAGAAAGGAGAGCAACTGTGTATGCAAGATATACTGGATTTGTATTTGTTATGAAAAAAAAATAGCTTTGTCTATAAAAGTGGCATAACTGGTTGTTCTTGATGAGAAGTGGAAAGAGTAGGACAAACTAAATGGATACAGGGAGTTGTAAAAGGTTCCCAGAAAGGGAATGTTATTTGTTGAGATCAAAGCTGATGAAGGTTTGATGGATTTATTTACAAGATTTTCAAAAACACTTTTAGTATCAAAATATACTAATGCAAAACTAGGATTTGAGTTTCTGTCAAAATGACTATGTTTTCTTTGATTATTGGTTTGCCTTCTTTTTTGTATTTTAGATAAGTTTTTTAAATGTTCAATATTATTTTGTATTAGTTTCAGGTGTATCTGATTTTTTTATTGGCATTTTAAAATTAAATCTTTATTGGACTTTTTTATCCATTATCATTTAGTCCCCTTATACCCCATCCACCCAGCAATCATCACACTGTTGTCCATGTTCATGAGTTCTTTTTCCTTTTTCCTCAATCCCTCCACCCCCTAACTGCCCCTGCCCCCAGCTTTCATCTGCTCTACATCTATGTGTTTGTCTGTTTTGCTTGTTAATTCAGTTTGTTCATTAGACTCCGCATATGAGAGAAAGCATATGGTATCTGTCTTTCTTTGACTGGCTTATTTCACTTAGTATAATGTTTTCCATGTCCATCTATACTGTTGAAAAGGGTAAACTCTTCTTCGCTTTTTATGGCTAAGTAGAATTCCAATGTGTAAATGTCCCATAGTTGTTTTATCCACTCATCTACTGATGGACACTTGGGCTGCTCCATATCTTGGTGATTGTAAACAATGCTGCAATGAACATAGAGGGGCTTATGTTCTTTCAAATTAGTGTTTTGGGTTCATTCAGATATATTCACAGAAGTGGAATTGTTGGGTCAAAAGGCAGATCCATTTTTAATTTTTTGAGGTATCTCCATACTGCTTTCCACAGGGGCTGCACCAGTCTGCATTCCTGCCAATAGTGCAAGAGTTCTTTCTCCACATCCTCATCAACACTTGTTTGTTGATTTATTGATGACAGCATTCTGAAAGGTGTAAGATGGCATCTCATTATAGTTTTAATTTGCATTTCTCTGATGATTAGTGATGTTGAGGATCTTTTCATATGTCTGTTGGCCATTTGTACACCCTCCTTGGAGAAGCATCTATTCAGGTCCTTTGCACATTTTTAAGTTAGGTTGTTTGGTTTTATTTTTTGTATTAAGTTTTGTAAGTACTTTATATATTTTGGATATTAACCTGTTACCAGATGTATATGTTCTCCCATTCTGTGGGTTGCCTTTTTAGTTTGTTGCTGACTTCCTTTCACCTTGCCTGGGAAGATAGATCTGATAAAGATTGCTATGAGCAATATCTAAGATTTTGCTGCCTATGTTTTCTTCTAGGATTTTTATGGTTTTGGATCTAACTTTTGAGTCCTTGAGCCATTTTGAATTTATTCTTGCTTATGGTGTAAGAAGGTGTTTAGTTTATTTTTCTGCATGTATCTGTCCAGTTTTCCTAACACCCCTTATTGAATAAATGATCTTTAGCCCATTGTATATGCCTGCTTCCTCTGTTAAGTGTTAATTGACACAATTTAATTCTGGGCTCTCTATTCTGTTCCATTGATCTATGTGTCTGTTTTATGCCAGTACCAGACTGCTTTGATTACTATGGCTTTATAGTATAGTCTGATATTAGGTAGCGTGATTCTTCCAACTTTGTTCTTCTTTCTCAGGGTCACTGTTGATATGTAGCAACTTTTGTGCTTCCATACAAATTTTCGAAATATTTGTTCTAGTTCTGTGAAATATGTCACTGGAATTTTGATAGGAATTGCACTGATTCTATAGATTACTCTGGGTGGTACGCACATTATAATAATGTTAATTCTTCCTATCCATGAACATGGTGCTTCCACTTATTTGTAGTTTTTAAAATTTCTAATAATAATTTGTAAAGAAATAATTCTGTACCTTCTATTTAGGTAGTTTACTTAGATAACAAAGGCTTTATGTTTTATTAAAATAATTGCCTATGGTTCATGTTGACTTATTATATCCTTGATTATTTAAGAAAACAAAAAAACATGTTAACATTCACTATAATCATGTTACCTTTTATGTTTATTTAAAAATATTTTGTTGCTACTTTGAAGTGAGTTGCAAAGTATTGTCTTTCAGGCACCCATGATCCAATTTTGAAGTGTTCAAACCCACTTTTGTTTTTTTTTTTTATTTCCTTAAATTGAGTGATATCTTTTCACCTGAAACTGTCTGAGATTTCCAAGGGTGGCATTTGAAAAATCACAACAAATTCATTTCATTTACCTTGTGAAAAGAATGCTGTTAGAAACTGTTAATGTTTTATTTTTTGTTTTTTGTTTTTGTTTTTGAATATGTTACTGTCAATGAGTTGCCTGGGAAGAGACACTGTCAAATCAGAAGAGATGTTTAACATTTCCTTGGCTATAGTTAGATGGGTGTTTCAGAAACAAATATTTTAGAAAATTGTATGCTGTATGGGAAGGACCTAGAGATTTGGTAATGTCCTTAGTATGCTATGAGATGTTTCTATTAGTCTTGGTGCTACTTTCAAGCAATAGTGTAGGGTTATCCCATTTTCATGTCATCATTTCAGTTATTTAAAAAATTATTTTATATTATAATTTCTGTTATTTTCTTTTACAACATTGTTTAAGAAATCCCTAATCCTTTCATGTTTCTTAACTACCTTCCACAACAGACTATTTTGTCCTTGTATATTCCAAAATAAGGTCCACCTCCTCTAACCTCATGACAATCAGAAGACCTGAGAGCAATTCCATTGTTCACCTTCCTTCATAAAATCATAAAACTGCAGGTCCTTTCTTTTGTTTGAGACAGTCTCCTTTAACAGATGTTCTCCCTAAAATGCAGATTTGGATTCAGTAGGGTGTGTGTTTTGCTTCCTCTCCTGGGTGACTCCAATGCTGCTGTCTGTGGTGTGCACTTTGAGTAGCGAAACTCTGTAGGATGTGGAATGAGGCTTTGAGCTAATTTTTTCTAGAGCTCATGGATAACCCCAGCTGACGTTGGGTTATGTAACCCATGCAATGATGCCAGTTTGTGGTTGGTCACTGGGAACATTTTTGAAGAAACTTAGATCTATAGCCTGTAGACCACTCTCCTGCTAGTCCTAGGAGAAAGAATAGCTGCCTTGCAGCTTTGTTCCCAGGAAGTGAAATTAATAAACACAACAAAAAATTGTGACTCCTTTCAAGGCTGTATCATAGTAGGTAAGATCAGTCAATAAGAGGAATGAGATTTCCTAGCTATCAGTTTGATGCAGTACAGTACATAAATTTGTATCTCAGAAACTATGTTACCAGTAGTTTTAACAACCATAGCCTTACAGATTTACCTTTAAAAGCAAGGTGATTAACACTGCCATTTTTTAAACAAAGGCATGTTGACCTTAATTTTCCTGTTGCCTTGAGAACAAGGTGAGAAATTGGTTCTCATAATATGGAACCATAAGCAATAGTAATATTGAAACAGTTCTCGGCATGTGCAAAATTATTTTGTCTCTAAATGTAGGTATGATATGATTTTGACTTCTTATATTTGTGTGCCTATCTAAATGCAGATTTTTTTGTTAGACCCTGTCCCATTCAATTACACAGCCAGGCAGCAGATACTGTACTCATCTCCAGGATAAATTCCTATTACAGAGCATGAGATTGAATTTACAGTACAGCTTGAGCATCCCTAGTACAGATTATACTTTTGAATTTTCAGCATACTATTTCACATGAGATCATGGGATGACAAATGCATTATAATGAAGCTGCTTCCTCTTGTGTCCCCACTCCATTTGAGAACTTGGGAAATTCATAGCAAACTGTACATTGGTATTTACTTTGATGTAAAACAGTGCCCGAGGTCTAGATTCCAAAGAGTTCAGAAGGAGTTACGTGTATGAATCTAGTTAACAAAAATGAGCATTTGGACACAAAATTCCTCCATCAAAATTTTGAAATTATTTGCCCCAGTGAATTCACCCATATACTCTGACCTTCAAATCTAATAGAAAATAATGACTACCATTGTCAAACTTTTCACCAAGAGGGGGTTGAATTGCAGCGTGCTGCAAGGAGAGAGAAATATACTAGGCGTGCTTCAATAATTTTAATGGCTCAAAGAGATGGAGAAGGTGAGCATATTTAATTGTGCAGTGAGCAGCCTCATCAGTAACCTTCATATGTAATGATGAGAGGAATTGTGTGTGTATGCTTGCATGTGTGTGACATGCACAGACGTGCATAAAGTTCAGTGAATCTGTGTCTGTGATAACAGGAGATAAATTTTAAAATGATCTCTGATTCTCAAAAGAAGAAACAAGGTCAGAAACAAAGATTCTATTTATACATTTCTATTTACACACTTAAAAGAAGGGACGCCTTGTTTGACTAAAAAACAAATCTTTATTTAGATTCTTCGGTGTATATAGAATTTAATGGATGTATATTCAGCCTTCTGTTCCCAGTGCAGAAGTCACATCATACAAGTTTAGCAGTTGCACAATAGTATTATTGTAAGTAAATTCTCAATAGATCATCTGCATTGCAGATTAGCCAAAAATAAAAGAACAGGGGGGAAAAGGTAACTATGGGGATCTTTGCTTTCTTGTGATAATTTGGCACTCATGTAGATTGATAATGACAGCAAATCAATGATTATGGCATTTTTATAGTTCTCCATCGGTTCTACTTTTCTTAAACCTTTCATTTCACAACTTTTTGTCCCCCAAACAAAATATTTTGTACTCCACCAATTTCTAGGCTCACTACAAATACCCCCAAAATCAAACAACCTTAAAGAGTTTGATGTATCTATCGCTAAATTTTTATGGTGCGTAAGTTGATCTGGATCCCTGAAATGTGGGCAGCAACTATTGCTTTCTATGATTACTTCAAATTTTTACAAGCTCTAAAGTCCTGTACCACCCCCAGCTTCCTCTTTCTTAGGAAACAGGAGGCAAGGCCACCACTTGGGTGCATGGCTTCAACCTCCTGCAGTCACATCCTTATCTACTCCTTTCTGAGTCTGTTAATGAGATGGTTTCCTAGTCAAGGCTAATATTTTAACTTTTATCTTGCTTGTATTTATAATAATGCAATCATATTATCCTCAAATAATAACAATTTTATCTTCCTTTTCAATATTTATGTCTCATATTTTTCCTCTCTTGTAATCTTCAGGATAATGTTAAATAACAGTGTTTCTCAATTTAATGCAGATTCTTTTAATATTTCACCCTTAAATATGATGTTTTCTCTAAGTTAATTTTCTTCTACCTTATTTATGCTTATTTGATTTTTCTTTTATCTGGCTTCTCTAATTGAATTCTGCTTTGTGCATTTATTTTTTTATCTTCCTTGCATTTTATTAAACCTATTTTAGTCCACCTATTTTACTCTGGGTATTATTTGGGCTATATCTCATAGATTTTGGTATGTAGTGCTTTCATTGTCATTCATTGAGAAAACTTTATAATTTGATTTAGAATAAGGTTTATAATTTTTTACTAGATATATATTTGTGTGTATGAGAGGAGGGAACATTAAAATTTAATCAGAATACTTGGCCTTTACAGGAGTTCAGAATGAAGCACCTTAAGATGTAACTTTGTCACACATGGATTGTTTTGAGCTAAAGACCCTATAGTCAGTCTTAAGAAAAACTTCTGTCCCTGAAAGCTACCTAGAATGATTTGAATTGGGGATCTTGCCCATCCATTAAATGATGTATCACCAAAAATATATTTTATGACCTACCTGTAGGGCAGTGCAAATTTGTAATTACTAAACATTTGCTCTTCCCATAGTCCTGTAATGATCTTGTGAAGCCCCAAGGCTCCTTATTTTATCCTTAACTTAGAATGTTATATAAACCTAATTTTAACTTTCTATCCTTGAACCTCTTATATATGTAGGGTCTCTTTCTCATGTATGCAGAATTTCCATACATAGGCATGTAATTAAAATTAATTATTTTTTGTTATTAATCTGTCTCATGCCTGTTTAGTAGAGCCAAAGAATCTTGAGGGTAGAAAAAAGTATTTCCTCCTACACACCTTCATAATTTTTTAATTTTAGAGTTAAAATTTTTGCTTGTGCATACTGGAAAGCAGACCGTGCCACTTCAAAATGTGTTTATTTAGCAGGAGAAAACAAATTTTTAAGAAACAAATAACTCAGGAAGAACATTTGACCTTCCCACAAATTGCTTAAAGAAATTAAAGATAGAGGCTTGTCTTGCAGGAATCACCATAGATAACCAGAGTATAATAGGAACTAATTGTGCACACAGGGAGGAAGGTTAGCAAGACCCATTTGTCAAAGTCCTCTTTGTGACCCTTTGTCTCCAAAGGGCCCAGCAAATGTTTGTTTACTAAACATTAACTCTTTCATCTCTTTGTGGATTGCTTTACTTCCTTTTGAAGTCTCAGAACCTTACCTCCTTCTCTTTGGTCCAGAATTAAAAACATATGGATATATATCCCATTTTGTCTACTATCTTTTTTTATGCTTATGTGAATTTCCCATTTATATGTATTAAACTTGATTTCCTTCTGTTAATCTTTGTTGATGTAAAAAGTGTCCAAACTGGTAGAGAATTTTTATGAGCTTATTTGAACCAGACTGACAACATATACCAGAGGGCAAGATTTCAAATGTTTCCCAGAGTAACAGTTTTGCAGCTTCTTTTGTACGCTTGAAATTAAGATGAGAACTAAACAAGATTACTAGAAGGTGGGAGTAAGCAAGGCAGGTGTTGGACTATAGTTTATTTCAAAAGTGTGTTCACCTAGATGCACAAAAACAATGGACAGGATTTGCTTAAGGCAAAGATAAATCATTTATTAAAGAAGCTATAAGCCTGGGGCATGACTGCCTACCAGTTAGAAATTTATGATCACAGCACCCTGTGAGGTGACTTCCCATAAAACACTAAAAAAAAAAAAAAAGCCCCATTGGCCCTATGTTATTTTATTTTTTATTTTTATTTTTTTACTTTATTTTATTGTTGTTGTACTACATTTATCCCATTTTCCCCCACTGTTCTCCTGCTTCACCCTCCCCATCCACTTTCCCACAGTCAATCCCACATGTTGTCCATATCCGTGGGTCATGCATGCTAGTTCCTTGACTAAACTGTTCCCCTTCTTTTCCCTTTTCTCTCCCCTCCCTCTCTCCTCTGCACACTGAAAGTCTGCTCCTTGTGTTCATGTCTCTGGTTCTGTTTTGCTTGTTTGTTTGTTTTGTTCTTTAGTCTCCTGTGTTGGGTGAGATCATATGGTATTTGTCTTTCACTGGATGGCTTATTTCACTAAACATAATGCTCTCCAGTTCCATCTATGTTGTCGCAAAAGGCAGGAGCTTCTTTCTTTCTACTATGTTTCTTCTTTCTTTCATACTGTGTCCTATATTATTTTAATTATTTGACCAGACATAACCAAGAGGGGAAAGGAGGAACCCCACCCCCACATAAATGTATCAGCAATTATTATATGTGCTTTTTTTGATGCTTTAAAAGCTTATTTAGCCCTGGCTGGTGTGGCTCAGTGGATTGAGCACCAGCCTGTGAACCTAAGTGTCATTGGTTCGATTCCCTGTCAGGGCACATACCCAGGTTGCAAGTCAGGTCTCCAGCCAGGTGTCTAGCTGGAGGCAGGTGAAAGGCAACCCTACATTGATGTTTTTCTCCCTTTCTTTCCCCTTCCTTCCCCTCTCTCTAGAAGTAATAAATAAAATCTTTTAAAAAATTAAAATCTTATTTAGTTTAAGACCTATTATTTAACTGTGTCCTTCCACTGAGTTCATAATAATGCTCAAGTGTCTATGCCCTTAAAACACGTCTACAACTTGGGATCCTTTTCTAGATCTGCATTCTCTCAGCTTTTAAGTTCCCAAGCTCTTGAAAGAGTGAATACTTGGTAAGGCAGTTTATACCTTCTCCATTCTCTTTAGTGCATTGCAGTCCATCTTTCATTTCCCAGGGTCACCCCCCTCCAATTACTAGTAGTTATTTCATAATTACCACATTCAATAGACCATTCTTAGTCCTTCTGTCTCATCTTGGTCTCAATATATAACCACAGTTTAGCAAGTAAAGTTTCTAAATAGGTTTTCCACTCTAAGAATATATTTCACCTGTTATAAGTCTCATTTTAGAGAGTGATTATTAATTTTCAGCTTTAAAATAAGACTGAAGTGACAGGAAATAGAGAAACAATAGCTGATATACTTCAGGGCAAATGAGGGAGTCAAATGTTAAATTTGATCTCTTGTCCTGGATTTAACCACGTTACTGTAGAATCCTTGCTGCCTAATTTCAGATCTTCTACGAAAAGAAGTGAAGGGGCGCCCGGGCTTCCATGGCTCCCACTGCACACATCTTGTCACTCGTAGTACCTCTGTGGCTTGTTTATGGGGAGCAGGGGGCAGAGGCAAAGTTGGAGTCTTAACTCAATCCTACAAGCCTTCAGCCATGCTTTGTTCTTGAGCACAGGGGCCTTTTCTAGTCAGATTATTTTTGTTTCCACCTCTTTCTTAAGAGTTTAATTTACACTTATAAGGGGGGAAATATAATCTTCTACCCTTCTAAGTTCTTGTAGCTGGTCTAATAATCAAGTTGACATAAGACTGATGAACAGGAGAAAAAATAACCAAACTTACTGCATAGGTATATATGGGCATTCTTAAAAACAAGTAGTGTAACAAAGGCTTACAGGGAGGGCTTCTTGTGCCTTTCTTTTAGAGGGTGGCGGGAGAGTGGGACATCAAAGGACAGAAAGACAATCCATACAGGATGAAAATAACAAATGTTTGTTAAACAAATGTTTGCTGGGCTATCTTTAGCAACGGGACACAGGTCTTTGATCTGAGGACCCTTGCTTAGGTTCCTCTCTATCACGCACTAGTTTGTATTAAACTATAGTAATCTGTAATAGCTCCTTTCCTGAAGCAGGTCCTCTGTCTAAACTCTTTTAGACACTTAGGGGCAAGGTCAAAGGCTTTTCCTGAGTCTTTCACTCCTTAAAAATAACCAGCTTAGAATGATTGATATCCCAAAAAAGGACTATTTTAGGGTGGTAAAACTCTTACCCCTTCGCAGTACTGCTGGAACTGTCACTGAAACACCACACCTTGCAGGTGTTCTTCTAAAGTCAAGTTTCTCAGTGCTGGTGTTACAATAAGCAATTAGTTATTAACAAAGGAAGAGACCCAATGGAATCGGACATTAGGCCTGATGGAGTAGGAAGTAGCAGCTTTGCTGTCACTGCTGCAGGGGAAGGGGGAAGATGATGTTACAAGGAAGCCCTTTCCTTCGGTGCTTGGGCAGTGGAAGCCAAAAATGGCAACCAGAAATGGGAGAAGACCAGTCTGGGAAAATCTGGGGAAAAGATTACGTAGGATAAGGATTGCAAGCCCGAGAAAAGCCAGGAAAGGTATTGGTTGGTTTGAAAGAAGTCTTGCTCTCTCCCAGGCCCAAAAAAACATGGGGGAAATGAACAGAGGCCCCAGTCTCTTTTTGCGGCAGTACCGGCTGAACCGCAGCACCGATCAGGGCCCTGTGGGAATGGAGACGAAGCTAGACTATGGGAACCTCAGGTACCAGGTGACTGTGCGGCAGCTCTGCGTCCTGACCCTGCTCCTGGGCTCGGTGGGAACCACTACAGACCTGTGGCCCCAGAGGCCGGAATTCTCCCACAGCTGAACCCCCTGGTGGCGGATGAGGCAGTGCAGCAGACCTTTCAAGGGCGAGCCCTGTGCTTCCTCCTTGTAGCACCCCTTCCCTTCCTTCTCTTTGGCTGTACTTTTGTGACTGAGCAAAACCAGGCCACGTGGTACCTTAATGCCTGACCCAACAATTCATGCTGAGGGAAACAGGTTTTTATTTACAGGATCCCAACCTCAGGGGGCCTGGAGCCCTCCTGCTCGGAGCCCTGCTCTCCCATAAAATCCAGCACTTTCCCTGCTCCCCACCAGGCTGTAAACCAACAGTGCGCCCAGCAGTTCCCCACATCCTTATCTGTTCTTAAGCCAGCTGTGAAAACAGTTTAGGAGAAAAGAAGGCAAAGTGTAATTTTAAACCTGGATGGGCAGAAGGGCAAAGCAGATGATGTGGTGATTAAGACACTTTGCATTACAATGGCAAGTTGAGAGCTGTGCTACCACCCTGGGCAAAAGGCCTGCCCGACTTTGGGGGCGATCAGGGTTCCGGACAAAGCCAGGGGAACTTGTATAGAGCCTGCCTCCCTGTAGGCCAGGAACACCTGCGCTGTGTTCCATTGGTTCATGGTGGAGTCTAGGGACGCACACATTCCAAAGCAGTGTCTTCTCCGTAGGTGCTTCAGAGGAGTAGGAGTCTACATTCCTGGTCAGTTCCAGAGCATCTCCCACAACTCCGTGCTTGATGCGGCAGGTTCCTCCACAGCTCCATCAGCTCCCTCAGCTCGCCTGGCTGCCTCCCTCACCTCACATGGTGGAATCCTTTCCACTTCACCACAGCAGGCTGCAGGATCCTGGCTGCAGGCCCATGTGGCTTCTAGCTTACACTAGCTTTCAAGGCAGAATGCTTTTCTCTCTCTCAGCCCACCCTTATTTTAAATGCAGACCCAGAGCTTCCTGAGTGACCTCATACCTGGCCCCTGCTACAATGTGCACTGTTGCTAGTTCTCCCTTACCCTTATCTTTTACCTTCTTTCTTTGCTTAATTCCTTCACCTTTTCTATGTAGCCACTCAACACCCTTCCTCTCTGAGAGCTCTCAGTCTGTTCTCTGGATCTGAGTCTGTTTCTATTTTGCTTATTAGCTAATTTTGTTAGGTTACAAATATTAAGTGAAATCATTTCTCTGACGGGCTTCATTGTCTCCTCCCAGAAAGTGTGAAAACAGAAATTTACCAGGTTAGAATGAGATTTAACAGACTCTTTGATAATTAATGTTGACTATTTAGATCATATATATATTTTTTCTTTCTGGGGAAATAATCATCAACCTTGAAGCTGAAACTTGTTACAAAAGGAGAGGCTAAATTTGTGGAATGGGAATTGGAGGCCCCTGAGAAGAATGCTGTGGAAATATATGTGTGAACAAGTGTATTTTCATTATAATCTTTGGTGATATATGGAATTACTTTGTAGGCTCCTCCTGCCCTTTTTCCATTTTCATATCCCCATTTTTCTCCGTGGAAGGTGTTTTCAAGTGGCCATTTTACTCTGGAGCTCGGAATAATTGCATTTGGGCAATGTGGCAGTCAGAAGAAAGCAGATGTGGGAATAGACACATTTTTATTTCGCTTTGTGATGTTGCTATTTGCCATGTTGCTAACCAGCTTCTCAATGACTGATTCTTATTCTGATTTTTTTCAAGACATTCAAAAGCAAAACAAGTATTAATTATTATCTACTATGTGCCTGGCATGCATACTAGAGTTAAAATTACACGAAAGGCACTCATTATCTCTTTGATCAGAGCTTAGATGTTGGTCTTCTGGGACAGAACTGTTGCAGGTGGCAGTTGGGCTTCCTGTGGTGTCACCCTACAAGGGAGGATGAGGTGTGGCAAGATTTGTTCCAGTGGAAATAGAAGGCTGCTATTTTGTCCCATCTCCACTCTCCCACCATGGAAAGCCATGTCTTTAGCAAGCCCCAACCAAAGGCCAGTATCTAAGTTTCCATTTCATTATTCTGGTATCAGCAATCTCTGTCCCCATTCAGGTTGCTTAGGGCTGTTTCAGGCTATGCTGCCTGGAGCCTGTGTTTGGGGTCCTTGTGTCTCCCAGTTGTGAAAGCATGTGGCAGCTTTCCACATGGTTGCTACGGAGAGAACATGTGAATGAATGGGGCAAACGAGTGAGAGTGTCTGTGTGTGTGTGTGTGTGTGTGTGAGGGAGGGAGGGAGAGAGAGTTTTTTGTTAAGTAGGGTTATATTATCTGGTCTTTGGACAAACCAGGCATTTTTACAAAATATTCAACTTCCCAAGCTTTCAGTGGCTTCTGAGTTGTCAACCTCCCAACCGACTGATCTTTTTCCCAGGTTAGACAGATAGGCCTTTATAGTTGAGTTCTACCTGCACCATTTTGACTTCTATTGTGCAAATGCTTATGTCCCTCTGTGTCCCCCAACACCCCGGCACTAGAGCGGGGAGGAAGGGGTGCTATTCCCTGGAGGGCATTGCTGTGACCCTTGGCAGTGTGTGGAGCTACAGAGCTTCCCTGGGAAGCAGATCGGCTCATCCTGCCAGCCCATTAGGCTCAACAATGTTTGATTCACTTTTGCTTCCTTCCTTTATTCATAACTAGCTAACTGCCTAGGGTAACAGAACCATCTGTGTTATTTTCTCCTAAATGGCAGTCACTTGATACACGTGAAACATTGCTTGTCTGACCTGAGATGTGCTATAGGTGTAAATTGAGCTGTGCTTTCTGAAAAATTAATATAAACATGTAAAATATCGATTAACAGTATTTATATTGACTGCCTGTTCAACTAATATGTTGGATATGTTGGGTTAAATTTACTAGCAAACTCAATTTCACCTATTTGTTTTTGCATTTTTAAAATATGGCTATAAGAAAATTTGAGATTGTACAGGGTGCTTATATTTGTGGCAGACATATTTCAATTGGATAGGACTAATCTAGGGTATTTGTCAAAAGAGCACATTCTCATATCCCATTCTCAGAAATTCTGATTCTGAATTTCTTTGTGTATTACTTTTCAGGTTTGAGCTCATGAATTTATTTACTTTTTCTATAATGCACATTCCCCAAAGGTGCTTTCCTTTACCTAACAACCACATGAAATCTAGCTTCCAATAAAAATGCTATCAATCTCTTATATTGATCTTTCTAAAGAGAATGATAAAATTATACATTGTTTTTTCATATCTTTGTAGTCACATGGGGAATTTATTTTATAGATAGTAATAGGACTTGGCATTTATATGATAATTTCTATTTATTGCATCTATTATCTTCTACTCCAGTGATTTACAGAGTTCTGGAGAAATTGTTCTGAGGCTTTCTTCCTGAGCTAGGAAAGAATAAATATCCCAAACCAAATTACAAGGTGTTTCCTTAACTTTTTTATTGCAACATTTTGAAATTGATATGGAGTATTGTTATAAAGAAGTTGAAGTGGGTCCTATGCTTTTAACTTTTATTTTATTAGAAAAGTATAACCATTCATTATAAAGTAATGTGTATTGGTTAAAACTCCAGAATCCTTCTTTAGTTTCCATAATATTACACACTCCTTGCTTACTTCCATGTCCCTGGCTTTTCCTCTAAGTCCTTTTTCCCCCTCAGGTCTAAATTTGGCATTTTCAACGTCTCAACCCTTGGCATGATTTCCCTTCTTTATCTACAACATCTCCTTAGCAGATATATTCTGATTCTCTCAGTTTAAATGCATCTGCATGCAGATGACTCCCAAATTTATATCTTGAGCAGTAACCTTTTCTTGAATTCCAGACATATCTCCACGTAGATTTCCCACACACCTCTCAAATGAATCAGTCCATAAGTGAACTCTAGATTTGTTTTCTCCTCAACTCGTGTCTTTCCCATCTCAAAAGCAGCTTTGTCTACCTAGTTGCTCAGACAAGACCCAAAGGCCATTTAAATCAAATTGGCAAACAGTCACCCAAACAAAAGACTAGTACTTTGTCAATCAAGTTTTACGCTCACACTGGACTATGAAATCTAAGAGTGCAAAGATCTTGCTTGTTCTTCATTCTTTTCCCAGTGCCTGCCTAGAACCTTGCCAGAGACATTGTGGGCATTCAACAAATATTTCATGAATTATTAAATAAATTTTTATCTAAAAAGTATAAATACCTATCAAGGTAAAGTACTTAATTATTTACAGTGAGCTAAAATAAAATTTGAGATATGGGTCATGACCTCAAGATGGGTCTCAAGATCATAGGTGAATTTAAGATCATAAGACTATTTAAGACAAGTCTGATCTTTAGCTTTCTGTGCTATTTTGAAGGCTCTTACTTTGCCTCCATGTCACTGATACTTTTTTTGTCTCCTAAAGTCCATCTTTCATCTTTTTTCTTTCCATCTTTCTTTTCTGTCCTTTGTCTTCTTTCCATTTTCTACTTCCCAGGGCTGGTGTCATATAATCAAAGGTGGAGAATAGGAGAAAGGGCACAGTAGCTTAAACAATTCTGCTTGGAATTAATACTTCATAAGTGAAAATACTAAGCCTCAGGCCATCAGAGAGCTTTTCCCTCTGATTAGAAAATTTCCTTATTCTTAACATCCATGCTGATACTTAATGTCACTTGTCCAATAAGAAATAGACAATTGTTAAAAACCCTGGTGACTGACTATTAGGGTATACATAAAAAAATACTTCAAAGATTTTAAAAATCACATTTGAAAATGTTCTGTGAAAAAGCCATGTTACAAAATTGTATGTAATGAAAGATTTTCACTAACTAAAAAGGGAATTACATAGATGAATGTCACTCAAAGGGAGATCTGATGAAGAAGTGATGGTGATTGCATCTGGATGATGGAATCACAGATAGTATTTTTATTTATAGTTTTCTAAATTTTCATATTTTCTACAGTACATACAGGGCACTTAGTAATTGGAATAATCAAATGTTTTATAAGTGCCATGGCTCCTCCTTCAATCCAGGATTATTCCCTTGAGTTCTGCTCCAGTTATGCTTGCATCTATAACCTTAAGATTACTCAGCTGCCTAATAAACCAGAGAACACAATGATCTGGGCACTTCAGCCAGACATTGGCTGGAGCTCTGCATTCATCACATAGTTGTCCTGATTCTGAGCAATTATTGTGGGGTTTATGAGCCCTGGAAGGGATGGCAAGTTAGAGCTAGAATTAGCTGCATTCTGATCTGTGAGACACAGATGTGGCTTTCATCGATTTTTATGAGAGATTTATGCACATAATGGAGAGAAAAATGTCAATGATTTGTTTTAATTTAGCGTTATTAAGCAGCAACCCTTTACTAATTTGACTACTTCTATGTGGAAAATCAGCTCTTATTTTTTAATTAATTAATTAATTTTAGCCATGGGAAGTATTGGCTTAGATTTTTCTGGTTCATATTATTTTTAAAGATTTTATTTATTATTTTTAGAGAGAGGGGAAGAGAGAGAGGCAGAGAGGGAGAGAGACATCCATGTATGATGGCCTTTCACCTGCCTCCAGCTATGGACCTGGCTGGAGACCTAGCTTACAACCTGGTTATGTGCTCTGGCTGGGAATCGAACCCCATGGGGTTCGCAGGCTGGTGCTTTACCCACTGTGCCATTAGCCAGGGCTTGGTTCATATTCTTATGGGACCGCATATATGTACATAGATAATAAATGTGGCTATTTTCTCCTGTTAATCAGTCTCATGTCAGTTTGATTATTAGTGCAACCAGAAGAACATTGAAGGTTAGAATGAAAATTAGATGCCGATCCCCCAAAGTGATTGAAATAAGCTAACCTAAGTTGAACATGCAGAAAACATAAAAAGAAGAAGAAGAAGAAGAAGAAGAAGGAGAAGAAGAAGAAGAAGAAGGAGGAGGAGGAGGAGGAGGAGGAGGAGGAGGAGGAGGAGGAGAAGAAGAAGAAGAAGAAGAAGAGGAAGAGGAAGAGGAAGAGGGAAGAGGAAGAGGAAGAGGAAGAGGAAGAAAGAAGAAGAAGAAGAAGAAGAAGAAGAAGAAGAAGAAGAAGAAGAAGAAGAATATTGTGTTCGGTAGCTGCTATATTTTACTTTTTCTTTTTAGTTACTGCAGCTTGACTTAGTCTATCTTGATTGGTATTGAAATTTATTACCAGAATCAAGGCATTGCTATAATAAAGCCCTAAGTCATGAGGTGTTGCTTTAATGGTCAATTGGTGATAAGGGGAACAAAGCTAAAACCATGGTGAAGTGCCATATTCATGAAGGAAATATTTGGTAAAACTCTCACATATGAAGCAGATCATATACCTAGTGATTACTGAGCTAAGGAATGAGGTTAGAGGGTAGAATGTGAGCTCTGTGTCCTGGCTGCTATGAAGTGTATTGTGCAGAAATAGCAAGAATAATGGTAATTTTGATGTATAAGTTCAGGGACCGGTGCTGCTCAGTATTAGCAGTTCAAGCCACAGTGTCTGTATTTAGTGAAAGTGGCCAAGGGTTCTCCCCTGGAGTGGCCCTACTGTGTGGGTTGGAAATTGTTTCTGGCTGCAGAGGCTTGAAGTCTAACCTTCTGATCTTATTGGAGTTCTGGAAGTTACCTAATGTCATTCAGTAAGTCTCATTTCTGTTTAAACTTACCTCGTGTGGTATTTATTTGTCATTGAGGATTATGACTAATACATTTATGCATATTAATGTTACATTCATTAAGACATTTTTATTAAGCACTTACTATCTGTCAGGTACTAGGCCAGATCCTACAAATATGACCATGAATATGACAGGCATGGACTTGAACTTCAAGAGGCTTACACTCTAAATTTTTAAGATTGTTTTTGTAAATATTTATGAATTATTATAGGGGTAGAAAAATTTCTTTGCCTCTATCCATCTTTGGTTCTCCATCTGGAGCTTAATAAAGTAGTGTGATAAAAGACAGATTAACAAGAGAAGAACAAATAGAAGTTGATTAACATCAGGCATTGCACATGCAAGTGGGAGTCCTTAGCAATGTGTAGATCAAAGGGGTGGCTAAAACTTGGGCTTACGTAATAGCTCAACAAAAAACAATACATTTTCAAGAGGAATGACAAGGCAAAAGGAAAGAACCTGGAGTTTCTGGGTTGGCAAACTGTGGAAGGATATATAAGTGGGTGAGCAAATGAATATGAGGCTAGTGGGTAAGGTTTGTTAGGATCTTCTGGTGACAAAACTCGACTGATAAGGATCTATCAGGGTCCCCCTGGGAAGGTGTTGGGGCATGGAGCCCCACGCAGGCCACGTCAAGCCTGTAAGACCTGACCAGAAAGCCAGGAAAGCTGGGTGCATACAAGCCTCTATGTTGTAGCTAGGGGGCCCCCTGGTGTGAATCTGGCCCTGGAAATATTCCGTACATCCTTTGAAGTCTGCTGTGTGACCTGAACTTCCTTGACTTGTGTATTACATCCGAAGTAGATGTTAAACCTTAATCCACATGTAATTTCAGCCTCCCTAAAATTCTATGGGCCACCTGGATTTCTTGGCACCACCTTGTCTAATAGACCATAGCCTGAAGTGGATCATTGCATTCCTTTTATTATCTAAACTTAACAACTCCCTTTCTTTTGAATATTCTTCTGTGGTAATGACGTGTGGTGTATACGTGCATCCCCAACCTTGTGTAATCAATAAAAACCTTTGGAGGTGGGCCATTGAGGCATTTGTCTTTTAGACACTCGCCAGCCTTCTTTTCCCCAGCACAAGCTGCCTGGGAAGTTTCATTTCATCTGCAGCATGGAGGGATCTCTGTGGGTTGGGGGTCTCCCACAAGGATCTACAGTTTTCTTTAGCAATTACTTCCTGTTCTCTTGGTGGAAGGTGGAAGGATGGACATCTTTATGAATTCTAAGCCCTGCTTCCAGGCAGATAGAGGGAGGGCAGAGAGCATTTTTTGTATCTTCTTCTTTTTCATTGCTTTAAACTTGTAATTGTTCTTATGCCCAGAGGCATATTCTGCTACCTTTCATTGTATTGAGTGAATACTAACAATGTATACCACAAAGCAAGCCACTCTGAAATGCTAGTTCAAAAATAAATGTGTGTATTTTATTTATAAGATGTTTAATAATGGAAACTATTTTCATTTTAACTCCAAAACAAAAACAGACACATAAATAAGCAAGAAAACACTTCTATCACTTAGAGTATTTTTAAACAGTTTTTAATGTTAACTCTGAATTACTTTTGTTATACTTATCAGATGATTTTATATCTTTTTGGAACACTATTTCACTACCCAACAGTAAAACAATGCCTTTTAAAGTTAGTACTAATTCTTGAGTTTGACACAAGATACTTTGTTTTGAGAAAAGAATTACAAAAACATAAAAGAAATTTGCATTTTTTAGATCTATGTCCCTTTAGTTGTCTGCTTCATACTCTAAGTTTTATTTAAGGACAAGATAAAATTAGACTTTCTATAGCAATTAGTTTGTTTATGCACAGTTGCAAATTACATTTGAGAAAAGAGAAAATACCATTTCATCAGAAGCTATATTTTGTAAATACTACAGGCTTTCCTGGAGTCTTAACTGAAACTTAATTTTTAAAAATAATCATGTATGTGCATTTAAGAGGTAATTAACAGGGAAGTCAGATACCTAAGTTAAACTATTGAATAAGTGTGATTTTAAGTTTTTGGGAGCTGGATTTTGATAGTCAGGATTAATTAATATATCAGTAAGGGATGTTTTTACCTGAAAAGCACTACAGGAGTATAGACTTTAGAAGTAAACCTTATATGTGAAGCTTCCTTGGCACTTTCCAAGTCATTTAGACACAATTTATATGGGGCTTCTAGTCACTGTTGTCTTTGGAAGCTGCATTCCAAATGGGAGTTGGAAATAAAGCTCAAGATTTCTCCCTTAGGAGCACTAGAGAGCAGGGAGGAGGTGCAGCAAGGAAATAAAAACCCAGGTCTGGGATCATGGGACCTGGTCCTGCTATTAAATACTTTTTTTTTTTTTTTTTAATCTCACCTTTAAAATGAATGAATTGGGTTATATGATATCCATAGTTCCCTTGAGCACTAGTTCTCTGACTATGAAACAAATAGGAGAGGAATAATAAAAATAATTGATCTTTAAGCTATGAGTGGAAAAGAAAACTATAAAGAGGTCTATATTAAAAAACTCTGACTTCACCATGGATGCTTCCTATTAGAATTATTTGGTGCTTGCATCACTTGTGTTGATTACATGAAAACAGTTACCTCATGTTTAATGAAGTCATTCTACAAGCAACAAGAAATACCCCACTGGGATAAATGGAAAAAATAAAGGAAATAAGGCCAGAGATGAAAATAAATGATCAAGTCTAAAAGAGATTTTTCTATGAATCAATTTTGTAAATAAAGTGGACACTCTTTGGCTTGATTTAATATGGGGAGGTAAGGGTATGAACAATCTGTCTCAGTTTTGGGTATAAACAAATTAGGATTTAGAAAAAAACTATGCTTGTTTAGGAGTCGAATCATAATTTGTTCTGGGTAGAATTTTGTGTCCTAATTAAAGAGTTGATGGTTATTGTGCTCAGTGTGAGTATAAATGAAACAGATTCTTCTTATAGGTGACATAAGAGACTGTTTAGAGTATTTGTCTTACTGTACACAACTTGTTTGTATTTCTGCAAAGGAAAAGGTCTTATTTTTCCTACAAAATTGTAATACTCTGATATTGTCTTCCTTTCACCCTCTGTTATTAGGCTGCTCCAGCTGTGGGCTCTCTAATCCCAGATTTCTTTGTCACTAGGATACAATTTCTCCCTTAGGAATGATTTGTTATCCTTTTTATAAATTGTGCATCTGAACCCACATGATTGGAACCTTTTTAATATGTAAAGCACTTGAAATGGAAGAATCCCAGGTGAGTTCCCCTCATGCCCCCTTATTGCACATAGAGGTCTTATTTTTAAGCTTTTTGAGTGCAGTCTCTTTATTAGGTTCCTTGGATATAGTGGATGCTTAATAAATAATGATGAAGGTTTTTAAAATCTCATATCACAAATGAGAAGTCAGAAGTGTTTTTGGCTGATGCAGATTAACCAGTTATCTGGTGAGTCAACCTTTATCCTCAGAACTCCCACAGAGTATATGCAGTTCAACCTGAGGTGTAACATGAGGTGAGGAGATAAAATGAGCGTATCCATCCAGTACAGGATGGAAGAAATAGATCTTTCCAGATACAGCAAAAATGTTCATAAATGAAAAGATTTTAGTTGTTGGTGGGAAGAAATAGAAAAATGTGCAATATTATGGTACAACTGTGGAATAGGCATAATAAAAATGATGGTAATTACTTGTTTTAAAAATAAAATTGGGAGTGAATATTGGGATGTTATTTGATGATAATTCTGTCATATGAGAAGTGGGAACAGCAAAAATAACCTGCAGATTTTGTTTCATGAGTATAAAATCAAATTTTAAAAATCTCAACTCCATAGAGGTAAGGCACTTTGCTCTATACCATAAGAGAAGAGTTTATGGGCAGGAAGATGTATATGATATATAAGAAGCTTATAGTATAGAGGCAAGGATGGAGTGAGGTGGGGAAAAAGATGAGAATAAAATAAATGAACCTTTATTTTCAAACTTGGCTAAGTAATATACCACCAAGAAAACAAAATGCACTGGGCATTCTAAGGAGAAAGAGACTGATTACAGACAGGAGATTAGAGATAACTTGGCAAAGGATTTACAACATGAATATATTTTTAAGTGACCACAATACAGGTAGAGATGGTAACATACTAAATGTAGGAATCAACTCTCTTTTATTCAGTAACAAATTGTTAAGCATTAATGGCATACCTACCTGCCTTGGGTGGAAAATGACACCCTAATATGAATAAACATGATTTCTAATTTCTAGAAACTTCCAATCCTAGTGGACTGGTCTTGTATCTGTGTTCCAGAAGGTGTATATTCTGTTATTAGGGATCTGTGCTGTTAGAATGGTTCCTCAAGTAATCCCAGTGTGGGGAAAATCCTTCCAATTCCCACCTACATAGTTTTCATGAGATGGTTGGGAAATTCTCAGCCTTTCTATCCAATTGATGTCCTGACTCACCGGTTTTCTTTAGAACCAATTACCCTGCACTAATGGAGATCTGTAATGGGAAAGAGGCTTTTTGAAGGAAGGTCATCCTATTGTTGGTGGGAATTAGATTCTTCTATACCGAGAAGGTACTCCAAGGACCCATGAAGGGGAGATTGTGGTGTAGTGTGGTGTGGTGCGGTGTATTTGTACGGAGACAGAAGATGCCCCCCAGGGTTTTCAATGTACCATCCCTGAAAGAACCAATCAGTTTCCCAAACTTTTGCGGGCTTCAGAGGCATCCATACCCCCTAGTTAGACTGACGGGTCTTTATGGGTCAGCACCTCCCTCTGTCCCCCACCCCCACCCCCAACCCCACAATCAGTTACCAGAGGGGCGAAGAGAGGAGTGATAATTCTCCTGTCTGAGCAGTGCTATAATCCCCGGGGTGTGAAGCTGTATCTTCTGGCCTCAGCAAGCAGGCTTATGTTCCCCATTTTATTAGCTCACTGTCCAGTTCCCTTTGCTCTCTTTCCTTATCAATATCTAGCTAAACACCAACAGTCACAGACCTTTTACAAAAGTGAGCCGAGTGCGTATCCTTGCAACTCCGATGTCTCTGTCTTCTCCTTTCCTTGTCTGGAGCCCGGTCTTTAGCCCCCCCCTCCCCCCCCCCCCCCACCCCATCCCCCCAGCCTGGTGCTCAGCCACCTCACAGGGAATTTCACTTCTCACTGAAGAAGAAAGAAGACGTTGTCTCTTTCTTAACATTCCAATAGCTTGTAAGTGCAAGAGACTGGTACTCCTTTTATGACCAGGTGCTTGAGTCGGCTCAGGCTGCTGTAACGAAACACCATGGTTAATAGCTTAAACAACAAATTTCTTTTTTCAAATTTCTGGACTCTCGGCCCAGGATCAAGGCGGAGGCAGTGTCTGGCAAGGGCCTGCTTCCTGGTTGGTAGGTAGCGCTTGTTTGTTGCATCCTTAACCTGACTAAGAGCTGAAAGTAGAAGAAAAAGTTTTTTCTTTTTAAATGATCATTAATCCTGTTCATGAGGGTTCTACCCTTGTGGCCTAATTACCTCCCAAAGGCTCTACCTCCTAATACCATCACATTGGTGTTAGGAGTTCACCATGTGAATTTTGGGAGGATGAAAGGGGAACACCTACAGTCCAGAGGCAGGGTTTGATGACTCCAAAGGTGAATTGGGGACATTAGCTGGCTACAGTCCTGTGGATAAAGGTGATGCTGTGACCCTAATTACAGTCACTTTTCTTCCCAGCTACCTAAGAAGAGAGCACATATTTTCAGTGTACACACTTCCCCCCAAGAAAAACTAGTGTACTCCAATATACAGGAAACATTTCCCCAGTTGGCATGACTTTAGCTTCACTTCTTGTGATATAACAACCCTGTAAATATTGTGATGGGAGCATTGCACCCCTAGGTCTTTTTTCATGTTGCAAGAGTCATCATTTTAGCTCTAACTGGCTCTCAGTAAGGGTGGGGCTGGCTGTACTTGACTGCTTTCTGGTTCCAAATGTCTCCTGATGAAAAAGATTTGTACTTGCCTATAAATGTTTGTAAGTAGGTGGGGAGGTCAGCTTCTTTCTGAAAACTTTCATACAGTAGAAGTGTTAAAAGAAAGCTAGAGTGTCTTGAATAAGAAATGAGCTTGATTATTAAAAGACCAAAGTAAATTTGCTATCAAGTAGCTATTTAGAGATTGCAAAACATAAATTGCATAGTGTGTGCATAGATCACACAATATGGTATCAGGATAAGACCCAAAGGATCAGGTAGCTGTCACTTTTGGAAGGAGGTTGGTGGCTATCCAGGTTACACATGCATCTCATGCAAAGAAGTGTGTAAAGAAATTTTTCTGAAAAAGGAATTTTAAATGGTGTACCCTATATATAGTTCCCCACTATTTTACTCCCTCAGGAAAGCTGATGTTTGTTTTAGGGAGGTAGATTTGGATAAATTTGCCTACTTGTGCTGCTAATGAGTATGCAGTTTCAGCCAAGAAAAGCCAATTTCTTTCCTATAATTTTAACTTTTTTGGAAGGTGTTGGGGTTTATACTACAGTTGCTCAGGTGACCTCCTCTCCTTTTGACTGACGGTGAATAAATGCTAACCCTTTTTTATCAGGGGCACAGTCCTACTCTTTGTGGGTTTACAAGATTACAAGGTCTGTGTAACCCCAGTGAACCTCTTGGCTTCCAGGTGCACTCACAGAAGTGCCTCCATGCTTCCTTTCTCTCCATTCCCCTTATCAAGGACTCCCCTCATTCTCCTACTGCCGTTTGTTTTGTGGGCCTTCAAGACCATTCACACATTTGATGACTTGCTAGAAGATTTCCCAGATTTTCAGCATCACCCTCACAGCTCAGATTTATTCCAGCAGCACAATAAGAATACACAGCCAGATCAATAAGGGAAACAAGGCAGCAGGCAGAGTTAGGAGAAATTCATGCACAGACTTCCTCTGTCCTTTCCTTCCTGTTGTTATTGGAGAAACCCTGGTTCTTTTCACCAATGCAGTAAAAAATTGCAGATCAGTGAGCCTGTTAGCATGTATGTAAAAGTTATTAATGAACAGGAGAGCAAAAACAAGGGTGATCAAAGGCTGAGGTGGCAGGCCTGCCCTAGTGTGGCCAGAGACCTGGTGGCCCAAGGGCCAAGGATGCCAAGAAAGTAAGTCCTTTGTTCTGAGGACTTATATGTATAGCTGGCAGGCTGCAGGGAGGTGAATAGGGGAAGGTGAAGAACTTTCACACGGATTGGCAGGTAAAGGTGGTGCTATTTTTCCAGGACAGATACCTAAAGGTGTTAATGGGTTTCTTCCTTTAGGCTCTATGAGGTTGTCCTTTCCAGGTAGTGGAAATAATACATAGATCTCCGAGGACTTTTCTTTTCCCATGTTGACATCTTGTGATGTTGGAACACCTGGAAATATTAGACCAGGCCCAGGACTGCTGGGTGAGTAGGTGAGACATGTTTCCCTCTGCTTCTAGCCTCCTATAACACTGTGAAGGGTCGTACACGCATAGCATGCACACGTAGCAGCAAAAATGCATCCATGTATGTGCCATGTGACTGCCCAGGGAAGGCTATTTACGATTCCAAGTTCAGGATTTTTGTGGGGGGCTGATCACAGAAATAAATATCCAAGCCACCAAAATTCCAGACTCTAAGAGAGAAGGTGTTCATTATAAAAAAATAAATTGCATAAACCATGTAAGTTAGCTGGCAGAGCAAACTTCACCATGTCACGTACATTTTAAAAGCCAAGTCCCCAAATGCCAGCTGAAGGCCAACAGTGAAAGCAAGACCTTAGATAATAGCTTCAGGACAGTTCTGTTGGCTCTGTACTGTGAATTTGTTTACTTCAGGTATGATTGTACTGAAACCAATGATGTAGTTTAGTTTTGAGTCCTGAAGGCATAGTTGATGTTTGCCTGTTAACTTCCCCCGTTCTCAATTTTCTCATCCGAAAAATGGGTTTGCAATCTAGCTACCAGTGATTTGGCATGAAGCACTATAATTCAAAGCAGTTTGTTATGAAATAGGTGGGTTGGTATGATAGTTTGATCTAAAATGAGGACCTTCTCAGTATTAGCTCAGGAAGTTTATGATTAAGTACTTTGTAAAATATAAGTTGAAATTCTCCAAAATATTTATTTTTCCTACTGTTTTGGCTCCCAGCATGGTGGACCCTCCCTTCCCCAGGTTGTTCCCAGCTCATGTGTGCTCTGGGTCCTGGGCCCCCTGGGTGGGCACCGTCCTGCCTGCCCCAGGCATGGTGTAGTGTGACCTTCCTGGAGGCATTGACATCACTTTGCACCTCCCGGTTCACTTTGGAAGTGACACAAAGGGAACATCTGATTTCACTTTATTGCAATCAAGTGAGAAACACAATCAGATGGCTTAGGCTGGAATTCTAATTCTTTCACTGATGAGCTTTGTTTTCTGGGGCAAAGGACTGACCGCTCTGAGATTCAGCATCCTTATCTATGAAATGAATAGATACTGCTCCTGGGCTGTCCTGAGCTTTAAGTGAGCTGATAATACAGAGTCCTTCTAACAGTGTCTGGCACTTGGTAAGTACTTGCACGTATTTACTGTTATCATAATTAACCTTATTGGTATCTTCAGCATTGTGTTGTGTAATAGAAAGAAAATAGACTTTTAGATCAGGGAGATCTGGATTTCATTCCTGGCTCAGCCACTTATTATTTGTACGACTTCAGGAAAATTACTCAACCTCTTTGACTTCTTTTCTCTCTAGATAATAAAATGGCAATGATCTTCATTTGGCAGGTTTATTTGTGTGTAGAATTAGAAATACTATAAATACATCAGTCAACCTGTAGTACATATTAAATTATTCTTATTGTTCATTGATTCGTTCTGTAACTATTTATAGTGTCAGGCATTTTTCTGGAGAGCTGGTGTTAAATAAGACCTCCTCCTCCTGCTCATGGTTACCTTAGTGACAGAAGATGTAATGAACACAAGAACGCATGTCTATGTAACCTAATATCAGACAGTGATGAGTGCACTGAGGAGAAAAGTCCTGGTAAATACTAAAGCCAGGCTAAAGACTGGAGACTGATTGAAGGCTGAGGTGGCAGTTTTGGATAGGATGAGAAGAGATGGCCTTTATAAAAAAGTGACATTTACATAGAGATTAGATGAGGAGAATTAGAGGGACACTCAAAACCCTATGAGGAAAAGTATTCCAGGCAGAACAAAGAGCAAGGTGAAAGGCCCTGAGATGGGAGAGAGCTGGCATGGGTGAAAAACAGTAAAACACCCAATGTGGCCAGAAAGTGACAAATAATGGGGAAGGATGGGGATCAGAGAGACAGGCAGGGGAGAGGCCAGGCAGGGCTGAGCTATTGGCAGGGATAAGGGGATGGAAAGGTGGTTGGGTTTTCTTTTAAAAAGGAGGAGCCATTATAGTGTGTTTAGGAGTAGAAACAGTTTTCCTTCTTTCCTTGGTTCTTTGATAAATAATTGGTCTAATAATTAAATTGACATAAAATAGAGTCACAGAAGAAAAACAAATTTAATTGTGTACATCCAGGAGCTCTGTAAATAATGAGACTGAAAGAACTTCCCAGGTTGGTCACTGAGGCTTAGATATTATCTTGAGCTAAGGAAAGGGATGAGGTCTGGGGATACAAAAGGGAGGAAGGCCAGTCTCAGGAAGGTGACAAAGGAGAACAAAAGTTCTATTCTTATGTAGATACATTTCTTAGCTTAAAAATAGGTAATAGCTCTCTTCCCAGTATAGCGCCCCTCTTCCTGTGTAAATTTAGGCAGTTCAAGGGGGAGGCAAAGAGCTTTTCCTAAATTTGCTGGGTTTTATTTTCCTTTAGCTCAAAATAATCCTAGTTCCAAAATGACATATTTTGGGGTGGTAACTGCCTAGGTAAACAGAAAAGCCATAATCTGATGTTCATTTAAAGCTCCATCCTTGGCAGGGTCTCGTTGGAACCAACCAGGGTGAGCTCTTTCAGAAAATGAGGCAAATGCTGATGGCAATGACTGATGAAGATGAAGTGACTGTGATTGATGATTACAAATATTGTCCCTGGTATCACTTATTATAGCTTGTGATATTGTTAGCATAAAACAACTGTCATTTCACTCACAGCAACACAAATGCGCATTAACCTTTTCCAAAATAGTGTTTTTGAAGAGGTTCTTTGCTATTTTAGAAGGGTAAGGATCACAAAGGAGAAATTTTATGAAGTGGTTGTATTTTATTCTCCTCATTGCAATATGGGAGTGAGACTTACTACTTTTTTGATTTCTCATATGTCCTCATTATAAAGTCCCCAAACAACTTAGAAAGAGAAGGAGCATAAACATCTTTGGTGTCATGTGTATGATGATCTGAAACTGTCTCATCATCTTGTCTTCCCTGGTTACAGAGTCTTCCTTCGGGACCTCTGCTTCCTGCCCCTCTAACAGGGTGTTGAATTTCCCCAGAGTAAGTGTGAAAGCTCAATTGTCAGGCCGTGAATGTGTTTTATGTAAGTTGTTACTTACCTGCCTATTCAGATGTTTTTCTTTTGTCAGCATTTGATTGGATTCTTTCATCTGTGATCCAGTGTCTATATTAAACTTCATTTGCTTCTCTGTTCTTCCTCAAGACTTTATTATGTGGATAAGAGGCCTATGTCTGTCAGTGCTGATTTTCTGTATTTATTTATTTTTTTGTGAGGCAGTTCCTATCTATGCTGCCTCATAAAGAACATTTAGAGTTGATTAAATGTGCTGGTCAGAAAAATGATTCACCATGCTTGCCATGCAGGAACAGTTCAAGAAAACCTTTAAACATCCCAACTGATCACTTGGGTAATAATGGAAAGTCATTTTTTAATATCATATATTTACCCAAAGACAGGAAATTATATACATATATGCATGTACTTCAGAAAAATCTTAGAGTGTGGGGGAAAGAAATAATTTTCCTGTGTGAGGCAACAGACTCCTGGTAGGAAGGGAGAAGCAGGGCTTTTTGCTTTATCTTTCAAGGGACAGCTGCTGGCAGTTGACACTTGGTGCTTATTCTGCCAACACTTTGTGCTACATTTGCCAAGTTACTTCTTCTCTATGGGTCTCATTTGTGAGATAAAAGGTTAGGTCAAAAGATTTTTAAGGTTCCTTTCATCATAAATAGCCCTTGAAGTGGACTGATTGCTTTTCTATTATAATTTATGTTAATATCTCCTGTTATTCTTGAACTTGATTATTATTTTGTTAACTGGCTGTAGAATTTGATTTCTTTTTGTCTTAAAACCAGTTAGAAATACTTAAATTTTTAAGTAGAATCTGGTTTTAATAAATACCATTAAAATGTCTAGTTTGATCTAACAAGAACATTTCCACATGGCCCAGAATGACCATATTTTATTGAATTCCATTAAAAATTTTAAAATAGTCTTCAGGCCGTATTTTTATGAGTCAACTATGACAAGACTTCTATACGTACTTGTTAAAAACAAATAACCATGGTATCTGATAATGCCTGTTTATTGCCAGTATAAATTATCAGTATTTTATAGATCTCATTTCATCCCTCAATAACATGTAAATATGTATTAGGCAATTTTTTCCCCAAAATCTTGTTTTCACTACCAACTCAAGTTCAATGTAACACACATTCATTGCACACATGCCAAATGCAGTGTTAGGTGGTGAGAGGCAGAAAAGGAGAATGAGATGGTTTTAGGACACAAGGAACTTCCAATGTGGAAGAAGTGAGTGAGTAGACAGAGTTAGTCCTGCTTCTTTCCCGGTCATTTCATAACATATGTTATATTTTACTTTTTGTATTATCTCTCTATTACTATTAGAATGAGAGCTTGAAAGCAGAAAACACTTTTTTGTTGTTTATCCCTTTATATTGTGGGTGAAAAAGGGGCCGTATATTACACTTGACGAGCTCAGGGGAGGCCCGCATGGTGGCCTTACAAAGTCAGAGACCTAAAATCCCACAAAGCATGGTCTGAAATAAAACCTTCCTGCCCAACAGTGAGTCATGGTGAGTAATCATGTTCTAGGCCAGTACCTGCTTTGAAAAAGGTCAATCTTTACCTTAACTGAGCCTGTTGTCTTTTCGCACTTACAATAACATACCTTTGAAATGTCAGAGTAACCTTTTTTCCTGACTTCCCTCCACACAATCTCCCACCAGAGCACAGAACCCTTCATTGTTATCTTGCTGCCCAAATACCATCTCTATGTGCTTTGAAGTGTTCATTGCTAGCCATCTTATATCCAATGTAAAAGAAGTATTTGTCTTTTCAATTTTATTCTTTATCCAATCTCAGAATTCCCAGCTTTGCTTTCACCTACCTCCCTAGTCTGCCACCCATGAATTTCACATAACCCTCCTTACACCTTCTCATTTGATTGTAATGTATAAAATACACTGCAAAAATGCCATTCTCTTTTTCAATTCATTGAGATTTTTGCTTCCTGGTCATTGTTGTCAGTTTGGCTCAAACTCATAAAAATTTTCTACAGATTTGGACATTTCTTATGTTGGCAACGACTAAAACCTTGGACAATGTGGTGTTGGTAAAGACAAATTTTGCTTCTCTTTTTCTAGGTTCTTTGGCTAGTCTAATAATTAAGTTGACATAAAACAGAGTAATAGAAAACCACATTTAATTTCATACATACATGAGCCCCATAAAAATATGAGACCCAGGGTAAGTGGGCAGTTGAGGCTTCCATGCCATCCTGAGCTAAGGAACAGGGCAGGGGCCTGGGGCTTCCAAAGGGAGGGGAGTAATGAGTAATTCACAGGATAATAAGAAGAACAGATGTTTGGTAATTAGGTATTTGTCCTGCGATACAGATAAGTCATTCGGGGGGGGGGGGGGGGGGGGGAGCCCTTTGGTAATTGCTCTCTTTCTGAGCCAGGACTCCTATCTATTATTTCAGGTAGTTAAAGCAGATATAGAAGTTTTTCTTGAGTCTGCTGGGCCTGTAGTGCCTTCTGCTCACAATCATCCACATGCCCAAGTGGTCCACTGGCTACTTAGTAGGTTTCTCCTAAGAAGATGGAAAGGACAGTGTCATTTGAGGGGCATTATGATACCAATAGCCAGGTCTACCCAAGAAGATCACAAAATGCATGGGTGGGGCCACAGCCTCCAGTAACCGGAGCTGGAGCCTTGCTAATGTTCAGCCCAGGTGGGAATCTTCCAAATCCATATCCCTCCAGCCCCCTCATCTACCCCCGACAGCCAGCTGCAGCAAGATGTTGGCTGGAGGAAGTGTTACACTGAGCACGTTTAAGTCTAGCAAGATAGTTGGATAGGGGCGGTGTGTGTGTGGGGGACACTCTTATCCTCTTCCAGTACCTGACTGGAGGTAGGACCAGGTCAGAATGGTGGCGGGAGGAGGTGCCTGGTTGAAGAAGCCTGTCAGTCTAGCCTGGGTACAAAAAGGGATTGGTCAAGTTGGGGACTTTCTTGGAGTGTGTGAGAGTTTTTTAGTTAATTGGGGATTCTGCAAAAGCACCTGGTCAGACACACAGCGGGAAAGGATACAAAGAACAGCTCAAAGGGCTTGTGGCTGCTGCTTGGGACCTGCACTTGGGTGATGTACTGGCTTGTCTTCTCCATGGGCCCCTGATTCCACGACCTCCAGAGTGGAGCTCCTCTCTCTTGCTGAGCTAGTGGAGCACTCGCTGGCTTCATGCCCAGGAGCAGGGACCTTGCTGCTGAAGCCTCCAGCAGGGAGCCCAAAACCGTGCAGCACCCCATGTTGCTGCCTCCCGCTCCAAAGGACAGTACTTGAAAATGGAGCAGGAATTCTGGGCACTGCCTTTAGTTTTGGGCTTATTGGGGACAGTTGAGTTTTACCTGTCTTGTGGAAGAGATTAGTCTGATGAGCCTAGAGATGGGGAGCCCCCGTCCTCCCAGATCCCTGAGCACTGACTAAAACCCCTTTCCTTTCTAACTGGGCTCTTCCTCTGGAATCTGCCTTTTGCTGGTGGCAGGCAGCCAGACCCCACTTCGATTTTGTAAGAATTGTGGACTTGGAATTGACAAAGATGAGAAATCAATCATTACACTGAGTTTTTTTTTTTTGTAGCACTAAACAATCCCTGGTTGCTAACAAAATTGATAAGCAGTGAGAATGATCAGGCTTATAAAGTGCCTAACTATAGTTTTGGTCTTTTGGGGTCTGAGGGCCCTTTTACATCATTGAGGTGGTGAGAGAATCCTGGGTTATTGAAGTTGTATGGGATCATTAAGAGTATTTCATTATTTAATGTCTTCATTTCACAGATGAGAAAACTAAAGCCCAGAAAGGTAAATGCCCTCATCACATATTTAGTCAATGGCAGAGGAAGACATTTGAAAATTTGTGCATGTGTTTGGTAATATTGCAATTGATATTGCTTTCAAAAATAAGTCTTTAAACAAATGAATTAACATAAGCATTTAGAAAAAATGAAAAGAAAACTGTATTACTATGAGTTGCAAGACTGATAGAAGGTAGTAATTAAATGGTGACGTGTCTGGATGTGAAAAAGAAAAGTACACATTGTGTGTACAGACAAGGGGAAGTTAAGAATAAAAGAAATGGAGAAGCCAAAGAACTTATAGGCATGGCACATGGACATCAACTAAGGAGGCGCATTGCCAGAGGGAATAGTGGGTACTGGATGGAAGGGGGCAAAGGAGGAAAAGCTGGGACAGCTATAATAGCAAAATTAACAAAATAAATTTAAAAAAAAGAAAATATAGGTTTGGAATTTACAATAAGGTTAAGCGAATACTGATGCAGATATGAATCTTGAAGCTTGACAGATGTTATAGGAACTGACATTTCTATTTTTAAAATATTACAGGGCACATAACAGTTTGATTCAAAATACTCTCAGTACTTAGGGAAAAGACATGGGGTGGGGAAGAGTTTGCCTTATCTATTTTAGCAAACGCACACTCACACGCACTCACACACACCAACCCAAAATTGAGAAAAACATCCTTTTCTATACACCATTTAAGCAGTCTGCTTAAATCAAATTCTAATGCAATAAAGCAATTTTGATGTTCTGTATGATTCATTAAAGTACAATTCTACCACTTCTATGAATTTTTGTACTGTTGTCCAGAGCAAGCTAAATATTTGGTGGAAACATAATCCTTGCTTGTGTTTCTTAGGGGTTTTTGTTTTACATAAGGCAAGCCATTTATTCAGGTGAATAAAATTTTAAATACAATTCAGTTCCAGTTCAACACAGTTGTTTAGCATGCTTTTGTTAGAACTCATCTGATCCCAAACTGCAGTGAAAACAAAGACATATATTTTTAAATTCCTCCTGCCTTCATTAAGCAAAATCTCTCACTGCAATTTTGGATTGCAGTGAACTTGAAAAACAGTTCTTAATGTAGTACAACCAATAAGCATCTTGAAAGTACAGTTCATGGGTAGTGTCTGAGCATGGGGAGAAGGCAGCCACTTTGTCCTTAAGCATTGATGGTAGGTTCATGAATCATGGCTACAGTAGAGGGCTTGAGTTTACTATTTGGCCACCAGAACTGCTCCAAAAATTCCAGCAAATTCCTTGTGAGTACACACATTATTTTTCCCCATTTGGTTTAGAGCTCATTCAATATAATTATCAGAGCAGGTATTGTGCTTCCAAGGTTGTTGGAAGCATCATATCTCTATTTTTATAGACAAAGAACTTTAGAACTGGAAATGTGAGGTTAAATGATAGAATATTAAAACCTTTCTTGATTAGCAACTATATGTGTTTGAATATATGTTCTCATAAAATCAGTTAGTTGTAAGTATAAAGAAAGAAAGGCTAGTTGTCCTGAAGTATATGTAAAATAATTATAGTGAGAATTCACTTAGCCAATTTTAGTTTCTAATTGGAAATTGAAAAAATTTATATCATAAATGCATTCAGATGAAATTTTAAGTTATGAGTTGGTAATATTTCTGAAAGAAATATGTTAAACCTGACATAATTAACAAATAGATATAGACTCTGTCCCCAGATGACTTTTAAAGAGAATGATAGACAACTGTGATTACATACAATCTTGCTTGAGGATATCTAAGATGGGTGTAATCATTCTCTAGAATTATGGTTTTATTTCCCATCCAAAAACTATGTAATAGTCCCATAAAATAATTTTATAGACAATGTTATTATATTTTTACTGGAATTCTTGGATTGAAATGTTTCTGGACTTTTTATACCTGAAGAAATAAATGAAGTAAACTTGATAAAACTGCATTATGAAATATAAAATATATACCAGGGGAACTGTAGACTATTTTTTCCCTTGACTTTTAATATGATAAACCAGCCAGATTCCTACTAATTATACAGTTGAAAAGTTTTGATTGCTGAAACACTTTTTACTTGTGTAATTTTATTTGAGATACACAGTAATGCTATGATTTTGTCTGGGAGGCTGGTGACTGTATCAGTTATCTGTCACCTAATGTTGCTGTATAACCAACAGCCATGACCTTCAGTGGCAAATAACAATGATCATTTCTTGCTCATGAATCTGGGGTCCACTAGCCAGCCCTGCAGATTTTATCTGGGCTTGTTCACATGACTGGCTGCTGGCTGGCTGCTGGTTGAGCTAGGATGGTTTGGACTCTGGCAAGTTGCATGATTGGGCTCTGCTCCACACTTTTCTCATATTTCAGCAGGTGAGTCTGGATATTTTCTTTGAGTGATGATGGGTGCAAAAGAGCAAATGGAAGCATGCAAGGCCTGTAGAGAATTGGGTTTAGGCCTGGCACATTATTACTTCTCTGTCATTCTATTGATCAAATCAAGTCATGTAGTCAAAACTCCAGAGGTTGAATGGAAAGGTTTCACCAGGGTAAAAGGCATGGATACAGGGGGATGAAAATTTTTGATTGTTTTTGAGTCTCCCAGGATACTCTAACCTCTCTTTAGAGCTAAGGCTCTCAGAGGGTAAGTGACTTGCTCTTAGAGTGAAGTTTAAAAGGATCCAAATCTTTTAAATCCTACTTCATATTTTTTCCTTTTCTCCCTGTTGCATATTCTGTGATTTGAGTATTTAATAGACAGATCTGTCTAGTGATTGTTCTACATAAAAAAATATTGATTTAGCAATTTTCCATTTAAAAAGTACTTTCACATGCATTAAAATCATCCCTGAACTTTTCTGGAGTCATATTATTATTGATATTGTTTCTTAGGTGAGAAAATTGAAGACCATACATGATGTGTGAGAGTTGTTATTTAAATCATATCCCCCTTGGTGAACCAGCCTGTAAGATGTTAGTTATATAAGCTCAGTTGCAATATTTGGTTCAGTTCCTTGTCTAATATACTCTTTATGACTATTTGAAATTAACTCTAAGAAATATTTTGTTTTCCCCCAAATTGCATTTATTTATTATTATTATTTCTTTTAGATGGCTTATGAAGTACCCCTTTCTTTAGAGAAAAAATTCTTTTATGGTGTTAAAAGACTTGTTCGTTCAGACTGAAATGATATGAGAGCCCAGAGGATGAAATTTGTTTCTAAACTGAAATTAAAAAAAAACAATAAAACAAAAAAAACTCAAGATCTAAGGGGTCCTGGTACTGGTGAATGCCATTTTTATCTGAATGGAGATTATTTTTTTCTTAATCTCATGTCATTGGACACACAATTTAACATCTCTGGCAGTGCCTGCAGATAGAGAAGTGGAGCAACACAAAACATTAGCAGCAAATGTGCTTCATAGACTGATTGTTTTTCTCTTCTAGACCTTGACTTCAGGCCTGGTAACTTCAATAAATTCCAATGACTGACATCAAAGAGTTAACAAGGTTATTTCCATAATTATTCATCTTCCTAAAGTGAAGAAAAGCAGGAAGCCACTTCAATTGTCAAAATTAACTGGGGCATCAATCAAAAGCTCATAGATTTTGAGATAATTCTGTATTTAAACTCCATTTAGCTTCTACTGAGGACTCTAACCTGCCTAGAAGGCTTAATTAGGCTAACTGCCTGAAAAGCAGCATAAAACATATGGGTGGGTTTCCATTCAAAACTGGTTTTATGAGCATCCTCATAGCTCTTAAAAAAATGAATGAACTTTCAGGCATCTTCAGCTAAGCCTTCTGTTTAGTAATTCCATAAGGGGAATGGAAGCAGCTTGGAAGGAATTGATTTTTTTAAAGGGGTCTTTGTATTGTTCTTTGCTGCTGTTATGTCTTGATTTAATCTATACCATGAACTCTGAGAGCCCAGGAGAGGCAGAAGACATTCAGGTGTTTTTAAAGTTTCAGGTAAAAATTGCAACTTCAATTCCCCAATGGGATGCCGTGCTGCCCTTGCACCTCCTGAGAATTTCAATAAATCAAATATTTATTAAGCTTCTTATAAAGTTCCGTGGAGTACAAGGTCTGTCCTGAAAACATCTGCCATGCAAACTGTTTTAGTTATATTGACATTGGCTCAATAATTGTGGGACAGACCTCGTAAAAGATACAATTTTTATCCTCAAGAATCTTAATGAGGGTAATAGCTGCACAGTCCATTATAATAAATATTAGACTGTCCTCAGCACGGGAGATATAAATAAACATAAATGAGAGCATGAGGTAAGGAGTGACTAATACTGCCTGATGAAGTCAGTGAGGGCCTTTGTTGAAAAGTCTCCTTAGTACTTGAGTTTTTGTGGGCATGTGCAGAAACAGGATGGGCCCTGACCCAACATTTGGATCCCATGTCAAGACTAAGGATGCTGCACAGATGGTGTGAAAACATTATTTACATACCAAGGCTTTTACTGGAGAGGAGGGCAGGTTTTCCAAGCTGGTCAGAAAATGGCTTGTGAAAACGAGGAAAGGAGGATGGTGTGATCTTAAACCCAAGTACTCTAAGCTCTGACCTCAACCCTGATCTCTACATGGCTTAGAGTCTCGTCTTCATAGAGATCTGCATTTTGACTATTTCTTCCCTTCCTCTTTCTCTGATGCTGCCCGATGGCTGCATGTCTTTCTAATCAGCTTATACTCTCTTTTTAATCATTCATTCATTTGCTTAATACTATTTATCTGAGCACCTATCAAATGCTAGTCACTGTTTAGCCACTGGAAGTATGATATTAAAAGGAAATACATTTAACTTTTATGATTGAGTTTAAATATTAGGGGAGAAAGGCAGACAATAAACAAAAGCAAATAGATTTATAATATGTGAGAATGTGTTTAGAGCTATGGAAAAACATAGAACAAGTTAGGAGGGCTAGACAGCACTAAGACAAGGGACTTGTTGCTGCTTTATATACTAGAGTGGTCATGGAAACCCTCACCCATGAGGTGATATTTGCTCAGAGACTAGAAGGCTTGGATTAGAGGAATGGCTGAACCCAGCTTGATTCAATGTCTGTTGACATCATCTTCACTCTTGGTATTCCAGCCCTGTTTTCTGTTTTCTTTGACTCATCTTTTATTGAATGAACCTTCCTCTAAGCATATAAACATGCTCAAGCATCTACACTATATTAAATAAACACACCACAAATACAAACCCTTTAGGTATTGCTTGATCCTTCTCCTCTCCTTAGTAAATAAGCCCCTTAAAACAGTAACAGTAATTTACAGTCCTGTCCAAACATGCACAGCTTATATTCATTATTCAATTCATACAATCATATTCCACAACCTAAACCTGCTATTGTCAAGGTTGTTGCTAAAATCAAAGGACATATTTTAGTACAAATCTTACTTTACTCCTTCTCTGGGTATGAATTATTGACCACGCTCTTCTTGAAATTCTCCTCCATTGGTTTTCAAGGCATGATGTGTTCCCTCCGGCCCCATTTTTGTACTTTTCTCCTCCATATTTTCTTCTCACAGTGTCATTCACTTTCATGGCTCCCATTGTCATCTATATGCTGATAACTCCTTGATGTATTTGTAGGTCGAGCCACTTTTAAATAATTTAGTTCCAGCCCATATATCAAAGTTCCTACTATTTTCATTTGAATTTTTCAAATGTACTTGAAGCTCATTGAGTCCATAATTTACCTTCTTTCCTCCCACAAGCTACTTCTTTTTTCTTCCTATTGTTCCTGACTCAGTAGCGAAGGCAATAGTCGACCCAAGATTTGAAATAGAGTTTATTTCAGACCCCTGTTTAATTGGTCACTAAGTTCTGCTGATTCCACCTATAGCTGATCCAGGTACTTCCCTGGTTGGAATCTCCCTGGCTAAATTCTGTTTGTCTTTCCAGACTTTTAGTCGTCACCCCATTTGGGAAATGTTGCTTAGCCTCTGCATCTTCACCCTAAGCTAGAGTAAATAGCCTTCCTACCTTCTTTCATCATTCCATTTCTACAGATCTTTCAAGCACTTAATAACCTATTTAGTAATGATCTTAACACATACATGTTTCTGAAAATTAAGCAACATGAAGGCAAAGAGTATGGCTATGTCATCTTTATATCTGTAGTGATTATTATAGCACCCGAAATACTAGATACTAAAGACAACTGTTGAATAAACAGCGTTCACAGCTGCCATTTCACAAGGCAGAGAACAATGTGTTAATCAGAACTCTAAACAGATCACAGTGGCTGGAACCCAATTCAGCAATGGAAACAGAAACTGAAACCAGGGGCTTGAATACAATCAGGCTGTTTTAATTTAAAGTAGTTGTAGGACTCTCCAGCTTGCTTTCTTTTCTCTGACCTTACGTACTCTCATGATTTTAACTAGTTCCACTAGTAGGTAATTAAATATGCGAATTGGATCAGTGCAGCCATGGGAAATGATGGGGCCTGTGGCACACTGGAAATAGCTAAAGACATTAAAATTATACTTCCTGGGGGGAAAAATTCACCACACTGGGCCACCATAAAAACCCCCCATGAAAGGGTCTGCCAGATGAATTTATCTCTTAACATTTAACTTTCTATTTTCAACTCCCAAACCTGTGATCTTTGGTTGGCCTTTCCCCAAAGCCTCCACCCCATATGACAAATTGTCTACAGGCTATTGCTTAACATAGCTTTTTTCAAAAACATTTGCATTTTAGAGTCACCTGGGGAAGCTTTTAAAAACACTGCTGCTCATGGGTTGGGACCTGGGTGTTAATCACTATCAAAATAGATTTTTCCCCTAAATCTTAAGCATTTCCTGCAATTTAAATATGTAAATGGTAAAGATAAACAAAAGGAATGTTTAAAAATTTACACATGCATAGATATTTCAGTCTGTCCATTAGGTTTTAATTTCTAGTTTTACTTGGTAAAAAATGATAGTTTTCTATAATTCGTACTTTTTGAAATTTTAGGCATTTTGTGAGCAGCCATTGCAAGTTCTATTTCTGTGTAAATATGTGCACTCTGTTTTATGGCTAAAAAATTATTTCACCTTATATCACGCTTATAAGTTACTTTGTTTCAACCATTTTTGGAAACGTGGTAAGTTTGCCATTATGCATATTAATTTGTAAATTTCACCTTCTAGTTGTAGGCTGTCTTATATTTTGATGTATTCTGATGCTAGTTTTTGGGAGTACATAAAGGTATATAGAACAGGTCCTCAAATAACATTTCATTCAATGTTGTTTTGTTACAACATCTCATCACAAATTTTGTTGATGAGATGTCATGGAAACTTAACTCTTGATTATATCAATTAGATTATTGTAAAATTGATTTCATTATCCATTCTTTGATTAAAGTCACAGAAACTTGTTGACATTAAGGGAGGATTTACTGTAACTATAAATATTTTTTGTAAATTGTTTCAGTTACTTTGAATAATACCCTGACATTAAATTCTATTTTACCACAGTGCCTTTCTTGGTGGGAGCTATGCATCTGTCTGAAGACAAAATAAAGAATGGTGTGTGGGAGGTCGGTCATGGAGAGTTGACCAGGAAAAATCATGGTAAACAAGAGTAAGATTTAGTATGTAGATATAAATTTATGACTTCTCCATTGATAAGATTCTTTTGTTTTTCTTAGTCATCCTCCTCCTGGTCTAAAGAGAGAGAAGAGACAGACACTTTTACAAATGAAGATTTTTATTATAAATTAAACTTCCCTTATAAAAGGCTAACTTCTCTTGTTTTCAGAGCTTCTCCTGCATCTGCTGTTTCTCAAAATAATCATTCAAAATAATCCTAATGATAAATAAACATATGTTGGGGTGGTATATTCTGCTACCCCTCATCTGTCTGAGGTAAACTTCTTTTACTTTATTACTTATAGGGCTTTTCCATATGAAATCTTTGATCATTTTTAAGTCAGGGAAATGTTCTTTTATGGTCTATTTCTTTTCCTCCTGCTGTCTTCTTTCTCTGGAGCTCCAGTTAGTTTTATTGCAGACTTTTCAGACATAATGACATTACTTTAAAATTTCCCATTTTTTGTCCTTTTATAATATGTTTGAATATTAGCTCTGTGTTTGCTCTTTCAGTTGAAATAATTTATCTGTAGCTTAAACTTTTCTATTTATTTATTGACCTCTTGGCTTTAGAAATAAGATATATAACTTCTAAGAATTCTCATCACTTTTTTTTCATAGCATTCTCTTCTGCTTTTCCTTCTCTTTATTTTCATCTTCCATCCTCCTTCTCTACCTACCTATCCTATTTTTCTTAGTAATACTTCCAAATCTCTGAATATATTTATTATTATTAGTGAATACTGTTTTTCTGAAATAATAAAGCTCCCTCAGAAATAACCTTTCCTCTTTGTAAGGTTTGGTAAGCATCAGTTGCTTTTCCTCAAATGTTTGATGATTCTTTGTTTGTTCACACAGAAGAGAGTTTTGCCTACTAATAGTAACTGGTATATGTTTCTACAGCTCCAGTGAGAATCCTAGTCTCCTGGGAGTAAAAACAGAAATGAGTGTGAGGCACAGGAAAATTCCTGCAGCTGTAGGGGAGGAAAAAGTTTTTCTTAATCCTTTTATAGTCCCTACCTGGGTTGGAACATTAAACTGACAAAAACAGATTAACAAGAGGAAAGGGTATAAATTATTTAATGTAAGTTTTACCTGACATGGGAGCTTTCCTAAGGAAATGAGGACCCAAAGAAATGGTTAAACTGGAGTATTCTTATGCTAGGTCTGATGAAGAGTGGAAATTTGTGGAGAAATCTGAGAGGACAGAGTACATGTTGAGTATAGTAAACCAGGGGAAACTTAGCAAGGCCTGCTTATTTGGATTCTTCTTGGTATTCTTTCATCATGTAGGTAAGGATGCTCCTGTCCTCCAGGTTTAGAGAGGGCATCCCTCACATGAGGGCCTTAATGACCTCCCTCAAGGCAGAGGGACAGGGGAACATTCTGCTGTTTTCTTAAACTCCTGTAGCTTAAAATAGTCAATATGCTAAAGTGCCATATTTTGGAGCAGTGTATCCTGAACACCATTACAGCAGTGGTGTAGTCAGTTTTCCTTATGACAGAGGTCATAAACTCCTCGCTGCTGTAAAAATTAAGAAATTTCATATGAAGTGAGAGATTTCATTTTTTCTTTCCCTTAAAACATGTGAAGAAGCTCTAGCAAATCTGGGCCTATATTGGTGAATGGAAACTACGGCAGCAACTAAGCTGTCCTTCAGATGCAGGATGTGCTCCTGCTTGTCCCCATTCCTGCCACTTCCTTTTCTAGGCCACTTCTCCTTTGGGGACAATTCTAATGTTTCTTTTTGGAGGGAAGATCTAGTCTTTCAAAAGATATTCTTTTCCCCAAATAAGTTATGATAATAAAATACTAATAGGTAATAATATTACCTATCACTTTATAAAGATTTACTCTTTGGGAGCTATTATGGGAAGTATTTATTAGAGTTCATTTTAATAGCTTCCTAGCTGAATAGTTAATTAATATTATAATGATACCATTTTACAGATGGAACAATGGGATCAAAATTATCAAGAATTGGCTCAAAATAACACAATTGAGGAGTAGCAGAGGTAGAATTTCAACCTAGGTCATTTGATATCAGTACTTGTAGGCTTAACCACTATAACAAGTTGATTTCCTATTCAAGATTGTTGCTTTCTCTATGTCTTCCTGTGTTCACAATATAGCTTTTAAAAGCTGCATATTGTTTTTATCTGTGATGACATCTTTCCTAGTTTTCTTGAGCTGAAGATTGACTTTTGGAGGAAGGGTCCTTTGGGAGGGAGACTTGATTAATTGTATAAATCAATGCCATTTTTTCTAACTAATGGTGGGAAGATTGTCTTATGTGTCTTCAGATCCTTTAGCACTCACTACACTGCCTGATTGATAACAGACATTCAGCACATGTCTAACTTGAAAACAGCTATCTTTGTTTCTTTTATCCTTTTGAAAGACTATGTGCACTGTTTTATATAACATATACCTGTTATGTACTGTTAAAGCAGATATATTGAGATCATTTACATTAAATCGTATCTTTTTTAAATTAAAATATATAAATATTTTAAAGTTTTAATGCATTCATTGCTACAGAACCCCCTCTAACTGTTCTTAAACAGCCGTGGGGTTCAATTACCCACTGCCAAGAAGTATGACTCCCAATGTAAGAGTTTTATGAAAAAGGAAAGAAAGGGTTTTTTTCTTTGAAGGTTATATAGATTTAGAATAATGGTGGATATCAGCCATTAAGTCTTTAAAACACCCCAAAACACAGTCTGCCTCAATTTGCCACAAAGGGCCAGTTTCAGAAGATGCCACTCAGAGGCACCATCTTTCAAAAAAGCGAAGTCTTCAGATCAGCATTCCGAGTCACAGTTCTGCTCCAAGCATGTCCCACAAATCCATGGTGGGTTAGGCAGGCCCATACACAGCTCCATCAGCTCTGCCCCTGTCTTCCCAGCCAGCCTCCTGTGTCTTACTCCATCTCTGACCCCAAACTGTGTGACAGTGTCTTACACCCCAGACCTCTTGGTGGACTGGGCCTATCCTATACCCTTTCAGACCACATGCCTACTCCTCTTTCTCAGCCAGCCCTTATTTAAAACGCTTGGCCTGGAACTTCCTATGTGACTGGCCCTTCCTATAATGTGCTACTTTTGCCACTTCCCCAGGATCTTTTACCTTCTTTCAGCTGCCATCTTTGGTCAGAGCAAAAGCTCCCTGTGACACAGGGACATTTGACTCCCCTGGCTATGTTACCTACCCCTTTTGGCTGGAGTGGCAGCAGTTATTAACTTGCCAAAGCTTTGCAAAGTATCTTAAATGCCATATCATTCATTCCACCTTCCTTCAATTGGGGTTTGTGGGGTGTTTTGGGCTATTTTCAGGGACCCCTACTCTGTACCTTGTTACATCATTAATGTTTGTTTAGTTATACATCCTTTGGAATATACAATTATGTATATTTCATACATATTTTGAATATGTCATATACCTTCACTTAACAAAAATAGATTAATCAGTTGCAATTCATAAAGCAATTACTTTTAGCCCTGGAAAAAAGGAATTTACAATCTAATGATGAAGAGAAAATCACTTCATAATTAATTATGATAGATGTTAAAAGTTATAAAGAAAGAATAGGTAAAAAGCTCTAGGTATTTTGGAGAGAGGGGTAGTGAAAAGGCACTGAAAAGCTAGTATTTATTGGATAGATCATGAAGGATAAGAAGAACTTGAACATGTGGTGATACAGAGATAATTGATTTCCTATAAAGTAATGCTATTTATATATTTACAAATAGGTGAAATCCAAATACCTACAAGAATCTTCTTTGTTTTGTAACATTGGTCCTCTAATTAAGGAGTTTCACTTAGTAATGTTATATGCTATGAGCATCCTTGAAAAAACAGCTGAGTATCTCCTCTCTGGCATTAACTGACACATCACTGCAGTTATTTTTATGTTACTACCTCAGTATGTTTCCTAAACACCCAGGCGACAATGTCAAATCTCTTGTTTTCCCCTGTAGCAAAAGTGATCTTGTTTTATTAATTTGAATCTAAAATTATTTCTTTGTATATTATTTAAGCAAACTTTTCACTGATACCATTTACATTTCATTTCCAATACCAGTTATGTTACTTAGTGAAAATTTTTATAAATAAGGATCTCAAATCACTTCCGAGTATATTGTTAGAAGCACTGTTAATATTAGGTTAAAGTTTTCCCTCTTGACGTTGGTTTAGATAGTTTTCAAATACATTTATTCAAAAGTGCATTCACCAGGATGTTGTTCATCTCTCTTTTTATAACCAACCGTGTGACTGCCTCATCCCTGAGGTCCATTAATCTCCTATTACATTAGCCCGAAATTGTGCAGGTTATAAGCAATCAACTGTCAGCTTTGAAAAACTAACCGTTATTAGCTTCACAGGTATGAAAAAACTAGTGATAAGTGAGGTTGTTAAGTCAAATTAAATGTTAATTGATGCAAGGGCACAAAGCAGTAAGGCACTTAGGAGTCTAGATGAGGGCACTGCATTTATCAGACTTGACAAATTATCTAGAAGTGTTTCCATAGATATTTACCACTACACTTTCCTCCATCACCTTTTTCTAAATAAGCTTGTCGCAGTTCAAAAATCATTAAAAAAAAAAAATCATTAAAATACCACCCTTGCCAAAAGTTTACATAGTCTCCTATGAAGCCATAGGCAAGATTCTGATGCTACTGTGTATATTTACAATGTTTTATTTTAATCAGTGGGGTGAGCTAAGAAAAGAATCAAAGAACAGACTATCCTAGAAATTTGCATAAGGAGAAAATAACATGCATACTTTTAGGGAATTAAAGGAAAGATTCTTTCTTAATCATCTCATACATTTAAATTACCCAAATTTGCATAAATGCTGAAGTGTGAATTGTCTTAAAAAACAACCAATTCCTTTCAGACCATTGATAATTATTCTTGGCTAATGTGATAAAGTTTAAAGGCATAGATTCCTTGGTTGCCTTCCCCAGAATGCTTATACAGTTGTAGTTTGCTTACATTATCTGGTTGATGCATGAAGCAGAAGTAGAATAAAATATTGTGACTAAAATAGCTGTTGTTGTTGTTGTTGTTTTTTGGTTCTAGAAAAGTCCAAAAAGAAAATAAAAATGGAAAAGCATTCTGGCTGACTCCAGAGGCAACATACTTTTACAGAAGTGGTTAACTAAATATAAATATGGTTTTGGTAGATTTTCTTATTATTAAACTACAGAGCCAGGTACTGGGTATAAATTTTGAATTCTGCTTGGTCTCTGTTAATTACCAGGTTTTCACAAACTATTACCTAGGAGGTAATGAAAAATATGTTAAAAATGAAGGATCCAGGCTTTAAAACCTATATTTAAGTGACTTATCTATGGAGTTTTGAATCACTTTTTAAAATACAGGATTTCCTGTGGTTACAAATAGAAATTCTTTGTGCACATTCACTTTTCAGGAAGGTTGACCCTAGTATCCTGACCTAAGATGGACACCTACTTATAAGACTTACAAGAATTAGGAATTTTTCTTAGCTGCTTGGAGGATTTTGATAGCTTAGTACTAACCAGGTATATTGTTAGCATAAATAGCTAGTTATGAATAAAGGAAGGGAAGCCTGACCAGTGTGGCTCAGTTGACTGGGTGTTATCCCATAAACCAAAGTGTTATTGCTTTGAATCCTGGTCAGGGCACAAGCCAGTGTTGCCAGCTCATCTCAGGCTGAGGTGGTGCAAAAGGCAACCCATCAATGTTTCTCACATCGATATTTCTCCCCCTCACTTTCTCCCCCCTTTCTTCTCTCTCTAAAAATTAAAACATCAACAACAACAACAAACACCCTTTAAAATAGAAAGGAAGGAAGGGAGGAAGGAGGGAAAGAAGGAAGGCAGAAAAGGGAATTAGACATTAAGCCTAATAAACTAGGAGCTGACTCAGACATGACGTGTCTTTCAATAAGAAAGCATTCATAGGCTCCCTGGGGAGGACCACATCCTCTTCCCTCAGGACCTAATCCCTGAAGTAGGGGGGAAGACTCAGTCACTGGTCAGTAGCCGGGGTTACTGAGGGGGAGGAGTGAGATAGCAGGGAGAATCCCTTTGCTGAGCGCACGTGCAGTACCCAGTAGAGCCCGGATGGTAACCATGATGGGAAGGGGTCTAATCAGGGAAAATGACCAGATTGGTTGGTGGGGGAGGGCCCAGCAGGACCATGCAAAGGACTGGGAAAGAGGTTGATTAGTTTGAAAGCCCAAGGTAGTATAATTGAAGCTTGACAAAGTCCTCTTTCTTGGTAACAGAAGTTCATTTGCATGTTGGTTCATGCTCACTCTCTCCTTCATCTGGGTAGGCCCAAGCATGGGCTCCAAGTGCTATCGGAGAAACCATGGTTCTTCTTGCCAATGCAGTAAAAAATTACACATCAGTGAGCCTGTTGGTGAGCACACAAAATTTATTAATGGATGGGAGAGCAAAAACATGAGTGGCCAAAAGCCAGGGTGGCAAGCTTGCCCTCACGCCAAGAGAGCAAGTCCTTTGTTCTGAGAACTTATGTAGTTGGCAGGATTGGGGGTGTAGAAGTTACATATCGATTGATGGATAGAGATGGTGCCAGCTTTCCAGGACAGGGGCATTGGATACCAAAGGTGTTAATGGGCTTCTTCCTTTAGGGCCCTAGGGCCCTTTCCTGCCTTCCCCACCTTGGGATGGTTCAAAGGCTTTCCTTCTCAGACAGTGGAAAGGACACACACTATTCCAAGGACTTTCCCCTTCCTGTGCTAACATAATGTTCCTTATGATATTGGAACACCTGGCAATATTATCAGAGCAGGCCCAGGACTGCTGGGTTAGCAGGTGAGACCTCTACTACTAGCCTTCAGGGATACAAACACCAGCTCCAAGTGTTGCTCCAAGTGGGAACCTGGGCCCAACAAAGCAGCAGCTGCCAGAGTGTGTCTGGGGACAGAGACACTCTGTCTCCCCAGAGTAGCTGAAGGAAGACAGGGACTGAACTGGACTAAGGTTTGGCATGGAGTGAAACAATGACACAGAATTTCTGGACCCTGGTCCTTCTTCTAGGCTTGATGAAGACAAGGCTGGACTTCTGTCGCAGGGCAGAGCTGCACCACTTGGTCATGGATGAGACACAGATGCTGGGTACCTTGGGGGCAGTCCTTGCTCTTTGCTCCAGCCTCAGGAAATCTCCCATTACCGCTACACCATGTCCTCCCCTGCTTGGTCCCTGAGGTGCTCTCTTTGTGCTACTGAGAGAACCCCATATCCACCAGCAACAATTTGAAAGCCTTGTTTTCCTGGCAAGGGTTTCTTTTTTCTCCACTAAAAATGTATTCGAATTCATGCTTTCCCCTAAAGTCGAAGTACTTAAACGAGATGCAGTCTTTGCTGGAAAGATGTGGGGGAGACCTCAGCTCACTGGGAGAAGTAGTTTGCATCTGAATGTGGAAGAAAGAGGGGCCCAGTACTAAACTGAGAAGCTCAGTGAAGGCCAGCACAGTGGCCTTACAAACTCAGAGACCTAAAGTAACCACTGAATAGTCTGAAATTAAAACTTTCTAACTAAAACCGCATCAGGGTAGGTAGTCATGTCCTGAGCAGCTATCTTTCTTGACAAAGGTCAACCTTTGCTGTAACTGAGTCTGTTGTACTATCTTTTTGCATCTATGGTAACAAACTGTTTGGAATGTGAGGGTAATTTCCTTTTTCCAGACCCCTCAGGACACAATCTCCCACCAGAGCTAGAGACCACTGAATCCCTCATTATTATTGTTATCATGTTAGTGGTTAACTGTTACCTATCCTATACCCATTGATGTCAAGGGAGTGTGGGTCTATTCACTTATTTTACTCCTGATCCAGTCCCAAAGATTTCCCCACTTTGCTTTCTCCCACCCCTCCAATCTATCACTATGTAATCCTCTCAGGCCTTTTCCTTTGGTTGTAATGTACAAAATAAGGTGCAAAACTGCCATTCTTTGGAACACTGTCTCAATCCCTTGAGATTTTGCTTTCCGACAATTGTCATCAGTTTGGCTCAAATAAACTAATAAAAATACATACAGGTTTGAACATTTCTTATGTTGACAAATATAAGCACTGAGCAATTAAATGGAATTTAATGGTATTACCGGGTTCTTACCATGTGTTTTCCCGGGGAAGACAACAAACAGAAATCTAAAATACTGAGATTACTGGGAAGTTGGCCCTGCTACTCAGGCCTCCCGAGAGAGAGAGATGGGTACTCTGGGCACACCTTGGCCCATGCTTCAGGCCGATGGCCTAAGCCTGTAGGCTCCAATAGTCTATATGAAGATTGATGGTATGGGGTTAATACAAGGCCCTTCCACCTCCCATGACAGGGTTAGTCAGAAGGCCCCTGGCCAGAAGGGCTGTGTACTATTTTTGGAAATGGATTGTAACTTCCTCCTTATCACCTTTTAGGAGCGGCTTCCTGTTCTGTGACTGCTTTTTGACATTTTCTTTACACTGAGGTAATGTAGTTTAGAGTCTTGGGTAGAACCAGTGCCTCCTTTATCTGGCACCTCTTAAAACAAGTCTTGGACTTGGGGGGTGCTGTCTGTCTTGCACCAACCCACTGCCATCGGTGCACTCCCCTGTAATGGGAGTAATAAAAGGTATGTCCGTATCTGCTATTTCCTCTGGGTTGTTTTCCAGAATATCTTGAACACTTAAGCAGCTCCCTGGTTTGGAGCTCTTACACTACAGATGGTGAATAAAGAAGACTAGAGGATAAAAGGATAAAGGGACCAAGATTCTGCCACCCTAAAGCTGCTTTGGGAGATATTGATTTTTAACTGTTTATTGAGAAACAAAGGGCTACGAACCTTTGAACCTCCCCATTTTTCTGCCCAAAAGAATCAGAGAGAAAGCCTGTAACAGGAAGATCTTTGGATGCCACCTTAGCCTAACCTGAATTAAGTATGGTAAACAGAGGGCTTTAGTCACAGGCCTATTCTATGGATACTCCCTATGTCCCATTGTTTCTGGCTCACCTGGCAAGGATTTTCCTGCCCTCTGTGTACTGCTTTTCCTCAACTACCTGTGAATTGCTCATTCCCACTTCTGAAATCTAAGGCCCTACCCCCACTTCTCCTTTTTTCCAAAAAAGCCTTCTATACCAATGTTGCCTCACTGTCTTTGGAATTTTCATGGATTTATCATGTCTATGTTAACTCCTCTTGACATGTATTAAACATGTATTTTCTCCTGTTAATCTGTCTCTGTTTTATTGGTTATAAGCCCAGCCTGAAGAACTGAGGAGGTGGAAGGATAAGTTTTAACATTTTTATAGCTCCTACTAGGGCTACTCTGAGTAGTTGTTGAGAGTACCCAGCACAAGGTGCATGTCTGAGAGAGGCAGAGAGGAAACCTTACATTTGTTCTGCTTATGAAGCCAGGTGCCTTTGAGTCTAAATCTGCCCCAAAGGGTAATTAACTAATCTGTTAATTAGGATATTGCCAGCTGTTGGAACAAACATTTCCCTATATTTTAGGGGTTTAACAGAATAAATGTGTATTTCCAGTTTACAGAACCATCCAATTCTTATTTCTGGTCAGCAGGTGTAATGGTTCTGGTACTGAGTCGTCTTGCATCTTGTAATTTTACCATTTTCACCAAATGATTTCCAAGATCACTGTGATTGCTCCTCTCAAACTACACAGGCCAAGAAGCATGGAGGATTGTGTAGAAGTGTATAGTGGCCCAGGCACACATCAGTTCTGCTTATGTTCCATTGGCTAATCCTCAGTGAAATGCCACACCTACCCTCAAGTAAGGATGGGAAATGTAGTCCGGCTGTGAGGTTGGGAAGAAGAAGAAATAGGTCTGGTGAACACCTGGCTAGTCTCTGCCACAGTCTGCTTGTATGGTTATATATCATCTACACGTATATCTCTATACCAATTGGTAGCTATTTCATAGTCTTAACCTTCAGGAACAACTGTCCCAGAGCAAGTATCTAAATTAATTTTGCTTTGACCTTAATATTGTTTAACATAAGGAAAGGAAAACATGAAGGTCTGTACTGAAAGTACCTGAGCACAAATGGTTTTAATTACATTGACATTGACTCGATACTTTCGGGGATAGACCTCGTGTAACTGTCTCAGTATTGTATAATACATAGACAAGAAATTGTGCCTGTACAGTTTTCAAAGAAGACTACCTAAGAAGACCATCTAAGGAGTCATACAGCTTCAACTTCAGGATTTCTTTATTATGCAGCATCCTCTTTTTTTAGATCTAGATATGCTTCCATGTTGTCTGGTGGTCTGTGAACTAGAAAGAAAAACTAATACAAATTGTTTACCCTCCCCACCTCATATCCATGGCTGTACACATGCCCCATATACAATGGTAAAACAGAGACAAAACAGCACACTAAATACTCCCATTACCAAAACATAGTATTGGGAAAGGCACAGTTGTCTCTGGTCTACAACATTAATGATTTCTAGTGTCAGGCATAATGAAGTCCCTCTATCTGGCCAGTGGAAGAAATTTATTTATTAGATTTTGATAAAGAATTATTCCTTGTCCATTGTCTTCCATGAGCACAACAGAAGTAGGAATTGGGGAGTATACACTCCTTGGAAGCTGTACAATTTTTCCAATCACTGTGAGCTAGTACAATTTTACTGTGGCACAAGAATGTTAAGTTTTAAAGAAATCAAAGATTTAAAAAACCCAGCGCAAAGTTACTTTGGCAATGTATTTATCTTAGAAACATAGTGGGCTTCTGATCTTTTTGTTTCTAGTAGGTTCTAATGACAGGAACCATTTCCAAAGTTTTTCCCAGACATAGTTCTCTGGTTTGAGTTATTTTCTTTACTTCTTTGCTCTTAAAAGTAAAAATCACATAATTTCTTGTCCTTACAGTATTATTACTGAGACCAAGCCTACTTTCCTATTACTGTGTTAAATAATATTGAGACTAAGCAGGAATGACTTAGTTGTTTGCTCCAGGACATTCTTGCTCCTGAGAGACAATACTATTTATCAGCTAAATCACCCACCTTTCACAGATTGCTCATCAAAGCCCTTACCTTGCTATGCCCAGTGACTCAAAGCATTAAAAATCCTCCAACACATTTTGTTTAGCTAACACCTCATACAATTTTAAATATATTTTGGTAATCATTTGTCCATTCTCAGGACTGGCTGGAAGTTTTCTAGCCAGAGAGCTAAGCTGTGATGATAGAGAAATAGCTAATTGATTTTCATTTGTGATCTCTTATGATGAAGCACCCATTTTGTTGTAGCTCTCATTTAAAAGATTTTCAAGACCTTGTTACTTCTTGAGAAGTTCCATGGTCTCTAAAACTTTCAATCTTTAAGAAAGGGGGAAAGCACAAATGGAATCCTAAAATAAAAATTTTCAAAGCTCTCAGAGTCCTTTGAGCTTCCATGGTCTAAGTTATTTCCAATGACTTTAATGATAATGGGGTCAAGTTTTCACAATCATTGACTTTTCTGTTATGGATTAGAAACAGGTTGGTTCATTAATTTAGTAATAGTACCTTTAGCCTTAGGCTCTGGTTATAAGCACACATGGCCAAGTTCTGCATGCGATTTGTGCAGTATATTCAGTCTTATTATCAGCAGGTAAAGGCAGCCTTTTCTCAACATTCACCTAGACAACCTTTGTATAACTCAAAATGTAGAACTTTGGTTTTCTGGAAGAGATGTCAAAGGCTAATAGCCCTTGAATTCCTATGGGATAGGTGTTATCATCTTTTGTTCTCCATTTTTGCCATCAAAAACCTTTGAGGGATTGATCTTTGATTTTTATCTACCAAAGTAAGTGATACAAACTCTCTATAGCTCATAGGAAGACTTCTAGCAGAATGCCTGAAACTGGTGATCCTTAGGTATCTTCCAGCAGCAGATGATGTTTCAGAAGAGATAGTCTCTAGATATTTGGATCAAGTTGACAACTAACCACATGAAGTAGACAGCTTCTACCTGAGGACCACAGAACAAGATCCAGATAACCAGAGCAGCAGATTATCCTGATTTAATCTGCATGTTGTTGTTCTTTATTTTCTCCAGCTGTTTTGTAGAGTCTATGCTTCTTTAAGTTTCTAGATTTGCTAAAGTTTACTTGTTGTCTTTTAACTATAATATCCATCAAGTCTGTCATTAATGCTGCTCTTTGTATCATTAGCCACTTCTTGCAATGTGTCTAGTGCCTGGCTGTAATCTTGTGATTTGGTTAACAGGTAGATGAATTAGCCAGTGCCTTCACTGACCGAACCAACTTCTAAGCAACTCCTTAGTTTGTATATATTGTTACAGGCCAAATTGCTAAAAGTCTAAACCTCTTGCATAACACATCTAGGATAGGAAGATTCTGTGTTTGTGAAAGCATCTAGGAATTTTCATAGTAGTTGGTCTTTGTACTAAACTTATGCAGAAAGAGAGATTGAAATATGACAGCTCAAGCCAACTAAGACACTGCTTCATTTTCTCAAACCAGTAAGAAACTTTACTTTTCAAGCTTAACCTCATGCTGTTTTACTATGGATCCAACTCATGCCCTACCTAATTTAAGTTTTACCAACTGACTCCAATCCACTTTTACTGAGTGGCACTAAAAATGTACAAAATAATCACACAACCTCCACAGGTATCTTGGCTCAGGAAGAAAATACTGGGTGACTCCCATCAAGTAGTAGTGGATTTATACATGAAAAGTTTATTGGCTACTACCTGCAGAATTGTACAGGTGTCTTATTTCAGTAACTGATGCCTGTATTCAGTATAGTACCTGAAATCACCTGGGGTCCACTTGATATGTCATTCTTCCTTTTCTCAAAAACAAAACAAAAATAACACCAAGTAAATCTTTAGGTTAATTAAAAATAAAGAAAAGCTGGGTATCAGTTTAAGACCTTAAGACTTAGCTACTTGAGGGAATTTTTGGCTTATTTTTTCTTTCCTGGAGTGTCCTCATTTCTTGCTTTATGCAGTCTATAAAGTGAGGGCATGTGCTGCATGTGAGGTTCCTATATTGACAGAAGAGCAGGACAGTTTCACTGAGGCCATGGATTTCCTTGGCTAAAAAATCCAGGAGATGAGAATGGTGATTCAAAACAGAATAGCCCTAGGTATTATATGATATTAGTCTCTTTAGTCCTATAGACTTTTCTGGAATCTTTATTATTTCTAAAATATCTGGCAAACAAGTAACTAAGTTATTTACTCCATGCTCTTCACATTGAGAATTTGATATATTTTCTTGTTTTATTTTGAGCAATCTTTGCCCTTCTATTACAAATGAATTATATACTTTGATGACAATTATTTTATTAGTATTTGCTTGTATTTTAGTGCTCAAATGTGTTATCTTCAGGGTCTTAAATGATCCTATACAGTCACTTCTCTGTCAAATAAACCAATAAATTATCATTCAAAAAGGACACAACAAATAATCATGACTCATCAAATAACAAAACACATTTGAATTGGTCTTGACTTTAGATGAAAAATGATTTAGAATAGGCTGGAGAATGACCAAAGGGGAAATTGATAATTAAAATCAAAATAATTTCTAGCCTTGGCTGGTAGCACAGTGGATAAGGCGCCGGCCTGCGAACCCAAAGGTCGCAGGTTCGATTCCCCAGCCAGGGCACATAACCAGGTCTCCAGTCAGGTCTGCGGCTGGAGGCAGGTGAAACACAACCATACATTGATGTTTCTCTCCCTCTCTGCCTCTCTCTCTTCCCCTCTTTCTAAAAATAATGAAATAAAATCTTTAAAAAAGAAAAAAAAAATAAAATCAACATAATTTCTTGTATCAATCATAAAAATAATACTTAAGCCAGACTTTCCTCTGACTGTAAACATAATTCTTTTATTCTGAGTTAACAATGATGAAACTAGGCACATGTCTTTCTCCTTATTTAAATATACTGAGATCAAGCACAAGTTAGTTACTTGCTCTAGAAAATACTTTTTTCCTGAAATATAAGACTAAAACCAACTAACATGTTCATTAAGATCAACAACTTGCTCATCAAAGTTGCTTCAAGGTCATTGCCCCACTGGGCCTATAAATTCAAAGCTAGTATGTCATAATCTACCCATACTAAATCAGATCTCTGTCCTAGAAACACCTGCCTTAAACTCACTCAACCCAGTCCCTAAAACCTTTTCGTTTCCTAATTTCCAGCTGTTGAGTTACCTCTAAGACTTAATCAAGTTGACATTGTACCTTATAGCAATAAGTTTAATAAACTTATCTTAGCTTGATCATAGTGTCTTCCTGGTGATGCCTCTAGTTGTGTTATTTAATAGGAATAACTTAGAACATCTGAAGTCCAATAGGCTTACTTAGAAAGGAAATATTCTCAGTACGACTTGTTCAAGGCTGAGGCACTGCTTCACCAAGCAATCAAAGCAAGGTATCATGTCCTTCAAAATTAGTTTCAATCTTTTATTCTTATAATTGAGGTATAAAAGCTGTTTCAATCCAAGGCCATATTTCTGGATGATCTATTTCTCTCTTTTTTTCCCTTCAAACCATCTAATTCTTTCCTTCTCTGTATATCTGTATCTTAGCCTGTTCAGGCTGCTGTAACAAAAAAGTCATGAACTTAATATTTGTTGCTTAAACAATAAATATTTATTGCTCATAGTTGTGGAGGCTGGAAAGTCCAAGATCCGGGTGCTGGCATGGTTGGATTCTGGTAAGGGCTCTTTCTGGCTTGCAGATGGCTTCTTTCTTTTTGTGTCCTCACAGGGTTGAGAGAGAGAGCAAGCTCTGGTCTTTTACTCTTTTTATGAGGGTACTAATCCCATCATAACTGCATCTCAACTTAGCCATGGCCCTAAGACCCTATCTTCTAATACCATCACATTGGGTATAGGGCTTCAAAATAGGAATTTTGGTATGATACATACATACAAGTGATACTACCTTTCAAAAAACAAAAAGGAAAAAGTAATACACACTGTTTTTGCAACCACCTCTCCTGAGATTCAGGATCAATAGGCATGCTATTTGTACTCACTACAGATTGTCTAGGTGACAATTCTGCTGTTTTGTCATTGTAGAACTTAGGTCTCTATATTTTCAGCCTCCAATATCCATTCCTTTGCTATTTATTGCCTGGCCATTAGGTAACCCTGCTTTTGATTCCAGTTGCTGTATTAATTTGGGTGATGCCAGTTGTTTGTACAAAAAAGACAGGATACCACTGGATTAACATAACACAAGTTTATATTGTATTTGTGTAACAGTCCAGGCAGGCATTTCTTGTTAAGAATCACATTTTTTTCCCCCCACAAGGTGAATCCATATTGTGGCTCCACTATCTTTAATACCAGCCTTTCAAGATTGATATGATCATCTGGCTTAAGTTGGGGGTTGTGGATAGAGAATTGCATAATGAGGGAAGTTTTTATTCTCATTCTTTTTTACTAGTCACACTGTTTATTAATTTTCCAGGAAAATTTGGGGCCTGTGAAATCAGTATGCTAAAAAAATACACAAAAGCATGTTTTGACAGTAGGCAGAGGCCAGAAACTAGGATGGCCAACTAGTCCCACTTTCCTGGAATGAATTCTGTTTTTTTTTTTTTTTTAATTTTATTGTTGTTGTATTACATCCATCCCCTTTTTGCTCCCCTCTGTCCCCCTCCTCACCCACCCATTCTCCCCAAAGTCAATATTTTCATTTTTTAATAGGTTAAACCAAAATGGTAAATATCAATTCCACTCACATTTAATTGGCTGCAACTCAGTCATACGTCTAAATCTGACTGCAAGAAAACCTGGAAAAATGTAGTACACCTATTAGCCAAGGAAGAAAAGGAAATGAATTTGATGAAAAGCTAGCCAGTCTCTGCCACAGTTGTGCCTTAAGTACACAGGTTGACATATAGGTAAGCAGAATCCCATAGAGAATTCTCGGCAATAGGTGATAGGGTCAGAAGTAGGGATGGAAGAGCTCAGCCTCTGATGTGACTGGAAAAATGATTGACAAGAAACATCAGTTATCATATGTATTAAGAAAGATTAATATCAGTAGAATAGGCAGAGTTAATGTATAGAAATTGAGTATACATGTATTCCTATTGGAGGAAACATTGGCTGTTAATGTTCAGTGGCAGAAATGACTATGACTTGCTTGAGGGACAGTGAGAATATTTGTCTGGTTATGGCAGAGTTGTTTTAGAGATTAAAAAAATTAAAGATCAGTAAGGGGTGTTGGAATGGAACAGAGGACCTTTAATACTGCTCAGAACACATCTTACTTGAGACCCATTTAAATAACATTGATCATTTACTGTTACTGTCTACTTACAATTCTATTCTTTTTATGCTGTATATACAGTATTTTATCATTTGATGTTTTCCTTTAGGTGGAAGAGAGTCTGTATGAAGAAAAGATACACAGACTCCGAGAAGGGGATTAATTGGAAATGGCCTATTGTACATTCATTATGTTCCAATGTCAGCAGGAGTTTTCTGGGTCATTGGTAGTTGTGTGCATAATGACTGGAAGATTGAGTTCTAATTATTAAGACTAGCATTGCAAAGGCATCGCTAAGTACAACTTTGTTGGAACATAATATCTTTGTCTGAGGTAATTAGACATTACAGATAGGCCATTTAAAAATGCATAGGTAAAACTCTAATTTTCTCTCTTTGATCAGTATAATTCTGGTATTTAGATAATGTGGCTTATTTTTAAAAATAAGAAATTGATAAAATCTTTCAAAAGAAGCTATATATGACTATTTAAAATGAGAAGATAGTCAATTCATAATGTCCTAGTGTTCACATGGTGAACTTCATCATAATAAAAAAATTAATTTTATAATTTTGTATCTATCACAGTAAGCTGAAATATACTGCAAAGAAACATAAGCTATTTAGTGATGATGAGAGGGGCAGAAATAATGGTATTCAATCCTACATTCCTGCTAGCAATTAGTTCTTCTCACTAAGAATGATTTAGGATGTTCTTTGATGGGAAAAATGATTATGATTGTTCAATTTAACCTTCTTTTCCAGAATTATTGATAGTAAACTCAAATTCAAAATATTTTCTCATATTATTACACAACTTTAATAGTGGTGTTGTCATCTTTGATTGCTCAAACATGCTGTTGAGTTGAACCTTTCAATTTTATATGACTTATATGTAAAACGTATATTGTATGTGATGAGCAATCTTCACTCAGCATTCACTGTACATTAGCTAAGGAGTATGCTGAGAGAAGTACCTTATGAAATTGAAAGGAGTATTTGGGCCCTGGCTGGTAGCACAGTGGCTAAGGCGCCGGCCTGTGAACCCAAAGGTCGCAGGTTCGATTCCCCAGCCAGGGCACATAACCAGGTTGCAAACCAGGTCTCCAGTCAGGTCTGTGGCTGGAGGCAGGTGAAAAGCAACCATACATTGATGTCTCTCTCCCTCTCTGCCTCTCTCCCTTCCCCTCTTTCTAAAAAAAAAAAAGAAAGGAGTATTTGGATTCTTTTTTCCTTATATTAGTGTTATTATTAATAAGTAGAGGACCATATACTTAACCAGATAGGGATATTATGCTAAGCAGTTTTCCAATTCTTGTTGAACACTGACTAGGGGTCCTATAATTTAACTCATTCTGACACTCATTGTTTGGAGTTAGCACCTACCCTGCAGGTTAAGGATTCAATCCCACAAGGATTCTATGGGATTATGATTGACTAAGTCATTGACCATTGGTGATTAAACTCAATCTTCAGCACTTCTCCCCTTCTAATTTTGGCTTGGTATTTCTGGTGACCAGCCCTTCTATACACAGCTATCTGGGAGCCCACTGATATGTGTTATGTCATTAACACAATTAACACAAAAGACACTTAGGAATTTTCAAAGGACTTAGGGGCTTTGTTTTAGAAACAGATCAAAGACCAAATATTAGAACAAAAGATATTCCTAGCACTGCTCAGGAAATTATAAGAATTTCAAGAGCTGTGAGCCAGGAACCAAGGACAAAAACTAAAATATACAGTGCCTATTATATCACAATGTCACACCTGGAGTGAGGCAGTTCTATTCTGCTGAGGGCAATTCCAGGGAGAAGAATTAGCCATGAGGTGTCAGAAAGCATCACTCCTGGGAAGTGGAGGAATGTGTGACCTGGTGTTACACCATAGCCTCTACCATAATATCATATAAGTCATTTAAAAAATCATGGGTAACTTTTAGAATTATATGAAATTATTATGTCAAAATTACATTACTTTCTGGCTAACTTCCCCCTCCATTCTCTTCTATATTCTTCTGGTGACCAAAGTTAACTATGTAGTACATATTTCTTTTCTTTCTGCTGCTTGCTCAGATACTTATATGTGATACACACTCATGGCTATTTTTTTTGAAAGGGGGGGGGTCATGGTTCATTGCTTGTGAATGCCATAATATTAAACTTTTCTGCACATTGATTTTGCACTTAACTATACTTCCTGTAAATTCCTCCAAAGTAAATAATATAGTGTCAACTCTTTCTTTTTAAATAATGTACCATTCCATTGTGTGCTGCTATTTTACCTCTTGATTTTCATCTGTAAGCTTACCCTTTGGTGTGTTGCTCTTTGATTCTGTAAACCACATTTTCCAGAGGGCTCAATTTTTACATATCTCCTGTATTTCTTACTCTATAAATGCTTGCATCCATACTCTTATAAAACTGCTGCTCAGATCTCACTTGTGACTCCAGACCAGTATGTGTAACTGCCAACTTAATAACCACACTAGCTTTGGTGTCCAATATGCACCTCAAATGTAGCTGTCTGCCCTGAGCTCCTGACATAACTTAGGATATTCTCTTGCTGAACCCATTTATTATGTAGTTCTTCTCATCCCAATGAATGGTAATTCCTTTCTTACAGTTTTAAAGTTTGATAATATGGTCATAAGGTAACATGTTATTGATAATCTAATATACTTCTTGGTTAATACAGAGAATGAGAAATTTCCCATTGCATTTTGAGATTTTTCTTCTGTGACTTCTATAGTCAGGTCTATTGCCCAAAGCTTCTTTGCCTTTTTATAGCCATGGATAATAGTTCTTCATGTAAGGCTATTATTAGTTCTTTAGTTCTATTAAACATGATAATGAGTCTTTGAAAACCATTTCTCATTGAATTGAAATGCTAATATTAGCATGTATTAAATACATATGTATATACAGTTGACTCTTGAACAACAGGGGTTTAGACTGCTTAGGTCTACTTATATAGGAATATTTTTTCAATAAATAAGTACATTACTGTAAATGTATTCTTCCTTATGATTTTCTTAATAATATTATCTTTATTGTAGGAATACAGTATATAATGCAACCAACAAAATATGTGTTGATCAACTGTTTATCTTATTAGTAAGGCTTCTGGTCAATGGTAGGCTATTAGTAGTTAAGTTTCGCAGAAGTCAAAAATTATACAGACATTTTCAACTGTGTAGAGGATTGGTACCCCTAATCCTTGCATTATTTAAGGGTGAGTTGCATGTATGTGAAACAGAACCTTAGGAGGCTTTTCAGTTATAAGGGGCCCATTTGTCTGCTGCCAGGAAAAACTCTTAATAACAGCGCTTGGTGAAAAAGGAAAGGAATTTTGTGTTTTTAAAGGTTATACAAATTTAGATTAAAGGTGCAATTTTACCATTAAGTCCCGTTCCCTTTAAAATACCATCCTGGTTATGGACAATGTACCTGCAGCTGCCATCTGTTCCCAGGCGTGCGCACTTCCTCTCTTACACTGCAGGTAGCCAGCTCTCTAACTTTGCACCAGCTGCGTGTTCCCGCCTCAGCTCTGCAAGCCATGCATGCTATTCCCTGGTGCAAACCGCACGCACCCTCCTCCTCTCTCTCAAGCCTCTGAGTCCTCTCCTGCTTCTCAAACTGAGTGTCTGTGTCACCTTCTCAAACTATGTGTCTGTGCATGAGTGTGTGTCTCCTTAATGGCTGCCACCTCGATTTTTAAATCCCCAATCACGGCCTTTGATATATGGGTACTTACGCTGCTCTGATGCAGGCCTGTGAGCATTCTGATCACTATCCTACAGTTAAAGTCCCTCCTATTTTTCTTGGTGCACAAAGGACAAAAGCTGTTTCTACAGACATCCCCACCCCCCCATTACTAAACCCCAAAGAGGGGCATTTGGGCTTTCTCCTACTCTATAACATATGTACAAGTACACAAACACACACATACACAAACATACACCAGTAGGTATTTGGCAGTATTGCTACACATAAACCAAGTGTCTGGGGAACCCTGCTGCATTCTCCAGTGGCAAGGTGGGGTGGAATCCAGGCTGGAAGATGAAGCCATCAAAAGCATTAATATGATCTCTTGCTACAGAGAGCCTCAGATGTCTCCTGGGGCTGCTGGCAGAGGACCAGGAGAGAGGATGGCTGTGAGCAGTTAGGTTCCCCTTGGAGAACAGCACCTCTTACTCAGTCCCAGAGGTGCCTTGCACTGGATTTGGGGAAATGCTGTTAGGAATCAGACATTTTCACCTTCACATGCCCTCTAACATCTTTTGTTTTATATATGATTGCTTAATTTACAGCACAGAATGTCCTTCATGTGTATAGGGAAAAAAACATTATGATGATATTGTAACGAATATGACTTGTCCTCATGTTTTTGGCCTCCCTCCCTCCCTCTCCTCCTCCCTCCTTTTCTTCTTTCCTTCCTGCCTTCCTTCTTGGTAACTTCCCCTCATATTTTCCAAATTTATAATTTTAAAAAGTATACTAGATTTCTTTAGTTGTAGTCCTTAATATTCTTATTTTCCAAAGAGTTTTTAGACCTTCAAACTTCATTGCATTTTGTACCCTGTTGCAGCTTCATGTCACCTGTTAATTATTGTTGTTTTTTAGTGTAAAATTCCTAGTATAAAAATATAAACTTCCTGTTTCAGTGCTTTCTATCATATGGGAAGATTAATTTCCCATCTGCTCCTTTCCTTAAAATATCTCTGCAAAAAAGGAATTTTATGTCATAGTTCTCTTATTCTCTGTGGATACTCTACAGTTATGGTTGATGTGGTAATAATCAAGTCCTGACTTCTTAGAGCAAGAGGGTTATCCTTTTCTTGGTAATGTTTTATTTATTAAAGAATACAGCAAGCAATAAAGGCACCAAAGAATTTTCACAAAGTAATTAAAAGTTGTTTCGTGAAGTGTTTATCACTTTATGTGTATGAAATATAACAAATAACAATCAAGAAATTATTGTCTTACATAGCTATATGCATATAAATGCAAATTAATAAATGACCAAGAAATTATCAATGTTTCATTAAAATATTACCTAAGCTCTATCACAATCTTCTACAAATGATATTTTGGTTTCACAACAAAATAATTAAACTTGTATATAAAAACCACATGGTTGCTATCCTTAGCACTGCTACTATAATATACAGCTCTATTCTTATAAAGCCTAAGGCATTGACTATTATAATAAATTTGCTAGATTATCTATCAACCAAATAGTTTTCCTTCCTTCTATGGCTCAGCTTCTATTCCTTTTTTTCTCAAGCCCTTTTTTTTTTTTTTTTTTTTTTTTTTTTTTTTTTTTTTTTTTTTTTTTTTTTTTTTTTTTTTTTTTTTTTTTTTTTTTTTTTTTTTTTTTTTTTTTTTACCATTTTCTTGGGTAATTTTAAGAATTGTTTATATCTGTCATTTATTTTCAGATCCTATTATAAATTTAGAAAATTCATACAAGATAATGTTTGGGACTCAAGTAGCAATGTGTATAAAAATAGAAGCTACATATATTCTTTTTATTATGGTAAATTATACATAACATAAAATTTACTCCATTAACCAGTTTTCAATGTACAGAACAGTATTGTTTAGTGTTAAGTATATTCAGAACATTTTCATCTTGCAAAAGGGAGACACTATGAGCATTAAACAATAACCCCCATTCCCCAAGCCCCTGGTAATCACTGCCCTACTTTCTGTTTTTATGAATTTGACTACTTTACATCATGTAAGTTAAATTATATATTGTTTTTACTTTTTGTGACTGCTTATTTGACTTCATTTAATGTCCTCAAGGTTCATCCATATGGTAGCACATGATAGGGTTTTCTTCCTTTTTAAGTCTGAATAATATTTTGTTGTATACATATACCACATATTATTTATCTATTCATTGTCAATGGACATTTGGGTTGCTTATACCTCAAGGGTCTTTTAAATAATGCTATTATGAACATGGATATGTAAATATATCTTCAAGATCCAGTTTTCAATTTTGGGAGGTATATACCAACAGTAGGATTACTGGATCATAAGGTAGTTCTGTTTTTAATTTTTTGAGGAACAACCACGCTGTTTTCCATAGCAGTTGCACCATTTTACAGTCCCACCAACAGTGCACAAGTGTCTCCTTTTCACCTTATTTTCAGCAACAATTGTTCTTTTCTGTTACATATTTTCTTAAATAAGGATTTACAATGTGGAGTACCCTCTCCAGGGTTATCAAAAAGGTAACATCAAAAGTAATCTTTTGAAACACTGAGGTGTCAGAAATTTAATTCCTTTCCTTACCAGTGAGGAAATAGACTAACACACTCTTCTATATATAGATAAGGAATAAATGACATGTTATGATTTTAAGAGACTTAGATATTCAATTAAAACTCTTGTCCATAAGAAATTAATATTGCGCATCTGTTCTTATTATGTGAATTATAATTTTCTGTGTCTCAAAACATCAAGTGAAAAATATTTAGAAATAATTAAAAAAAATTATTCTGGTTAAATGCTGAAAATCTCATGCAGCAACAAAGATGCTTGGGGTGGGAGGGAATGTTTTAGAAAACTCTTGCCCAAACCTAGGACAGTTAGTGATGCTGGAAATGATAAATCTGACACCTATTTTTTCCCCCCATTCCGAGGTCACTCTTTAAAGTGAAATAAATAGTCATGGCAGCTTATCCTGACCTGTTTCTTTTATGTTTCTAAGATTTCTTTGTTCAATGCCAAAAGAAAAGGGAAAAAAATTTAATGCTTGTGATTAATGGCTATGCTGTATAAAGATACATAGTATAAATTATGGGATACCTTCTCATGCAAGCACCTCAAGGCTTTGTATAATAAAATAAAAAAGTGTATAATATAGAACTGATCCATACATTAAAAATTTAATATCAGTGTATCTTGGTTAAAATAATAGTATTAGTTTTTCTTCGTTATTCAAATATAAGTGTTAACCAAAATTTTTCATCTCTAATGTATGTCTTGTCTATTATCTTAAATTGTCATCTTTATCTGGAGTTTTTCTTGAATTTTTCTCATATTTACAATGTTAAACTCATATATTCTTAACATTTTAAGCTTGTCAGCAATTTAAAACATATATATATGTATATATATATATATATATATATATATATATATAACCATAGGCATACAAACTTGGTGTTTGAGTATTTCATTTTGTGTTACTGTGATTTGAAGGATTTATAGACGTATAATTTATAGTTTATAATATTTTTATATACTTTTGTCTCTAGATTTAATGTCATTGCCTCTAATCATTATCTTTGAGTGCTTTTTTGATTTGTATAGCAGTATATACTTTTTACAGACTCTTTCACATTAATTTTATCTTAGCATCCTCAATTATTCTATGAAGAAGGAAGGGCAACTATTGTTACAGATTTATTTATGGATAAATAAGTGAAGCCAGAGGACAATTTAATGACCTGCCCAATGTCATTCAGTAAGTTAGTGGTGAAGGCGGAGCTGGAGTTCTTGTCTCCCAAATGTGACACAAAGTGTGCCTCATTGTATGGTGTGGCTCTAGAGCATCACAAAATGTGACCAATTCAGATGAAGAATTTCCAAATATATTGATAGGGGAGTACATTATTTATCACATTCTAAAGTAAGCCTATTTGGGTCAATTTCCTCTTGTCACCAAGGGCAGGTGGCTTGCCATCATAATTTTAAGCACATTTTTTGTACCCAACTTCATGGTCTAGATGATGACAAAATAGAGTCCCATCTTCTTTGGTGCTATGACCTTTGCATAGTGGGATCTTCTAGCCTCTGAGATTGGTAGAGGGAGCTGTAGGATGGAGAGCTTTCTTTGTTGCATTTTATTGGAGCATAGAATTTTCTCTTAAGCACAAAGTTTATATTGTGTCAAGAACATTGCCAGAGGACAGCAAAGCATAAGACATGGTCTTGTTCATTTGGGTAAAATGAACCCATTCTGATAGAACTTGGGATACAAATACCTGTAACACAGAGTGGGGGCAAGTCATTCTGAGTTAACACAGACTTTCATTAGAACTGAATGTTGTGTCTTTCATTCAATATCAACTATAACACACAGATTGGAAATGGAAAGTTGAGAATGGGAAGGAGACTATTTCAGTATTTCTTTTTTAAAAATATTTATTTATTTTTAGAGAAAAGGAAGGGAGGGAGAAAGAGAGGGCAAGAAACATCAATGTGTGTTTGCCTCTTGCACACCCCCAACTGGGAACCTGGCCCACAGCCCAGGCATGTGCCCTGACTGGGAATCAAACCAGCAACACTTTGGTGCATAGGCCAGTGCTCAATCCACTGGCCCAGAGCAGCCAGGACTCTATTTCACTATTTCTGTACACCCAGAATATACAACAATCATGCTTTCCTCTTGTATACACTATGATTAACAAAGTCTTCAGTGACACCATATTGCCAAATTTAATAATCAAATTTTAGTTCTCCTTTTATTCAACTTAGCAGCAGCACTTTACATAGTTGATTACTCCAGCTCTCTTCAAAGTTTTTCTTTCATTTGTCCTTAGGATACTATTATCTTTTGGTTATCCTTCTATCTCAGTGCCCTTTGGTAGTCTGCCCATTTTTATGATCTCTTCATCATTCCAATGGCTTTTTGATCAGACTTAGAAACCTAGTTTTTCTCTTTCAATGCCATTTTCTCAGGTGACACCTTCTTGTCCCATGGAAGGAAACATTTATATGCTGTTGGTTTCTAAACTTGTATCTCTAGACAGATATCTCCCATGGAAAATATAATGTGTTCAACATATATTTGCTTAATAACTTGTGAGATTAAAAAATAAAGGTAATTAAAAATGTCAGTATAGCCAAAACTACATCAAATTTTAGAAACCAGTAGGCTTTATTATTGAAGAAAAAGACTTTCCTGAAAAACATAAAAATCTTCAAGAACATGTAAAATTAGTTAGGTCAGTTTAATACCAGATGATGAAAATAAGACACAACAAAAAGTAAATAGCTGAAATTTGTCAAACTTTGGATCACAGAAGTATATTATGTAAACCATAACATGAAAACAAAGAAAGTAAGCATCATGATTATCATCAACAAAGAATTGCATAGGGGCCAGTCATGGTTGCTTAGGAGACTAAACGACTCTCCATCATATAAAAATGGTAAAACAAGAACAGGACATACAAACTGATTTGTATTGTGTACCAGCAGCATTGTGGCATTGTCCAGGAGCAACTGAAGCAGCCTGAGTCCTTAGCAATGCTTTATAGCCTATGACACATGAGAACACCTAGAGAGGAAAGTTGTCAACAGCAATGTGACTGACTGAATGAATACATCTGAAGAGTAGAGGGAACCTATTCTTGGCTTCCTCTTTGGGGCCTGAAAGGTAGAAAGTCCTGCCATAGAGTATTTTGTTGCATGTATGCAGAAAGTCCTGAGGAAATTTCATGGGTCTCATGAGATTCAAAAGGGTCTAGGAGCAGTCCAGTGGTGTTCATATGATCCAAGAAGCAACGAAAGTGGAGGGGCCTCTGGACATGATGCAGGCTTGTTGGTGGTGTTTGTGTGACTGGAGGTTGGGAGGGAAAGCCAGGGGTTCAGGTATGGTAACATGGGGGCATCCTCAGAGCTTGTTTATCTCACTGCAGACCATCCTTCATTAGTTACATCACTAATTCTGATGACTCTAGAAACTAATATCAAAACTAGATTGATAATCTACTATATGAGATTCTTGTATGTGATTCTGTTTCAGCTCTGTTTCTTCTGCATGACCTTATTATTTGCCAAATTTATTCTGTTTGCACCCTGAAATTAAGATGCGGTGGGGGTTAGTCTACCCGATTTATGGGGTCTTAGTGCTCACAATGCTTCATGCCTTTATTATAGAGAGGGGAGATTGTTTCCAAGACAGTTTCCAAAGAGGGAAACATGTTTCTCTGGGTGCAGTTCCTCTTCCTGTTTCCTGTACTATTCTCAGAAAACTAGGATCATCTCTGGTTATATTTGGAAATCTATTGATTGTAGCTATGCTCTTATCCAAGTTCTTAAAGTATGCTTTCTTTGCAGGGAGAACAGAGCAGGTGCAAACAATACCAGTTCTTAGTGGTTGCTGCTACTTTTTGAACTAAATACTTAGAGCATGCAAGGTCATTTATTCTAGGTGATTCATTTATTGATTTACCAATCAATCTCTTTGTATTCCTTGTAGCATTTTGATACACTATAAAATGTATGCCCAAGCACTGTGTATTTATGGTATACTTCTGTAGAATTATAAAAGGGTATTTAGCTCTCACTTGGATGTGAGGACATATCTATGTGTATCACAATTTTAATGCATGTTCACACTCCTTTTAAAAGAAAACTTATCCAAATATTTGGGCCAATGATTTCTACATAGGGTAATCTTATCCTTCTTCCCTATTAGCCCTTGTCTGTGCTTCTGCCATTAGTTTCCTTCAAAAATATACTTTATTGTTTTCCAAAGTTTACTGTATATTGGAATGACCTAAAGATTTAAAAAAATTCCTAAAGCTTGGAATGTCCCACACTTAGACACTCTAATTTGATTGATAGGAGGTGGGATCTGAGCATTGACAGTTTTATTTATTTATTTAAAAAGATTTTATTTATTATTTTTAGAGAGAGGGGAAAGGAGAGAGGCAGAGAGGACAGAGAGACATCAATGTATGGTTGCCTTTCACCTGCCTCCAGCTACAGACACAACTGCAGACCTGGCTTGCAACCTGGTTATGTGCCCTGACTGGGAATCAAACCAGCCACCTTTGGATTTGCAGGCTGGCACCAGCCAGGGCTGAGCATTGACAGTTTTAAAGCTCCCCAGGTGATTCCAGCAAATTTTGGGAGAGGCCATTGGACCCTGTTGCTTTATGAAGTTATGAATAACTGGTAAGAGCAAGCCAAGTGTTTAACTTTTTTAGGGAACCATTATTTTCTATAGAATTTATCTTGGCTCCATTAGGAGCAGCTGAAATTTGGGTGGTAATGATTGATTTACCCAGTGACTTACCTGGAACTGGTATAATCATGGGTTGAGACTCATAAATAGCATGGGTAGCACATAGAAATGCGGGCCTCCCCATGGGCATGCAACCTTGAGGTAAAGGAGGAACCACCAACTCTCCCTGGTTTATAGCTGCCTTGGAGATTTCAAAGTAATGTAAGATTAGTTCTCATTCATGTATTATACCCCAATGTTGTTTTTTCAGGTACTCTGAAATGACTTAGCATGGAAATGACTTAACTTGATACCATTTGATCTTTGTCGGTAGCTTTCAGAGACCAGAGACTCGTGGGAGCTCTGTGTCTTTGAGACTTTATTTGGAAACTGGATGTCATACTGTTAAGTTGCTGAATTCTTTGAGGTAATATACCAAATGTTCCTGCTTGAGTTTGTTATTCTTTATGCCTTCTCTCCAATCTTAATTTCTTTGTGTCTGTCAACCACATATATTAAGAGCAAAACAAAACTCAAAACTCTAGGACTTGATTGTTTTAATGAGGCTGAACTGGTTTTGTCAGAAAAAGTTCCACTTTTGATTTATTGGAACAAGTTTTTAATTGCAATTTAAATTTTGATTTGATGAGAATCCAGATTACAACTTATATCTTGAGAAAGTTATTAAATCAAACAGATAGAAATTCCTCTGAGGTGTAATGCTATACTTTTCTATGCCAAATGTGCCTGAAAAAGATTTCCCATTCCTTTTAAATTGAAAAAAAAAGTAGTCATTGTTTGGAAGAACTAAGGCAAATGGTATGTGAATAAGAAAAAGGACTTTTCTTCCCACACTAATTAACTTACACATTCCTTTGAACTAGAGTGCGACCCTTTTGTTGTCTGAATTAATTTTCTTCTGGGGGTACGGACAGCTACTGTTTCATTTTAAACTAGAAAAATGATTTCTCTATTTGGCTAAGAAAGTTCAAAACGATTAGAGTGGATATCTAAATAAGTAAGAAATTAATTCCTTGTGTGTCTTTCTTGGGAAAATAACATGGGCCAAGTTAGGAAAAATAAATGACTGATGTTACTTCAGTCAAGGTAAGTACAACTGCCTTTTAATAAGCCATTTTCTAGAATGTCTAACCTGAAATCAGGCTTTGGTAAGAAGAGAGAGACATCTGGACTATCCAAAAGCCTATTATTCTTCATTTCACTGTTTTCCACACTTGTGTTTGGAGGTTGTTCTTCTCTACATTAGCGAGAAGTGCCTGAAAAAAAGTATAAGAAATTATTTCAACTCAATCACTTTTTGAAATTAGTAATTCCATTATTTTATTTCTTTAAATAGTGATTCTAGTCCTTTCAATATGGGGCAGTTAACTCTGGCTTCCCAGAGTAAGGTTTAGTTCACTTTTAACACATGAATTTCAAGAATTTTAAGAATTGTTCCTTAAACACAAATTCATATGTTTTTTGTGGTATTGAATTGTCAATGTTATTAAACTTTTGTAATGTCTGCCATGCCCACTTTAAACCATAACTTTTATCTTAAAATTGAATTAGAAACTTGGACATAAAAAGTGATAAGTAACACAAAATGACAAATTTCCTCCAGAGTTTGATTTTCTTCCTTTATAACTATTTAAAAGTGTTGACTAAGACAATACTTTGAAAAAATTTTGTTAAAAATAAGAAACCATTCCTAGGCTATATTAAAAGATATTAAAAAAGGGTTGAAAGTATTTTTGCTTTATTATATATATATATGTATATATAAAACATGTTTATGCATTTATATATGCAAACTAGTGCATATATATATATATATATATATATATATATGATGCACATGATCAATTGGCAAAATTTTAGTAAAACAACATACCACAAGTGTTATATTTTGAAATAAATGTATTCTTATATGTAAATACATAAACGTCATTATTTTTAATTTAATTTAATTAAAAAAAGATTTTATTTATTATTTTTAGAGAGAGGGGAAGGAAGAGAAGGAAAGAGACATCAATGTATGGTTGCTTTTTACCTGCCTCCAGCTATGGATCTGGCCTGGTTGGAACAAGGTTCGCTTGCAACCTTGTTAAGTGCCCTGGCTGCATTATTTTTTAAAAGATTTTATTCATTACTTTCAGAGAGAGAGGAAGGGAGAGGGGCAGAGAGGAAGAGAGACATCAATGTATGGTTGCCTTTCACCTGCCTCTAGCCATGGACCTGGCTGGAGACCTGGTTTGCAACCTGGTTATGTGCTCTGGCTAGGGAATCGAACCAGCAACTTTTGGGTTTGCAGGCCAGCATCTTATCCACTGTGCTACCAGCCAGAGCAGGCTGCATTATTTTTTAAATTGTTCAAAAAAGTCTCCATTTGCTGCAATAATAGACTCATTCAACTTCAGAATCTTTAGCATGCTTTAATTAACTTTTCTTTATCCATGGACATCATGATGTTTTCAATCTTAGCTTTAACAGCCTCTTTATTGGAAGGCCGTTGTTTATTAACTTCTCTTTCACAAATGCTGCAAACATAATAGTCTGGAGGATTTGCAGCTGGTGAACTAGGCAGTCAGATTTCCTTTGACCAGAATTCAGGAACATTGACACAGAAATTTTTGCACCTTTTTGGTGTTATGTGCTGGTGCACCATCTTATTGTAAAATAAAATGATATACATTTGCAACTTGCTTCATCCATGGTACAACTACTTCTCTCAAAATGTCAAGGTAAACATCCTGGATCTTCATTGATGATATACTGGATTCTGTGTACAATATCTGGATTTGTGCCATTCTTGCATATCTTATGCATTTTCCTTGTTGGTGTGGCAACATCAGGATCAGCATCATATACCTTCTTCATGTTGTAAACTGGATGTAAAGGGGTATTATTGAAGTACGCAGTTTCCTTAGCAGTTTGCCCTGTACACAGTCCAGGAATTATGGTTGCTCTAACATTGTATTCCTTGGACATGATGATTGCTCTCAGAATTTAGTACTTTATATCTGAAACAATGATGTTAAATCATAACCTTAGAAACATAATTTTTCAAAATTAATAAGCATGTGAAATGAGATGCACCATTATTGCCAGTTGATCGCACACACCCTCTATATATACTCTCTCATTAAGAAACCCACAGGCATTGATAGATACTTATAACTTAATTTTATCTAAATAAATACCTATTGCTATATGTAGATTAAGTTGCCTTTACAAAATACCACAAACTGAGTGGTTCAAAACTAGAGAAGCTTATTATCTCAAAGTTCTGGAGGCTGGAAGTCTCAGATTAAGGTGTCAGCAGGGTTGGTTCCTTCTGAGGCTCTGAGGGAGAATCTATCCCAGGCACCCTCCCTAACTTCTGGCACTTTGCTGGTTGTCCTTGGTTTCCTTCAATTGTGAAGCACCATTCTATTTCTGCTTTCATCTTTACATGGTGTTCTCCAGTTTGTGTGTTTGTTTCTAGGCCTAAATTTCCCCCTTCTTATAACATCAGTCATATTGGATTAGGGACCACCCTAATGACCCCATGTTAACTTGGTTACCTCTGGACAAAGACTGAGGAGAAGGGTAACCCCACATTAGAGCAGTTTGCAGCTGGAGACATCCAGCTGTAGCTCACCCAGCTGCTGGGGAGAGGGATTTAACTGTAACTAAAGATTGGGATCTTGACTATTATATGATTAATACATTTTTTAAGTATTGATATGAGAGTATTTTGTGACTAAATGTGACCAGAGGACTTAAAAATTATCTAAGATTGACTGGAAAAACTTGAGGGCCAATATCTTATTGTTAAGATAGTGAAGTATGACTCCAAATACTCAACTTAATAGTAAGGGAAAATAATAAAATTGTTTTTTTGCCTTGGCCAATGTAGCTCATTAGGTTGGAGTGCCATTCTGTAACCAGAAGGTTGCATGTTAAATTCCTGGTCAGGGCAAATACCCAGGTTGCGGGTTCAATTCTCAGTCTAGGCATGCATGATCCTTGGTCCAAGTATGTATGGGAGGTAATCAATTAATACCTTTCTCTTGCATCAATGTTTCTCTCTCTTCCTCCCTGTCTCTCTAAAAGGAAGGAAAAACTGTCCTTCAGTGAGGATAAAAGAAATTGTTTTTTTGTTGAGTCCTACAGAAATCCACCTTTCAAACTTTATGATTTTATTTATGTATCTTAACCATTTTATATTAAAACCATGTTTTACTTAACACTAATAAATACATCCTGTGTCAGGACCAATGCTAAGCATTTAAGAATCATTTTTCTTAAACTCTCTCATTAAGAAACCCACAGGCACGGATAGATACTTATACCTTAATTTTACCTAAATAATTACCTATTGCCAAAACACTTGTTTAAATATCATTAAGCAAATATTATTTGATCTATTCTCAGTTTTAAGATGTCTCAAATATTTTTGTAACTATGAAATTGTCATGACCACATTTTTAGTTATTGATGTAATAGTTCCTAACTGGTGACATCAAGCATGTCTGGTCATTAAAAATAGAAAAATAAACCCAACAGAATAAATTTTCTAAAGAATAACTTGCATTTTTCACTTGAAAAAAAGTTATACTTTTAAGGGAAAGCAGAGAGAGTAAAAGGAGAAACTTACCCTATTTTAAAATTTCCCAAATAAACTTACCTCTATATTATCCTGAAATGGAGGTATATTTTAGAGTTCAGAAGCTGGAATTGCTGAAGGTTAATATCAATAGAAGGAATATTAGCATTTCTGATTTAGGCTGAAATTTACTACCAGACTTCTGATGTGATTCCAGTGATTCTGAGTTACCCAGTTTGTACATAGTGACTCAATACCACCACACAAACCCACAGACATTATATATGTATAACACCAAGAACAGATGAGCTGGTATCCCTTATCTACCATTCAAAATGGCTCTGATGATTAGATAACTGTATGTAATCATCTGTAAATGACAAAATGATAAATTGCCATTATTTGAGGTTTATTTTTATATAACGGTATCCACATAAACATTCAAGCCATATACAAGTATATGTCTGGTTTAATTTTGTTGAATACCCTAGCCTATGCTTAGAACAAAGGATCTATTTAAGTGTATAATCTTACAGGAGAGATTTATTTTCAAAGGTCTCTGGGGACGATATGAGAGAGCATACTTTGGTAATAGAGAGAAGCAATTCAGACATTCCTGGCTGCAGCTCTTCCTCCTGAGTGTGAAGGTGTCTCATTACTGGTGCTCTGAAAAGCATGAATTCAGGATTAAGGAGCCTGTGCACCATTCCCTAGGGCTTTCTTTTGCCTGGTAACTGGAGATAGGCCTAACAGCCTTATCATTTATGAAAGAATTCTTCCTCCATGCTGCCTCTGTGCTCCGCTGTTCTCTTAACTCCTCCTGTTATGACCAAAGCTTGTTCCTTCCTTATGATTTTCCTGCTTTGGTTTTTGTGCTCATATTTCCCCAAATGACTGGCATGTTCTGAGATTGTATGTCTGACATCTTTCCTGCATGCTCTTCAGCCTTGGCCTTTTTGGTTGTGGTGAACCCATGTCTCAGTTTGTATTCTCCCAGGTAGACTCTGAAAGGATTTGAGTGCAGGTAGTTTATGGAGAGATGACTTTAGGAAACATTGGTCAGGAACCATGGAAGGGACTAAATGAGGGAAGCTGATGAAAGTGACTTCTCAAGCAAATTATCACTGTGGGCAAAGGTAGCCCAATTCTTTGGGGGAATGCTGGGAACATTGTAAAACATTCTTTTGAGTATCTTATTTGTGGGACAATGGATCTGTGTTATGCATCTAAAAAGCCCCACCTGTTACTACATTAAAGAAGTTTGTTTACCTATTCACACCAAAACCTGATCAGATGCAAAAAGTTTTCAGCCAAGAAAATGAAGAGTTTATTAGTTGAGGGAATGATGCCAAGCCTGGAATCTCAGGTGAGCTGATTCTCAAAAACCAAACTCTCCTGTGGCTTCGAGGTAATAAGTCACACAGGGGAATAATCATTAATCCTGGTGGCTAAATGAGTTGGGCTCTACTGATTGGTTGGGGCCAGGGTAGGGAGTAGTTGATTATTGAAGTGATTTTCAACCTTTTTAAATCTCATAGCACACATAAACTAATTACTAAAATTTTGTGGCACACCAAAAAAAAAAAAAAAAAAAATTCTTGCTAAGATGACAAAAATAGGTATAATTTTGATTCAATCATGGTGGGTGGCTATTGTTGTATTGGCTGTTGTCATTTTTAAAAAATTTGTCAATCTGATGGAAAAGAGGTCAGTGCCCCCGACTAGCTAACTAGTCTGGTGTTGCATGTTTTAAAATTTCTTGTGGCACACCTGTTAAAAGTTGGTGGATTATTATATTAGGTCCTGATGTCAGCCATGACATTGTTTTGTCTGGTTTCATGAAGTTGTGGTCCCAGGGGTCATTCTGCTTTCATGAGCTTGGGGCTAAAGCACAGCTGAAGTCAAAATGTTATATTTAGCTAGATTGAAACTTTCTGTGGCCAACAGACCAGAGGCTTTGTTCTTAAGAGGTTCTGTTGCTGACCCGGAATCTGATGTCCTAAGGCTTAATGGTCAAGGAAGCAGAGTGGATGCACAGAAAGAGGAAAGTGTTAAGTTAAAGAAGTGAAGTTTCTCACAGTGTCTGTTGGCTATTTGGAGAGCATGGAACTCCCCAGTGCCTTGGGCCTGCCTAGTGTAGGGCAGAGTACACACTGGTGTCCAGAAAAAGCCACCAGGAAAAGTGCTTGCTGTGGAAAGGGAAGCAGACATGCCTGGAAGGGGATATGCATAGAGCCCTAGCAGCATTTTTTATGGTGGGTACTCATTTCCTTGTGGTTAGGGTTCAGTATGATTATTTTTACCTTTTTTTTTCAAGGTTTTTCTTCCCTTGAAGTTTCTGGCATGAAAAGATTTAGAAAAGAAGATGGATCATTCTGCATCAAGATCACTGGGTCTTCTGGAAAGGGAAGAATTAGTACCCTAGCTCTCCTTCCCAGGGTATGAAGCTAGGAAAACCTGTAAGGCTAGACCAGAGTAGCTCTGCACAGGGCTAGGATGCAAAGGACAAGAGGCTCCAGAATAAAATTGTCTTGAGTAAAATTAACTTGAGGCAGATTCTAGGTTGGTGCCTTCAGGGTCTACACAAGAGTTTTGTAGTGAATGAAGGAAGCAGCTTCAGGCAGCAAACATGGCTAATGGTGAAAGCCCCCTCAGACTAGGTCACTGAGGCACCATCTTGAGCATGGGGAGGAATGCCTGAGCGTAAGGGTATCAACTCCTGAGGGACTGGAAGCCTGAGAAGGGTGGATGGATCATCCCTAAGGAACCATGTGTTTATAAGTGAACTGGACAAGCAAAATAGTTGCACTATGGTGTGACACTGGGTGCCAGCAAGAAACGATGGCTGCAGTTGACCCTTGGGGAACCTGTGTTCCTCTGAAATGCCTATCCCTTACCTTGCTTCTAGATTGCTCTAAACAATTTTTCCTCTTGAATGATTTAGAGGGAGGGAGAAACTTCAAGTGAAAGATACTAGCTTTATAGCTATTTGGTATATAATGAATTGAATAATGGGTTGGAAGAGAGTAAAGAAATATAGCCATAATTAAACTTTGAGTTTGTGAAGCAGGCTATACTGGTTAAATGGGAAAAATAATTTTAGTTTTAATCCAGTGATTTGATAATTTTATCAGGCTTGTGGTAAATTGTAACGAGTGAGCTAGTAGGCTGTAATCCTGTGATGGTGTTTTATGTGCGATATAAAAGCTTCTCTATATGACCTCTTGCATGTGCCAACATACTGTAGGCATAATTAATTATAATGTGCATTCTAAAGTTTTGATGTGGGATGGAGGATTTTATGAAGTATCAGGAAAATACCCAGCAAGTATCCTTTACGCTGGTTCCATTACCAGCTTTGCGGAGAATTTCAGCATCTGATTCCATAAAACTTTCAGGTTGAATCATCAGTAACAATAATATTCCTGACAATTCTGCATGCGATAGCCCATTTCATTTCTCTAGAAACAGGCATCTCTAACTTCTCTTCATTTCCTTGTCATACGCCTCTTACGGTTAGGTTTATTTAAGAAAAAACAGACTTTTATTTTCTCTTCAATGACATCCCTATTTTACAACCCTTTTTAAGATGTTAGGTTTAACTTAATTTGTGCTGGTAAAAAACCCATATCTGTATTTTAGATAGTTGAATATAACTGAATTTGAACTTCAGCTAGAAACAGTTTGTGATCACTTTCATTTGTGTTTTGAGTGTGATTTTACACATTTTTCTGTGACATTTATTATTCAAGTTAACTTTATCGAGATATAATTTATATATCATAACCTGTATCCATTTCAATTGTGCAATTTGTTTGTTTTGACAGTTGTGTACTATAAAACTACCACCACAAGAAAGATATGGATCATTTGCATCACCTTCGAGTCTCCTAGCAACCTCTTGTTGTCCCCTGTCTGTCCCACCCCAGTCCCAGGCAACCACTGACTTGCTTTTTGTTATTATAGATTAGTTTTCATTTTCTAGAAGTTTAGATAGATGGAATCATACATATATACTTATTTGTGTGAGGCCTTTTTCACATTTCCTATGATTTTGAAATGGAATAGAAAATGAACTTCTAACTTTAAATGCTAAGTTCTATAAATATTGCCAATTTTAGCTGAGCACTAATAGCAAATTATATAATATCTGCTTTAATGTACACTGCTGATTTTAAGGTTAATCATTTATGGGCTTAAATGAGAAGTGTTTTATCTTTAACTTTTCATATATAAAATAAATGAGCCTGTGTTATCTCTACAAAATTTAACATTCTTTGGGAAACTTGAAATTTCAAATGCTTATGGATATTCAACTTTGCTTTTAGTTCCTGGTAAAATTAAATTACTTCAGTGAAGGTACAGGTTAAGTTAATGCTTTTTGTTGCTGACAGGAATGCTAACTCACAGGACCTGGGCAGGGAATATGTCATTTGTTTTCTGTCATAAATGCTTGTTATTTATCCCAGCTGCCTTGTGTGTGTATTGAATTGCTTTATATTAACTGCAAACTTGATGCCAATGGCATGGTACTATGTTAGTTAAAAATTGGCACACTTGTTAGAGAATTAACAGTCCCCTGGGATTTTTCTCAATGAGTCCATAGCAAAGGAGTTCCAAATTACCCTAACCATGTTTACATTAATCAACTCATCAGATACTTCTTGTAGCTATTTATTCGGAAAGTATAAACATATAAACATATAACATGACCTTGTTTCATATGTAGTGAACATTTACAAATATTTGACTCATCTAGTTGTTAAACTCTATAATGTGTGTGCCATCGCTGGCCTCATTTCACAGAAAACAAACCTGAGGCTAAGAGGCTGAGGAATGTCAGACAATTGTCAGGTGGTGGCCAGGATTCAGCCCCAGAAGTCTGGTTCCAGCATCATGCTCTTATTTACTCTCCTCTCTCTGCTGGCAGGTCCTCTGTGGCTTATGCTGTATTTACTCGGTCTCTTCACTGTGAGGTTCTAGTCTCTAGTCATTGCTGATGCTCTCTCCCTTCCACCTGGGAATTCTTATACTCACAGAAATTTGACAAGAATAAAGAGGGTGGTGGTGGTGCATGTGTGTGTTGACAGGAAGGAGGTGGAGGTAGTTAGAACCTCAGGTCTGAGATTTGAAGTCTGGTTGTTTGCAAAAATTTTACCGTTTTAGCATACCTCCTAATTTTTAGTTGGGATTCAGAAAGCACATGAAGACCTGTCCCAAGATCCACCATGTCACCTTTCATGAATTGTCAGTCTTGCACGTTCAGGATTTGTGAGAATGCCATGTCATTAGACTTGCCATTGTCCAACCACTTAGTAATGAGTCTACTTTTGGGCTCTATAACTCTATGGGGATAAACTAGAGAAGAAGAGTAAAAAATGATCAATGGGTTTAAAGCAGGAACTTATGAAGAAAGGACACAGGAAATTAATTAATATATAGGGTGGGGCAGAAGTAGGTTTACAGTTGCTCATATGGAAAATAATAATATAATAATAAATAATACAAGAATACAAGTAGTATGTGTTTCACATACTACTCACAACTGTAAACCTACTTTCCCCCTACCATGTGCATAGACTGGGAAATAACCTAAAGCCTTTAGGTTATTTCACAGAGGAAAAGATAGCCATTTCCACTGAGGCCAAAAGAGGAGGTTTCATGACAGAGGCATTCAGATGAAAACTCAGGAAATTTAGGAATTGAAAGACTGGAAAACAAGGGTGTCAAACTTGTTTTCACTGAGGGTCACATCAGCCTCATGGTTGCCTCAAAAGGGCCAAATGTAATTTTAGGACTGTATAAAGGTAATTACTCCTTGACAGGAAGTGAGCCGGATAGATATAAGGCCCAGGTGGAAGGTACTGGGCCAGATAAAACAAGGTGGAGGGCCAGGTTCAGCCTCCAGGCCTTATATTTGCCACCTGTGCTCTAAAATAGTTTATGATACGTCAGTTTCTTATTTTGTCAGGGAAACAGGTAGTACCAAGAACTACCTGTTAAACATTGTTAAGGCGGTATTCTGTAAAGGGTGCTCTTTATATAAAATTTTCTCCTCTGGTACTCAAGTTTTGATTGAAATAATTAGGTAGTACCTTCTCAGTCCCTATCTTTAAAAATAACAATCGGAGGAATTCTTTAATTCTGGATTTTATGAAGACAAATAAAAGTTTTATTGAGATTAATTGAACCAGTAGTCTTTTTACACTTTATTAGTAGGCATATTTTACATAGAGCTTGATAAAGGCAATCATTTTTGTGACCAATTTTTAGGGCTTCCTCACTCAGGGACTGGTTATGGCCTTGCCTGCAGCCTCCCATTGGGAGCCTTCAACTTTCCTACCATGTCTCTGGGGGCCTAATGAGCATCTCTTCAGTGTGTCCCATACCATCTTGTCTTACACTAACCTGTGCATGCTTGCCACATTCTCATTTTAAGGCTAAATAATTACAGCAAGTTCTCATTCTGCTTATATACCCAATCCAAATATCATCTTTGACAACATGAATCTTTGTTCATTTCTTTCTTTCTTTGATGCATATGCTTTCTGTCAATATACTATCCACATTTTAACTGCCTCCATTTTTTGTTAACCCTCAAAATCGTTTTTGACTATTTGGTCCTGAGGGTCCTTCCTACTTAGTTTCATAATTTCTTTAATTTTATGTCCCCTTTTGATAACCATCAGTCATTGTAATTATAGATTTACTCTTCTAAGGGGACATGCTGCTCCCTTTAGCCAAAAATGACTTCTGAGATTTGCGGTTTGTACTCCCCCCACCAAAAAAAAGTGTATGTGTATAAAATTATGTAATTGTATGATTGGATTTACTTTTTCAAAGGAAGTATGCCCCTAACTGAACTTTTCCTCTTCTTTTCCTCTCTTTTCTAACTCTGTGTTTTTCATCTTAGTAAATCCATTACTTTGTAATTCCAGCCAGGAACCAGAGAGATATCCTACCTTACCATCAGACACATCCTGCATCTAATCAATCACCAGGCCTACAGAGTAGGTGTTGAATACATCCAATTCTCTCTATATCTCTCACCTAATCTAACCCATAGCCATGCCTCACTCAGACCACAGCAGTTCCCTAACTTGTTGCTATAGTTCTGTGTTATTATACTCTATGCAGAACTGTGCCAAGTTATTCTTTCTGAAATGTAAGCCTAATGATTTCCCTCCTGTCTAAACCCATTCAATGGAACTCTCAATGGTACTTGCAGTTCATTAAAAATTCCTCCCATGGCCTGTATGATCTTGTCACAGTCTACATCTCCAGCTACATCCTTCTTTTCTTTCCTTGACTTGGTCAACACTAACCTCACTGTTGTTCTTTTGATCCTTCAGCTGTTCTCATTTTTCTTCTACCTCAGGTCCTTGGCTTCAAAATGTTTATTTTTTCTACTCTTCATTTGCTAGTTGTCACCAGTCTTTTAGGTTGGAGGTTAAATCCTCTACTTCTTCCATCTAAATCAGGTTTCCATCTTATAATCTTCATCATGCACTTAATGGCATAAGCTGTATGTTTTGTCTCATGTCCTCTCTCAGTGGATTACTCTTTTTTTTTCCTCTTCTGCAACCCTGGTGCCAGGCACAATATCTGACCTGCACTCAGCAGTTCATAAATATTTGTTACATCATCAGCGATTAAACAACTTATGCTTTCATAATACTAATAATGTATCATACCTATTTAGAATGGACTACAAATATACGCTAAATTCAGTAGAGGGTCTCAGATAATCCTCTATTATAGTTTAATGAAATATGGTCCTAGGAATATGATTTCTTTTTGAATTGTTTCTTTTGGTTAGATTTCATTCTCATCTGTGCCTAGGACTTTTTGTCTATCTTATCTTTGAGTTCCCGTCTTTCTTCTGAGTTTGATTCTTTCTTTTTTCATTCAGTGCCACCTTTCATTTATTATTCTGATGAGGATGAGACATACTAGTGACTTATTTTCTGCATCCTTGGCAACAGTTATTTTTAAATAGAACTATCTTACCCATATCAAGGTATCTACTTACAACTAAGTTAAGTTAGGTTTACTTCTAGCTTCTTCAAGTTCAGTCTTACGAACATAAAGCCAACCATAGCCATACCTGCTCTTGACTTAACTTTCATGCTTTAGACTTATTCCCAACTTTCTTGAGTTTCCCTCTTCTTAAATATTTGGCAGCTGCAATTGCAGAGGTGTCATTCTCCTTTCACTGGTTTAACTAAATTATTTTTTTAAAGATTGCTTTATACAGTGCTAAAATCTCTTATGTTTCCGTAAGTTTTCTGTCTAATCAGAGAGCTTTCTTAGGCAAAGTGGAGACCCCTTTAGATAACAAAGGCCCTTAGCCTTTTGGATATCTCTAATATATTTCTTCCTGCCTCCTAACAACCTCTCTCCCCCTTCCTTGTTACAGAAGAGATTTCTGCACAATGATCCTTAATGAAGATACTGTCCCTGGAAATTGTCAGCTGCTGTCACTTAGAATGACAGAAATCTCTTATGAAAAAACAGTTATATATAATCATAACAATTAAAGAACATTATTTACATAGTCATAATAATTCACTAAGAAGTGTTATCTTCTTTCTTAGAATCATTGAAAAGAAGAGTCAGGGTGGATAGTAGGATTTTAACCTGGTACACAAAACAAGAGAGATGAACAGATGGATATTTTTGAAAAGTTCCTTTCAGGCTTTTGAGTTTATGATAAACTGGTTCTTTTGATTTTTACACAGGATAGTGAAGACAGCAATAATCACCATTTTCATTTTTTGATGGATCGCCATATGTCAAACTCTGAACTCAATGTTTTAGTTAGAAACCAATAATCCTTTTAACTAGCCTGGAAGGTAGACATTATTTTTCACATTTTACAGGTGAGGGAAATAACACTTGGAAAGAATTGTTGTCACTCTCTCTCTTTCCAGATCTACTTTGTGATTGGTATGACTTTATTGCCAGAAGGCCTCAAGTGTTTTAAATAAACTGTCCCAAAATTATTTTAAAAACTGTAGGAGTTTGAATTTGCAGATCAAAGAATCACCTCTCACATTTTTGCCCTAAAATTATGAGATAGAAAGAGCAATGGTCTGTGACTCATGACAACTGATTTCCATATCCAGCATTTGCCTTGAGATAGTGGGAGTATTGTACTGCAGTTGTCGGCTTCTGTTTTCTCATTTGAACATTTCAAAATGGGAGAGTTTTCTAAAGTCCTACAACTCTGTGAATCTAAGATGGCTGAATATATTCAATTTACATCTTGAGATTGGAATATCAGAGTAAATCTTAAACCATATACCAGCTCTAATAGTCATAACTCTATGTGAAGCCTTTGATCATTTTCATGAGTGGCAAAATGATCCTTACCTTTAAATTTATGCTAGCTATTTTCAGTCACAATCCACTTCCTGCGTAATGCCTCATGCAGTTTTATGACAGCACTGGAATGCCAGTTAGAGGACAATATTGCCCTGCTAGATGATCATCAATGTCAGGAGATGAGGCAGATCCTTGTGCCTTGATCAAGATGTTTAAAATCCCATTCTGCACAAACAAAAATGCTCAGAAGGACATAATGAGAAGTAATAGTAATTTTGAGATTGCTTGTCAACCTTAAGCCCATTTCTGTCCATCACAGAAGTGATACAACTCTCACGTCTCATGCTTTTCTGATTTGCATAACCAACAGCATCAATATCAACCACATTTTTTTTTTTTTTTTTGCTAGCATTCCACTAAAAATGAATCTTAATCTGCCATTCCTTAACACAGTTTGGTCTATCCACTCCTTTTTGAAAAAATATGTCAACTACCAACAAAGCACAGAAATCAGTAATAAAATGATACAAGTAAAAATTTATATATTATAAAGTTTGACAATATACTGTATAATGAAATATCTCTTTATGCAGATGTATGGAACCAGCCTACCATCACTTCCTTTTCCAGTGGTTTTAATTTGCTGATCTTGACACTTACAAACTTCTTATCCAACAAGTATGAGTGGAGAAAAATAGTTACTTTCATTCTGTTTGATTTAATTTATCAATTAAAATGCATATAATATTTGCTAGAGGCACACTTAAGAAATATGGGTGTGTGAATTGAGATCTAAAGGTAATGAATTTAGCTCACAGGGTAGGTGTTTCACAAGTCAGCTGGCCTCTGAGATGGGTCCCCCTAGAAAATATGGTCTTTCCCTCTGTGAATTTGCCACCAGTTCCATATCTTGCTGTCAGCCTGAAAGACTTAGAAATTTAGTCTTGTCAGTGTTTTGATGGGTTCAGATTCATAATGCTGTTTTCTGCCAACAAAACTCACAAGAGAGCGAGGTACAAAAGTAGAATGTCAGTCCTTTAGTTAATGAGAAATTTGATTTTTCAACTTAACCGTCCTTTATCTTACCCAAGGCCAAAGCCTTCACTTGATTATATGTCCTGTTCCTTCTTGTTGGCTTTAGGTACATGGCTTCTACCATTTTTCTGCTTTATTCTCCATCAACAAGTTTCCCTTCATTATTATTTCATCATCAATAAGCATACTATAATACCTCCCATCTTAACAAAATCTTTCATAGATCCTATATTCCCCTCCAGATATCATCCCATTTTTCTGTATTTTTTCCCCAGTACAATTCCTCAAGAAAAAGCAATATCATACTTTCTGCCTCCACTTCAACCTACTCCAAATAGGGCTTTCCCTTCATCACTCCACTGAAATAAGATAAGATGGAAAAGCATGGAAAGAAGAGTCAGCATTGTGCAGACATGTCTTTTTCCCCAAAGGGAAACCTGTATTTGTGAAGATTCTTCTCATTTCAAATTGCCTTAGAAGGTAAAAATGTCATTATTTTTTATTTATTTTATTTTATTAAAAAATATTTTATTATTTTTAGAGAGAGAGGAAGGGAAAGAGGCAGAAAGGGAGAGAAACAATGTATGATTGCCTTTCACCTGCCTCCAGCCATGGACCTGGCTGGAGACCTGGCCTGCAACCTGGTTATGTGCCCTGGTTGGGGATTGAATCAGCGACCCTTGGGTTTGCAGGCTGGCACCTAGCTACTGAGCTACCAGCCAGGGCTCATTACTTTTTAAATAAATACCTGGCTAAACTGTATAGAAGTTCAGTTAAGATTTGTTCCTTAAGCTCCTTTTGTTTGCTAAGAACTGCTTGCAGAGATTCAGCTTGCTAACTAGTCGGTCTATGGAAATGGCATGTAATGCATATATTTGTACTATTCTTGTGACTCATGATGCCTACAGATCTTTCCCAGGATTTGATGACATGAAACAAAGCCCATACTTGTTTGTGTAATGTTAGTCTCAGTGCCTCATTTCTGAAGCTGTTCCATTTTTGCCCTAGGTCAGCAATTTCCAACTTTTTTCATCTTATGGTACTTACAGATGAATTACACCAAAATTCTATGGCACACCAAAAAAAATACACTTTTGCTGATCTTGCAAAGAGAACAGGAATAATTTTTATTCATTCATGCCAGGCAGCTATTGTGTTGGCCACTGTCATTTTTTAAATTTGAGTGTCTAAAGGAAAAGAGGTCAGTGCCCCTGACTAAATAGTCAGGCATTTCATGTTTTAGAAATTCTTGCAGTATACCGGTTGAAAACTGCTGCCTTAGACAAAAGCTCCCCTGCAGAGTGCTGCGATAATAAAACATTCTCTAGCATTGAGCCCCTGTTAGCCATTCCCTGGTCTGTTATTTGCACTAGTCAAGGTCACCAGCAACTTTCACATTGTTGAATTCAAAGGTAAATTCTTTATTCTAGTTTCATTGCACATCTCAAGAGCATTGGCTAAGCTTGACTCTTCCTTCTTCTGGGCTCCCAAAGAACCTCATTGGTCACTCTTTCTGATTTCTTTGATGGCTCTCCCTTGCCTGCCTCTACCTGGTGGTGTGCTCTTGGAATAATTTCTTGGTTTAAAAAAAATATTTCTGTCTACTTTCTCTCACAAAATGATTTCTCCAGTCTCCTAAGACTTTAAATGGGAGAATGCAGACATTACACCCTCATGCCTTCTACATTCATATCCCCAGTGGCAACATTCTCTTTGAACTTCACATTAATCGGCAACAATCTTAGACCTAAATAAATACACAAAATAAAGCAAAGTAATTATGAATAACCCACACAAATCAAACCTTCCTTATGTGTACTGTTATGTTGTATGGGATATGGCAACATCTGACTACACCAAAATTAAGCCACCTATTTTTTCTGGATGGGACCAGATCATTCCAGATTCTGGTAATTTTCATTCTTTATAAAGCAAGAGTCCTGGCAAATATTCCGCTTGCTTGACATTTTTCTTGACAGGCGCTCATAGACTTACTGCTCATTGTTAACTGTCAGTAGTCACTTGAAATGAAGTTTTGTCCTTGGCCCTACCTGCCCTAGGGGTGACTCCATGCTAATGTGGCTAATTGAATGATTTACATTGCCACTTGAATGTTTAATAGGCACCTTATAACATGTCAAAAACCAAAACTTATTCTCTCAGTCTTTTCCATCTCAGTAAACAGAGCCATGATGAACTGGAATTACTCAGGCCCCAGATTTATACGTTATGCAGATTTTCTCTCCCTCTGCTCAACTACAACCAATTTGACAGTGATTATTATTAGCTTCTACCTGCAGAATATATCCAGAATATGATTACTTCTCACAATTCCCATTGCTCTTTCCCAGTCCAAACCACTGTCTTTTTCTTCTAGGACTACTTCTATGTTTCCTAAAACTGTGCATCACAGAATTATACCTGTGAATCACCTGAGGATATTAAATACAGGTTGTGGTTTAGTCAGTCATGAATATGACATGAGATTCTGTGTTTCTAACAGGCTCTCAGGTAATGCAACAGCTACTAGTCAGTGGGTTTTGATAGAATATAAATAATCAAGGATAAAATGTTCTAATAATGATTGGATTATAAGGAACAGAAAACAGGGTAAGAGAATAGAGAATAACAGCTCTTAAATCCCCTTCAGTCTATTTAAAATTTTTTTAATAAAGTATGAGTATATCAACTCTTCACAACCTTCCACCTCCTTGGCTTCCCATTATACTTTGAATAAAACACAAGGCCTTATAAAATGTGACTTCAAACCTCTTTGAGGTCTGCTCCTATGAGAGCTTGATTAGATATTCTATCCGAAGTAGTTTTTCTCTTTGAACACATCCAACTTTTTCTACCTCAGGGTCTTAATACTTCCTAGGCTAGATTAGCATACTATTCTCCTTATCATTCAGGTTTCTGATCAAAGGAAGTTACCTGAGAGGGGATAGTTTTGGCTATACTATATAAACTGAACTATGTTTTATCCCTTTACTTGGTTTTGAAACACAAATGATTATCTGTGATGGGTTGAACAATGCCTCGGGACCTGTGCATATGATACCTTGCTTGGAAAATGGATTTTACAGATAATTAAGTTATGGATCTAGACTTGGAGAGGTTATCCTGGATTATTTGAGTGTGCCCAATATAATCATAAGGGTTTGTATAAGAGGGGAACAGAGTCAGAGGAGATATGACAATAGAAGTAGAGGTTGGAGTGATGCACTTTGGAGATGCAGAAAAGGACATGAACGGGGAAGTGCAGGAGGCCTCTAGAAGCCAGAAAAGGCAAGGAGACTCATTCTGCCCTAGATGCCTCCCAAAGGAGCAAATCCCTGCAGGTACCTTGATTTTAGCCAGAACTTCTTGTGGGATCCAGGAATGAAAGATAATAAATGTGTATTGTGGTAAGCCACTAAGTTTGTTACAACAGCATTAAGAAACTAATACATTAACTAAAAAGTTTCATGCTCTTTTATTTATATGCTAATTTATTTTAATCTTTCGGAAGTATGCAGCTCCATGAAGGAAGGAACAGTCTGTATCGTTACTTGCTGCATCACCATGTGTTCAGTAGTATTTGACACATTGTAGGCATGAAGTAACTGTTGGTTAAATGAATGAATTTTTAGACTGGATACTCATGTTAGTTGACTTGGAAAGGACATATATTTGTCAATGTTTAATCAGAGAAGCAGAATCACTGGGATACACTCATACACATGAATTATACTTTATGCTATTTTAAAATTTAGATAGTCTCTGTACTGCTCATTGTACATGTGATCTGATGCTGGAGCTTCAAGTCCATGGGGCAAGCAGTTGGGAAGGGAAGATAGATATGAATTGGGAGAGAATGAGATCAGGCAGTAACACACAAACTGCAGTCCTGGAGGACTGAAATGAAGTGTCAGGCTCATTGCTCTGACTTTGATAGTATGAATCTCCTGCAGAAATCGAGATGCCCATTGGTCATGCTGCTAAACACACACATCTGGCCGAGGAGTGGGTACTGCTAAAGGAGAACCAGGGAAGGTGGAACAGTTTCAGGACAGGCTGCAGTCTCATGCTACAACATGAGTCAGAAGATAGCTGGTATGTCCAAGCAGCAAAATGACCACTGCTTCAATTCCATCCTCCAAATCAGCCATGAGAATCTCGGGTTGGATTGACCACAATAAACAGGAAACATACAGAGATAGGAATCCTGGGAAGTAGAGTTTTGCCTTGCTAAGTTGGCCTTTATAAAGTCCAGTTTATTCTTTCCCTTAAAATGCCAGATTTGAAAACAACTTGCTTAATGAACTTAACTAGGGAGAATATGTAACAAGGATATTTAATGGTAACAGAATTTGATTGTCTTATCATTGATGCACCTCCATCGTGGACATACATGCCCATCTACCTGTACATTTGCTTGCATCTCTGTCATATATCCTATGTGCTCTGGATTAGCATTTGCATGGTCAATGAAAGAGATGGTCCTTTGACTGATCTTTTTCATTTCTTTCATCATAGACGTTGCTTTCTCTTTTAACTATCATAGTCTTTGTTAAAATAATAATCTTTTCTTTTCTTTTCTTTTTTTAAAAGATTTTATTTATTATTCCCAGAGAAAGGAAGAGAGAGAGAGGCAGAGAGGGAGAGAAACATCAATGTGTGGTTGCCTTTCATCTGCCTCCAGCCATGGACCTGGAGACCTGCCTTGCAACCTGGTTATGTGCCCTGGCTGGGGACTCAAACCAGTGACCTTTGGGCCAGTGCCTTATCCACTGTGCTACCAGCCAGGGCCGAAATAATATATTTTCAATCAGGGTCCAAAATGGTTTTACTGTTCCAGGATCTGTTTTGTCTCTAAGAGATTTTTTTAAAGCAAATTTTGTTACATTGATTATGTAACATTTTTGCTAACTTTTTGATATTTGAAGAGTAGGAAGGTACTATCCATTGCCAGAAAGAAACTATTTTGTTTTTGATAATGGAGCAAAAATGATACAGGGGATAAGGAAATCTAGTTCTTTTTGCACTTAGGTTGCCAGGTAATTCACAAATCTTTTTGAGTATCAGGAGTCTCATTTTTAGCATTTCTCCCTCTTTTCCCTCTCCACCTTGATTTTCTAGGTCTTTTTACTAGTAGTAAAAGGTATGTATAAAAATTTTGCACATGATATTCTTCACATACAAATATCACTATATGTTAAGATTAGGCTGAAACAGACAAATTCTAATAGCACCTGTCTTTCCTACATATTTAGGTTAGTTGTCATTTTTAGAGTTTCTTTCAAAACACAGCACCTCCTCGGGGCAAATAAGACATTAAAGGTAGTGATTATGTTGTACCCAGTAATAACATTTTATTGTGCTATGGACAGTAATTGGATCAAAACCTCTGGTAAGTGTGGGGGACTCCAACCAGCAGAGATCTCTCAGTGCTGCAGATGAAATTAATACTTACCAGGAAGCTTGTGCTAGGGAAGAGAAGGCTGACCAGTGTCTGATTGACAAAGGCCCCATCTGCCCACCTCCAAAAGTTTTTATTGATCACACAAGGTTGGGGGATGCATGTACATACTACAATTCATTACCACAGAAGACTATCCAAAAGGAAGAGGGTTGTTAAGTTTAGACAAGGTGATGCCGAGAACTCCAGGTGGTTAATACAATTTTAAGGAGGGTGAGATTAGATTTGGGTGAAGGTTTTAACATTTGTTGCAGATGCAACAATTAAGTTTAGAAAGTTTAGGTCACAGGTGTAGACTTCAAAGGACCTGTGGAATATTCTCAAAGCTAGATTTTCACTTGGGGACCCCCTTTGCTACAATATTGGGATCTGTATGCACCCAGCTTTTCCAGCTTTCCCAGCTTTCTGGTCAGGTCTTACAGGTTTGGCCTGTGTGGGGCTCCATGCCCCAACACATTCCCAGGGGGATCCTGACAGGTAAAATTAATAAATAACATTAAGATTCTGTTTTTCCTCTTCTTCCTACGTAGAGATGCAGGTGAAAAAGACAACCACTTCACTAATGTTTTCTTCTTTCTTCACTTACTTTGGGCTACATCCATGAATATATTTTTCCTGCAGTGCTTTGTTGTTATGTACTTTGCTGGTAAGTGATGTAGCACTGATGAAAATGCATTAACACAGCAGCAGGTTTATAACAAGGCATTATACTCATAAGAATGTGGAATTACAGTTAAGTATTTTTAGTGAGTATAATAACTTTAATTTGTAAAGTCAAAGCAAGATGGAGATCATAATCCTGGACTCCCTGCATACTTGTAACATTCTTTACATTCAGTCAGGCTTGAAACTGGAATCATCCTTGATTCTTTCCTCTCTTAAGGCAGCATTTATGGTCAATCAGCCAGCAAGTCTTTTAAATTTCTTTTCTGTATAATCACTGTTTTTATTCACATATTTTTTATTATTGTTTCCTTCACTCAAAAATAAGAACCTTATTTTTATGTCCTTACAGTAGTCCTCTAATGGAACCTCTAGCATCAAATTTCTTTAATTTATTCTGCAAAATATCTCCTGCTTCATCTTCATACAGTACTGCTGTTATTATATCATTGCTCAAAAGCCTGTAATGACCTACTACCATCCAAAGGATGAAATAATAGTCTGGAATGCAATATATATACACACACACAAATATATGTATATATATATATATATATATATACATACATATATATATTCTGTGTTTCACCCCCACTTCTGAAACTTTGTTGAGCAGAGTTAGAATAATCAACAGAGCTAATGAATTAAAAGGAGCCCAGATTTGGAACTTGAGAAATCTGGAAGATGAGAAAGGGTGGATAGTGAGGCAAGATGCCTAGAAGTCAGGAGTCCTAGAAAGGGAGTTTTAGAAAATTTTTACAGGACATGGAGAGAGATTTTGGTGGCAGCTATCCTGTTAGTAAGATATTGAGTGACAGAGAAAAGGTGAGATAAAGGGGATTTTTGATACTTACCAATAGATTATGAGTAAAAAATTTTCTGTTATTTTGAGTGACTTGGGAAAGATAAATATTAATTTATCTCTGCCTCATGACTTTTTAAAATGGGACCAGTATCTTGTGGCAGATATGGGGGCAAGAGGAGACGGTTTTGTTTCCCTCAAATAAACAGAAAGTTTAAAACTGGAAGGAGGATCATGAAGGAAGAGGACCACTTATGGTGAGCATGCAGCATGGCAGCCTGGTATAGAATTGGGGTCTAAAAATACTTTTTGGGGGAAAGCAACATTTATGCAGAAACCTATCAGATGACAGTTGCAGGAATGAAGGGTATCATCCATGCAAAGTGTACAGCACAGTACATGACAAATGGATTAGCAATATTATAATTATCAATTATTTTCAACAAACATTGACCATTGTATATTTTGTAAAATTAAAAGTTAAAATCATTTAGAATAGAGCAGATATTATCTGTTTATTTTAAATCCCTATAAAGTCCTTTTCTCTACCTTGCACTGAAGTTAAAAGAGAACAAGATTATGGAGGTCTCAGAACAAGGATTGAAAATCATGATTTATGAACTGTGCATCTCTAGAGAAAATATTTAACTGGACCCAAGTTTTCTATTGTTGTAAAGTATGATACTACTTCAGAGGATTTCTGGGATGATTAAAAATAATTAACATGTCTGATATAACATAGATGCATAGCAAAAGGTAGCTTATCAGTATTATTTTTATATTTGTAAGTCATAAATCTATAAAGGAAGAAAATTAATATACAATTAACTTAAAATGGATATCAATAATTTAAAATTTTTAATGATTTTATTGTGGGTGAGAAAATTTATATTATCTATAAAGTTTGACTAGCAAAAAAATTAATATTGATATAATGTTGATACCTTAAAAGATACATTTTAGAAAAACAATTTCTATTCATATCTAAAAAGAAAAATCACTCATAACCTTACTCTTCACTTAGCTCTTATTTATTGAAGAATATGTTTAAGGATATCTAAAAAGTATATATATGTGATCAGTTGATAATAGATAATTATGGTTATTAACTTAAGAAGTGCTTTAAAATCTATATCTAAAACATTGCAATAGTGCATTTCCTTTGCAATTTAAAAATAATTCACTACATTATTTAACAAATATCTGACAAATTTTCTACTTTGAAATAGTTTTTTATCTTAATTAGTAAGGTTATTATTATAATTACTATTGTGGAAAGACTTTAAACTTACATGAAGGAAACTTTACCTGTTTTGTTCTTCCTTAATGTCATATGGATGAACATTTTTTAAAACTTGCACATTCTGTGAAAGCAGGGGTTAAATACCATGTGCTACAGAAGTGTGCTCCTGGCTCTCTGAAAAAGGTATTACTCTGGGTGATGATTTTTATCTATAATTACATTTCCTTTTTGCTGTCATAGAGAGCCTTTTCCTCATTATAATCCGTATTGCTTCAGTCACTAAACTATATAAGAAAAAATTTTTGTTTATAGTTTGAGGAGTTTTAAAATTACTGCTTCGTGAAGATACTTAAAACTTTTGCCTCATTGAAAAGTACTAGATGTTTTGAGAAAAATCAATAAACCATATTCCTACCATGACCCAAAGGGAACAAAGTTATTGAGGTTTGAAATAGCTTACCCCAAATCATAATTCCACTAGCATGGGGATTTGTGAGGACTCTTTGCTGCTAACAGCTTATCATACTATACTTGGTGAGTCACTCTCATCATATAAAATAAACTTAGTCAATGCACGTTATAAAGAATGTTCACATTCTTTCATTAAAACACAATGTTGTCCATGCTATTAATTTTTTAAAGATGCATTACCAAATGGATCATGAATATGAAGTGAACATATTTGATCTGCCCACAAAATACACACACACACACACACACACACACACACACACATATACATTATATATATATATATATATATATATATATATATATATATATAGTTAGGATAGGAGCTTCACCTTCCCAGTATAAAATAGAAGACAAAGAGAATATACATAGTTCCCTTCACTTAACCACAAGATAATTCTCCTGAAAATCTAGTCATTCAAGACTTCAGCATAGCTGTGATTATGTTAGCTGACATCTGCTTTTTGCTATTCATAGTCCCAGTAAATTCTCAACTGTTTCTCAGCCTCATAGCTTGCAATGTGATTGGTTGCCAATGGATGATAGCAGGGAGACTTATTTGTGGGTCACATGCATAAATAAATTCTGTCCATTCCAGAGATAATTTCACCAGTCAGATGTGAGTATCATTAGGTTGGTGAGATTCAATAGATAATGTTTGAGAGCACATATTCAAAATAGAAAGTTCTACTTACAAACATGTATTCTTTGAGAAATAGGGTTTGTAATTGGTGTTACCTAATTAATAATAAATAAGTATTGCTTATACATCAAGGGTTTTTATGCACAGTATTGGCTTTATTTGTGGTCTTTACTATTGAACTATAAGAACAATGACTGTCTCCATTATTTCCAAATCTTGTCTATTTACAAGTCTAGGCTTGAGAAGAGGAACACAGATATGGTTAGCAACTCTAACGTAATCAGGTAAATGACACAGCTGTAGAAGCAGAGTGCTTTGAGGTCAGTGAGTAGGGACAAAATACTTATTATTGGGTGGAGGGGGACAATGAAGAGATGAGTGGATGGCAAATAAGTCCATCTTGTTTGAACTTTTAGTAGTTGCTAAATAGGTAGGTATTACCACCTATCATTTTTATAAGGATATAGTATCCTATATATTTTATTTACCTTGTTTATTGTTTTATGACATCCTACCACCAGAATATGAACTTCATGAAGACAGCAGTTGTTAGGATTTTTGCTTTTATATTCCCAGAGCCTAACAGCATAGTGTGGACATTAAATAAATATTTGTTGAATGAATGATTGAATAAATGAAAGAAAAATTATGGAGTATTTGCAAAACCCATCAAACAGAATGGCAGGAAGGAAATAAATCATTATTTTTTGTCACACCATTGGTATTGTTTTAGTGCATATCCCACAGACTTATTTGCATGTATTATTTACATTATTATAATCATTTAATAGAAGCAAAATGACATATCCAATTAGCTTAGTGTTCCTGATTTATATTGCTTACTCTACATATTTTTGAGAATAAAGATCAACATGAAAGTTGCCTGGAAAACTACACAGAATAAATGTATAAACATGCATTTTTTCAGTTATTACTTTTTTTATGTTCTTATCTATTCAGCCTGCTAAGCAGAGTTCAGATCTATCCACGTTTTCTGCCTCTCCTCCCACACCCCTGTTCTAAGCCCCTGTCAGTATCTAACCTTCGGTTGGTTGATTGCAGTTGTTTTGTGCACCTGCAGTGTTGCCTGTCCTCATGCCCAGTGTTTGTTTTTACCTCCATATGTTTTGTTCTTATGAACAGAGTGATTTCTTCCACAAAACTTTTTAACTTATTTCAGTCTCCTACCTTATATTCTTCAGTGGCTTCCAGCTGAGCTTGGAATAAAATCTCCAAATCCCCTGTGTGATACAGATGATTTTTGTCTCCAGCCTCGGGCCTGGCCCGTCTCATTCTCTAGGATCTGTACTGAGTGCGCTTGAATGTGCCAGTTTCTTTCCCTTTCCATTTGATGAAATACTGTCTCTAGTGCATTGCCCTTATTATCTGTATTTGCTTGGTTAAATCCTCTTTATTTAACTTTCAGTTCAAATGCTTCAGGGATAGGGTTGACTATCCTTAACTACCAAACACAGTGCCTCTCCCATGGTGAGTGCTGTTAATATTTGTTGTGTTGAAGTTGTATTTTTATCACATCCTACTATATGGACTGTTTTTTTTTTTTTTAAAGATACTTATTACAAGAACAGTTATGGATACAAGCAGAAAGATGAGGTAATGAGTGACTTACACTCATTTGTCATTTGTAATTGGATCATTTAACCATCATTTGCAAGTTAAAAATAACATGATTCAGGTTGTTTAATGTGAATTTTACAGATGGAGAAAATCACCACTCAAATTGTTTGGCAGTTGTTGTTTTATGAAGTATTTGTGTGGGAAGAAAATGCTCTTTGTGTAATAAATCACTTAACATTCCATCTCTATAGCCTAGGTGTAATTCTAATCATTGACAGGAAGTAGCAGTTGTAGTGCCATCATTCTTCCAGCCATTGCCTTGGGTTAGCGATTCCCAGTTCCTGGTTGCCTGAAGAGTGAGGGGAGCCCATTGAGATTTTAATATTAGTCAAAAAGGGATATAGAGTAAAAATGGTGGAAGTTTGTCCTAGATTATAAGGAAGAATTTTCAAATCTGGCATTTGGCCATTGAAGACTCACATGTGTGACCCATACAAAGTATGGCCTGAAAGCATATTATATGAGCCAATGTCAATATAATTAAGAGTTAGCATGGCTGATATTTTTGGGACATATTTCAGGGAGATAAAGATACTGAAAGATCAAACTCCCAGGCTTTTGCAATATTCACGTACAGGTGACTATGTTCCAGTCATACTGGATATGAAAGTATTCCATGAACAATTTCTCTCCTTCTCTCCATAATGGACTACATGGACAAGGATGGTACCTTACTGATGGCAAAAATATAAGGGAAGATGCCTGGGCCCTTATACTTATGCAGAGAAGAGTAGTCTTCTTACTTCAGACTTTTTATCTAAAAAAGAAATAATTTATCTTGTTGAAAATACTTTAATTTAAAAAAAATTTTATTGTTGTTGTATTACATCCATCTCCTTTTTGCTCCCTTCTGTCCCCCTCCCCACCCACCCATTCCCCCCCAAAATACTTTAATTTTGAGCCATTCTATTTCATCTATTAAAGTGATATCTTAATTAAACAAATGGTCAACAAAAATAGTAATATATTTTAGACAGGTTTTGATATGATTTTCAGAGAAGAAGAGCAGAAGATGATAACCAGCTGAGAGGAACTAGATCCAGCTTCCTGAACAGGGAGCACCTATGTGAGTTTTCAAATCTCATGATCTCAATTTCAAAGCCACCTACCATGAGTAGGCCCTGAGCTTGGTGCTTTAAACATAGTATTTCTATTTTCACAATATCTGAAAGCTAGCTGATACTTTTCTATCATACATGAATGTATTAAAGAAAACACAATTTGACCAGTAGAAAATCAACTCTCATCTTTTAGTTGAAGTCCTATCCTCTGGATATGTTATGAATGAAATGAAATTCTCATCTCTCTACTTGAACTGGTTTATACTTGACTCTTATAATTCCCTGTATAATGTCATGTACATTCAGATTTAGCTTTTGTTCAAACTGTTCATGAATCTGAAATCTCATCTCTCTGGCACCAGGCAATCCTAGCTTCTCTATAAAGTCATTGCACATCTATTCTGCATATTGCCCTGGCCCATGGGTGAAATAGCAACATGTAAAATAGCATCATTTTGATATTAATATTTAATTTATGGTCATTTTTTGTTTAAGTGACAAAATTAGTTTATAAGTTACTTTCTGGTATGGATTGTGCTTTATAATTCTATATTCCCTTTGTACTAGATATAGCTTTGGCACTATGACTTCTCATATTTGTAGATATTTTGCAGACATACAAAAGTTAAGCAAAATATGGGAAAGAGCAAATGATGAAGGAAAAGTTTCTATTCATTTCAGACTCATTTCGTGGTTGATATCTATGTATTTTTCTTTACTCTTATGATCAATCTTAATGAATCTTGGTTTTCACATTTAGTCCAAAGGATCCCTCATTGGGGTGACCCTAGTTCTTTTATTCTTTAGTCAGTGTTTTATTTTACCTGTAATATTAACTTTATTATGTATGTTTGTGTTTTATTGTATATATTTCTTCAGTACCCAGAGCAGTCACAAATTATTCACTACAAAGGAGGAAGAAGTCTCTGAGACTTAGGGTCATCTCTTAAGTTACTAAAAAATGTGTGCCTTCTTGATCAGGACATTATCAGTAGACAGAAGAAAAAGAGTAATGTATTTGTGAGTAATTCTAGATAGGAAAAGCTTTCTTGGGGACAGTCTTTGGGTCACAAGTGTTGATCAAGTGAGAAGGCACAAAACAATAGTGAATATAAGTTAGAATGTCCAGCCACCCACTTTTGGGATTTTTGTGTTTTTCAATAAAGATTATTATTAAAAACAAAGTGCTATAATTAAAATTTAACTATATTTAAGGAGATTTAATATTGAAGATGGATTAAATAAGACCTAGTGCAAATCCAAAAGCTCTTTTGGCATATCATGTGGGTCTTCAGCATTGTCCATTCTTTTATTTGAAGCTGTTGTTTTTGATAGTTTCATATCAGTCACATATGTATGTCTGATTTCCAAAATTGACTTATATATTCTCTTAAAAAAAAAAAGATTTTATTCATTATTTTTTAGAGAGAAGGGCAGGGAGGGAGAAAGAAAGGGAGAGAAACATCAACATATGGTTGCCTTTCACCTGCCTCCAGCCATGGACCTGGCTGGAGACCTGGCTTGCAACCTGGTTAAGTGCCCTGGCTGGGAATCGAACCAGTGACCTTTGGGTTTGCAGGCCAGCACCTATCCACTGAGCTACCAGCCAGGGCTTCTCTTCTTTTTACAAGTTATTTCATTCTGTAGTTGAATGCTGTTTTTGTTTTACTTCCTACATCTGTACATTTGATATACATTTTATATTTTTGAGAAAACCCTGAAAGCAGGTATACAAGGAAACAGATTAACAGCATGACCAAATTACTTTCATGAAACTACCTAATTGGCTAGAGACCTTCACAACTGGGATCCAGTTCTCCTGCCTCCCAGTTCAGGAATTTAAAATGCTTTTTAGACTTTTCAAGGAGAGTCAGTCTTTAAATTCAGCCAGAGGTGGCATGAGGAAGATTCAACACACAGAGAAACACAATTTTTAGGGGCGTAGAGTAGTTCCTGCAGCAATCTATTCCAGGTGGGATGAATGTGTCACTTTACTTGGGTAAACTGGAAAAAAAATATGGTTGGTTCCCACTGCAGGACTTGCATGATAATAAAGGAGAATTGCTGCTAACAAAGAAATAGCTCCCATCCATCACCAGAGGAGTGAATGCGATCTTTCTCAGATGTGCTACTGATTTTCACCTTTCATCATCCATCTCACTAATGGTGGATACCAAGATGTTTCAGCAGATGTGGTGAGACTGGTAGATTATTAGGGGTAGCTTTGTCCCTTCATGTTTCTGAAATGTTGAAAGGTCAAATGAGGATATTTTGACAATCTGGGGTGATAAAATGTATACTTGGTAAAGAACATTTAGCTTTTGAGAGCAGATATTTTTTCATCTACCCTACTCATTAGTCTCTGCCTGGACCCAATTTCTTAAGTCATAATTTTCCAAAAATGCAAGGGGCCTCTGGGAAAAGGCAACCTGCTACCAGGTTACAAGTACTGCTAACATCCTATGATGACAGCCAGAGTAGATTCCTTTGACTTAAGTGTTTTTTAACATATGGAAGCAATATTTCCTGGTGCAGTGATAAGATGTATCTTATAAAGCTTTCTGATGGGCTTGGCTTGGGAAACATTAAAATTTGAGTTAGGCTCACTGAGTTAAGGTTCAAGTTGTTATACTCTGAAGGAGTATGACATTCCAGGTCAAACTGTGTTCCCATGGAGGAGTGGCCCTGAATCTTGGCGTATCATGGTAACAGTATTGTGGGATCAATTATCATCATATTGACCATGACTGTTTGTAGTTATGTAAGACAGCCTGATTTTGTTTGCAAAAATTTGTTGTTTACATCTTCCATGTTTTTTCCAAAAACTGCATTCAATGATGCTTTGCTGAGTAATTATTACATTCATGAAACAGTATTAGATATTTGGGATACATGACAATGTAAACTAGTCTTAGAATTTAAGTTTAAACATTGCTACCTGTTTGGAACATTCTTTAATACTCAAATAGAGTATATTGATTAGTCCCCACAGCATTTAACTTATAACTATTGTAGACACTTCATTTTTTCTCATTTTATTAATAGTAATACACATCTGTCTTCTCTGAGGAGGGCCTTGCATTTTTAATTGTGCTTCCTGGTGCTTTGATTGAATGTATTGACACAACGAATGAAATAAATGATTCTTGTCTAGTAAGAAATAAGAATTTGTATATGACAGAGTTGCATTACATACAGATTTAATTCATGTCATTAGAATAATTCGAATTTTGAGGACATCAGAATGTTTGGATCACAAAGAAATGTTCATTTAAAGTAAGAAAGTGGGCTTTTGATGTCTGGTTCTTTTATTTAATTTGAGGATATTTTTGTATTATTAATGAAAGTAGAATTTTGGCTGAGTTATGACTGATGCACTTTATCAAGAAGCTCTAGTTTGGGATATCTAGTAATTTTATATATGTAATGCCTTTTTCTGTGAAATGCATAAAATCAGAATAATTTCATTCTTAAGTAACGTAACTTTTATATGGGTTTTTCTCTATTACTTTTGTAACAAAACATAATAGAATTGGAGTTTTTTAACCATCTTGAAAATGGGTGTTTGAGTTTCAAAACAAGTATTTTAATGTGTATATCTATTTCTCTGGTAAGAATAAGCTTTATTCACAGGCTGTCATTTTTGATGCATGAAATTAGTAGATGTATAAAGAGTTTATGTAAATTTACATACAGAGTTTAGTTTTACTTTTTAAAAAATTTTCCTTTTCCTATCTGAGTCAAATGGGAAATCAAAAACCTTATCTCATGAGGTCAGTTCTTGTTAAAAAATGTAAACTCATATCTGTTTGAGATTCCCACAGTTTCACTATCATAGGAATTGAATTAAAAACGTCTACAACAAAAAGAAAGATTCCTTGTTTATCCCACAGGTTAAACCCTTAAAAATAAAACCCAGGGACAAGGTAGATAGTTTTCACAATTGTAAGGAGGGTAAATACATTTAAGTTACCGTATGGGAATGGCAAAAACACCAGAAACCAAAAACCAAAAAACATTTATTTCCTTAGAATAGCATTTATTTCCATTTCAAATAGATTCTGTCATTATATTTCTCAAGCTGACTTGTTTTGATTTAGACAGAAAAATGTGTCATAACTGGAAATAATAAATATTCATCAGATATAGTTTATTTCTATAAAATATGGATTGAAATAGTCTATTGCTTATAGCAACACAGTTTTCAGTAATATTGGAGACTGTTAGTCATAGAGTGATTAATTCCCTTCAACAAAAGAAATAAAGTAGAAACTATTGAATAACAATATTTTAACATACTAGATATGTTCTTAAGTTATATGTAAACTGAATTTTAATTTATATAAAATATTGAGAATTAACTGAATGAGTTTATTTATTGAGAACCTACTATATAGCAGTTATTTTTTACTAGAGATAATATACTATATTCATTAGATGTAGTATACTTCTATAGAGTATATGCCAAGTAGAATAATACTACCCTTTTGTAAATATGTTTAATGTATATAGGTCTGAGTTTCATAAGGTAAAATATGTATACAAATACTTTAAACACACTGTAATCATATTACCTTTTTTTGAGACCAACTTTTCCAAATCAATGATCATGATATCAATAATGCAGTAATCTCAATAAGTCAATTTTAAAGTTTAATTCTTCAATTTAGATATTTTATCAACAATCATATGCTTAGATTAATGAGCCTTTCTCATTTCTATCCCTTGGATCACACACAGATTTTGTATTCTGGCTGAGGGAACAACATAAAAAAACTAAATGGTATAAACAGTTTTCTAAAGAACTTTTCGATATTTCATAAGCCCAGGCATTTCTGGAACACAAGGATAGGGAATTCCATAAATGTCAAGCAAATGCTTTACTTCTTTTATTGTAAATGGAGCTTTCTTAGTCTGAAGTAATATTGTTTGGTTTAATCTGATGACTAGGCATCCAGTATGACAACAGATGGTGTACCTGGCAAAGTGTGGTAGGTGGAAAAGTCAAATCCAATTCTAGAGTAAGTGTTTATTCCAACAAGGAAAAATCCATGATGGGAAAGGGGTCCAAAATAATCAACTTGTTGCCAAGTGGCTATCTGGTCTCCTCAGGAAATGAGAACCTACCAGGGGCTCAGAGACGGCTGTCATTGCTAGAAAATGAGGCACTTACTCGTGATGATAGCCAAGCCAGCCTGGGTGAGAGAAGCCTGTATGTTGAGCTTATTCAGAATATCCTTATGCCACCATAGCCACATTTTTAAATGAGCCTGTTGAATACCTACCACTGAAACTGGAAGAGTGGCAGCCTTGTGTTAAAATAACTTCTCCCTATTTTTGAGGCCTTCTCTTTATTGAGAGCTTTCTGATGAATAATTTGCATAGGAAAATATATTATTTAATTTTTGAGTTAATTTTGAGAGTTTTATCCAAACCTCTTTGTCCTACACCATCTGGTCAAACCATGAGTCATTCTCCTTGAGCTGTTTCTCCTGCAATCTCTCCCACAAGTGGACCACAGTATGTACCCTGGTTGTTTTGCCTGCTGACAAGATTATCCTTCCCTCAGTTCCCTGGGGCCACCCCAAATGGGTCTGTAAAGTCACAGCTGTCATTTTAAACTAAAGCCAGCATGTTGGGCTGAGCTTCTTTCTGTAGCAGAAAAGTTCCCGCTGTGATCAAGTAGGTGCAAATGACTACTTTTCATGTGGCCATAGGACTGTTGAAGGTTGAGGCAGTGACGATGCTGTTGTAGGAATAAGCACTCTAAAACTAGAGCCCCCTATTCATGTAAACTCATGACCACATGAGCTCTATTTGCTGATGGAATGTTGATGGGTAGGTATCATATAATACAGATGTTCAGTGTGTAACAAGGAGCTCTGGTGCAGTGCACTCTGGTGTGTAATGGGCAGAGGTTCAGTTCCTAATATGGACCAACATAAAGCCAACTGAGACTAATCTTTAGCGAAAGAGGACACCAATTCTGTTTAACACCTGAGTTGTAAATTTCTTATTGGGGCTATTTTCCAGCAGTCTGAGTGTCTGCAGACATCTCAAGCACTGTGTGATCTGTTGGGTCAGGTGGGCTGAGAGAATGATGTGCTTGCACTGAAGCCTGGACTACCTGGGAAACCACCTCTAACTGTGACCCCGTTTCCAGTGAACACTCTTTATCACTTAGCACATGACTTCCAGCAGCACACAGAGCATGGTTTATGGAGATTCTTTTTCCTTAAAATTTAGTGACTGTCAAGTGTCACGTCTCTTTCTTTGAGGCAAGCATTGCAAGGTACGGCAACCACTCTAACTTCCCGCAGGCTATTCTACACATGAAATTTCATTAGAGGCGGCAGGTTTCTGAAATTTTCTGAGCTTGTTTTTTCAGCCACTAGCATCCATGTATTATCATGATATTTGAAGTACGGACTTATTTCTGTTCATTTCATCAGGAGTTAGACAATTGATAGTATCAGTATAGTGGACAGTACGATGTTCAGTGGGATGGTAAAATCAAGGATTTTACATTAAATTGTCACAGAGATAGTTGACTTAGCTAAGAGTTAAGACAGCAAAAATGTACTATTGGTCCACCCCAGAATCACAAACTGCTTCTCATATTCTCTATTTACTGGGATAGCAAAAAAAAAGAAAGTCAATATTTATGAACCAGCAGACAAGCAGGGGTAGTGTTAATTTGCTCCCCAAATGAGTCCAAATTTAAGATAACTGCTTCAGTGAGAGAAATCAACTAAGTGTATTATAATATTTGTCATTTAAAAACATTTGTTCATTTGGGAGCAAGTATGAGATATTTTCCAGTTACTGAGTACATCTATTCCAGCCTTATACTTAGGAGCCAGATAAGTGATGAAAAGAGTGGTGAAAGATTATTCTCCCAAAATGACTGCAATTATTTATCTGGTTCCACATGCTCTTCCAGAACCTCATTACTCCTCCATCAAGAGTTAAAGTCTATATTCCTGTCCCTTGAGCTGAGTCAGATCTTTGTGAGTGCTTTGATATGCAGAGTGTGACAAGAATGACACTGCTGTTTCTAAGGATGTGTTGGAAAGGGAGATAAAGCTTCCTCCTGGCTTTCTTCCTTGGGACGCTGGTGCTGGTTGGAACGCAACCACCATCTTGCGTGGAAGTCAAACTGCATCCAGCAGCCACTCGAAGATGCTCTGGCTAATAGCCCAGCCAAAGTTCCTGCCAACAGCTCACATCAACTGCTAGGCATGAGTGAAGAGGTCTACAGATGACCGAGTCCCCAGCTAATGCTGAATAGAGATGAGCTTTCCATGCCAAGTCCTGCCCAAGACAAATTTATGAGCATGTAAATATTGTAGTAAGCCACTATGTTTCAGACAGTTTGTTACTGAAATGGGTGAGATTAGAGTTCCCTAAGAGCCACTTGAGATGTTCTCCTCTCACAACTCTATTGTTTCAAATGCTCCATTGCCACCAGCAGAAGACCTCTGGAGACTGTCAGCTGAAAGCTAGTACCTAATAATTCCTGAAATACCTTGCTCTGTTTCTTTCCCTGGTGCACATTAAACTGGCTATTGGCTATGGGCCTCCTGGGGGAAGCTTTTATTACTATTTTGATGTTATGGTAAGATATTCTCTAATTATACATTTTTCCTTATGAAAGGTACATGGTTTATGAACCTACTCAGGTGAGCAGCTTTCACTTAAGTTCTAAGAATCCAGAGATCAGACATCTATCCTGTCAGCTCAACCTGATAACCACACTGACTTTGCTGTTAGCATAATGCACATGCCCTCTTCTGTTTACAAGGCACCACTGTGTCTTTTCCCCACTTCCTGCCCCAAGTGTCCACTACCTTTGAAATAGCCCATTTTTTTAGATTGTATTATTTATTATTTTTAGAGAGAGGGGAAGGGAGAGAGGCAGAGAGGGAGACAGAATTCATTGTATAGTTGCCTTTCACCTGCCTCCAGTCACAGACCTGGCTGGAGACCTGGCTTGCAACCTGGTTATGTGTGCCCTGATTGGAACTTGAACCAGTGACCTTTGGGTTTGCAGGCTGGCACCTTAACTACTGTGCCACCAGCCAGGACCTAAAATAGACCATTTTAAAAGCACCTTGACTATGTATATTCTCAGCCTACAGAAAATAGTCATCTTGGTACCTTTTAAATATGCTGATACTCTCCAGGGCAATGTCACTACCAGTGCCTTCATGAAGATTATTCTTTTGGGTCCCCTTAAGGGATGTGGCTTGGGGTTCTTGTGGATACCAGGGAAGTAGATATCAGGCTACCCATAATAAATCCACTTTGATTTTAGTAGCTCCCTAGGACATTGGGTTCCTTCTTCTACATCATACCAAAATTTCTTTTATTTACAAGCGTGAATTCAGGTTTCAATTAGCCAACATGGAAACATTTAGACCAATTTTCAGCGGCATAATTAGATTCAGTAAATCTCTGTTGAATGTAGCTGTGATGAGAAATTTAGCTTATTTTAAAATAATTTTCTTAGTATAATATCAGATCCACCCCCACACATGTTCTTCAGGATTTTCCTAATATAAATTAGCAGGCTTTGGGAATTTTCCTATGGGGTAAATTTATTTTTTATTTTATTTACATGGAATTGAACGTGTACATTTCTCTCCTCTCATAGCCACCCCAAAAGAGTAAGCGGGGTCTGACTCTGGTATTAAATGTGCAGATAATGGAGGGTGATATGATACATGAGAAATTGCTTTTTTTTTTTTTTTCACAAGGGAAGGATCCTAGTCCAGGGTATTGACAGGTATTTACACAGGGAAGCACTGTCCAGAAAGCGAGGAGGAGAAACTGCTTCCATTGGTTAAGAGGTACTCAGCAAGGTTGGGAATTGGGGTACTCAGGGTCACTTGAGTCTTTTAGTGTGACCCTATTTTAATGTCAGGGTTTTGCCTTTTCCCAGTCAGTGGTCTGAATTTTACCTTAGAGATCTGGCAAGGATGTACAGTCAGATGATGTCATTTAACATATTTACTTATTTGCTTACCTCATCCTTGTGACTACTTGAGAAAAGAGATTCTCTTGTACTAGTAATAAAGTTCCCACTTCTCTCACTGTACTTTGAGTTGACAATTTTGGATTTTGAACTTAAAGTATCTTTTTGTATATGTGTGTGTGTGTGTGTGTGTGTGTGTGATTCATTAATTAGAAATAGCTCATCCCACAGGGTTTGTATTCTTTATGTCCTTCACACTGTTCTACAGCAGTGGTTCCTCAGTGCTCTGAAGCCAGACTTCAATTAGCTCTTTATTTCAGGCAACTGTACTTGCTAATTTAATTAAATGTTTAATCACCATGTTTTATGGGACACCAGAGGCTGGCCCTTACTACCTGTAAGCCCAGCCTGTCTGCTGAACCCACCTCAGGTGTGGTATCTGCAGCTTATCTGTCAGCATTCGGGTTGAAACAAGAGAAGCTACTTAATGAGAAGAAGAATTTGTGAAGATACATTAGGTAGGTTACGTAACCTTTCAGAGGCCAGGCGTGCGGGTTTGCAGCTGCACAGCCAGAGAAAATACCCAGTGACCCCACGAGTTCCACTTCAGCACACAATCACGGGGCTGCCCAGAGATGACCCAGGGCTCGCGGTGTGGGCTGGAGGCCTAAGACGCACAACCTGTGCTGGCTGCTTCCCAAGCCTGACTTGCCTCTCATCATCCGCAGCAGAAAGAAGATGGACTCCTTATCACTGCTGTGTCATCCAAATTAGTTTTCCATAGATGTGTCTGATTGGCCTGGCTGAAGCCACACAAGTGGTGCTCTATCTGTAAGGGTTCCGGGGAAGTGAGTTTTGGCTTTTAACTTTGGTAGCAAGAGGAAGGAGCTAATTGTCTAAGACTGATTGCCAGCAGGCTGGTCTTCCAAAAAGGGAATTTACCCCCTTCCTGGAAGGTGATTGAGGAACCACTCATTGCTCTCTGCAATCCAGAGAAAGGTCATTGCTTAGGTTAATGGTCCTGGTAGAGTGCTGAAGTGCTGTCCGGGCAGGGCCTGGGCAATGCTACACACACCAGGCTGACACCCCGATTATGCCCCAGGAAAGAAGGATACCTAGTTTACCAATGCAGTTTACATGCCTACGGCCTAAGTACTAAAAATCCTTCTTTGACAGTTGGATGCCTGTCCTTGCTAAGTCCTAGTAAAGTAACCCCCAAGGTTGAAGTGCAATATGCAAATGGCTCTCCTACTGCTGTGTTTGTGACTCTTCCTTAAAAAAAAAAAATGCTGTCCTGAAAGGTCTAATGTATGTGATTTCTGGTCACTCGCTCCTGAATGCTGTGTAGATTGACAAGGTTCATTATTACGATGAAAAGATGATGAACAGTTACAGGCTTAACAAATTTTCACTGCAGATAAATAAACCAATCTGCAATTTGATTTCCTTTGTATTGAAACAAATACTAATCTTAATTATAAATAATTAGCTAGGATTATGAAATTTTTGTAAGTGGCATAATAAAGTTGAGATTCTTGATATCTTAAAGTGAGACTTTTACAATGAAATTTAGAAGATAAAAGGAAATAGTGGAAACATAAGTTAAAGGCACAAAATAATGTGGTTCTCTGTTTCATATGCAGGGTGATCTGGTCTTTTTGCAGGAGACAGGTTTACCTATCATCAGTCATCTGTGGAAACACCTTACAAGAACACTGAATGTGGCCACTCAAAGACAGTGACAGTGGTTATATCATCCTATCTCCTCTAAAAACTGGGATTGCCTTGGCTGCATCTCTCCCAATTATTTTAATATTGAGTATTTCTGTCTATCCCTATTTAGGCAAATATACCAGTCCAATTTGATGAAACTGTTGGAAACCAAAAAGCTATTCATATTATGCTCAAGGAATTGTAAATTGATACAGATTCTTTCTAAAGGCAAATTTGAAATATTTATCAAAATTAGTATAAAGATATATTTATATTTATGCTAACATGTGTACACAAGGATTCAAAAGAGACTGAATCCCATCAGTAATGGAGTGGTTAATTACATTTTGATAAACCATGCTGCTCCATTATATGCAAATTTTTAAATTTTGGTTTTGAGTTAGAAGTGGCAAAATTGTTAGATATTTAAAGTTTACATCATGATAACTTGTTATATGCATGCATTGTGAAAAAGAGTGTTCACCTTATTGTCCTTCTTAGTTCTCTTAGTCATTTTAGTTCTCTTAGCCAATATTTTTTTAACATGTTTTTTTAAAAAATTCAATTTAATTTTATTGTTGTTGTATTACATCCATCTCCTTTTTCCTCCCCTTTGTCCCCAATTTCCATTATATAGTACAGTGTTATCAACTATGTTTTACATTAGATCCTTAGGACTTGATTCATTTTATAGTTGAAAGTTTGTAACTTTTTATCAAAATCAACCTCTTCACATCCCAACTCCTCAAAATCACTTTTCTACTCTCTGTTTATATGAGTTTGACTTAAAGAAGTATTTTAAATTTCACATATTAAGTGATACGATGCAGTAATTATATCTCTGACTTATTTCACTTAGTAGAATCCCTTTAAGGTCCACCCATGTCATCATAAAAGACAATTTCCTTCTTGCTCATAACTGAATAAGATTCCATTATGTGTGTGTATTTATGTATGTATATACATACATACATATATAATTTGTATACACCTATTATCTTTCTTATCCATTGATCCTTTGAACAGCATGTTTTCGTATTTTTGCTATTGTGTGAAGTAGCATATAGTGTTTTTAATGAGAAGTTATTTTACTTATTTTATATATTGAAATTAAACTATCACTAATAAGTGTGAAAAAAGTAAAATGCTGAACAGTGAATATATAGTTGGCTATTTATATAACAAAACAAGTAGTGTGTGCATGTGCATATGCATAAAAATTGGTAACCTTACTTTGGAGATATTCAAGAAACTCAAAAAGTTATACACGAAAGTATTTGATCTTGTTGGGAAATTCACAAAGCAACTTACCACATGCTTTTGAAGAGGGAAATAACTTACCTGAGAATCATGATGGGAGACTTATATTACATTAGATACAGTTTTGTACCCTAAAACTTTTGTACCACAGGTATGAACTATCTAGTTAATTTTTACTTCTAGGTAATTACACTAATTATGTAAGTGTTTAATGTCAATGTTTTTGTAATTTTTTTCCATTATGGCTTATGTATCATATGTTAAGTTTAAAAACTTTCTTAAAAATTTTATTTTTTAACGTTCGTGTAGTCTAGGAACATGTTTGCAATTTACTTGTTGATTTTCTTGGGATATTGACAATTTATAATATATGTATATTGACATTTTAATTTTTCTCTTTACCCTTAACTTTGATTAATTTTTTTGTTTTGTTGCAGAGGCCAAGTTAACCTTTGATAAAATGTGAATAGGAAAAGCAGAATTTAGAAGGAACCTTGTCTTTGTCCTAACTTTTATATAAATACTTCTAAAGCTTCACTATAAATATGCTATCTGCAGTTACCTTTCTCAAGGTAACCTTATCAGGTTAAGAAAGTTTTCTTCTTATAATTTAAAATATTTTTTCATGAATGAGTGTGGAAATTTTATTAAATGTATTTTCTTATCAATTAACATATATATTTTTCTTCATTTAACCTGTTAAATTGGTGAATTGTAGTAATCATGTTTCTAATATTAAATTATCCTTCTATTTCCCAGAGAGATTTTGCTTTCTCTAAGACCTCAATACTGTTAATGTTCAGGGAACCTTATTATTAGAGTTATTTTATTAAGATGTAATTGCCATTAACATTATATTAGTGTCAGGTGTACAACATAATGATTCAATATTTGTATATGAAATGTTTACCAACTAACTCTCATTAGCATCCATCACCACACATAATTATATTTATTTTCTTATGTTAAGATCTTTTAAGATCTACTTGCTTAACAACTTTCAAATATACAATATACAGTATCATTAACAAGTCACCATGGTGCACATTATACCTCCAGGACTTACTTACTTTATCACTGGAAGTTTGTACCTTTGATCCTTTTTGCTCCGGTTCCTCACACCCTAACCACCCTCTGGCAAACACCAGTCTATTCCCTAGATCTGTATCTGGGTTTTATTTGTTTGTTTTTAGATTCCACATATAAGTGAGATCATACAGTATTTATCTTTATCTGTCTGACTTATTTCATTTAGTGTCATGCCCTCAGGGTCCATCCATGTTGTTGCAAATGACAAGGTTTCCTTCCTTTTAGGCCAAATAATATATACTACATTTTCTTTATCCATTCATCTGTTGATGGATACAAATTGTTTCCATATCATGGCTATTGTAAATAATGTTGCAGTGAACATGAAGATGCATCTATCTTTTCACATTTGTGTTTTCATTTCCTTTAGATAAATACCCAGAGGTCTAATTGCTGGATCATATGCTAGTTCTATTTTTAAAAATATTTTATTTATTTTTAGAGAGAGAGGAAGGGAGGGAAAAAGAGAGGGAGGAACACATCAATGTGTGGTTGCCTTCTGTTCACCCCTAACTACAGATCTGGCCCATAACCCAGGCATGTGTCCTGACTGGGAATTGAACTTGCCACCCTTTGGTTCTCAGGCTGGTGCTCAATCCACTGAGCCACACCAGCCAGGGCTACATTTTTATTTTAATATCTTGTGTAACATTTTTATTTTAATAGATGAGGAAACTGACCCAGAGAAATGACAGTGCAGTGGTGAAACCGCTATCATCTTGCTTTTAGCATAGCAGAGTCATATCTTACAAAAGTAGTAGATTCTAAATTTGGCTAGTAAAGAAAAAAGGAAAACCTATCTTTTAAAATCCCATAGGAAAGAATGTACTGCTGATTTAGTTTCTTTCAACGTTGAAACATTTGCTTGCTTCTTACAGGGAGCTCCATTTTATTTAGTTGACCAATTTTATTTAATATTTGTTAGACAAGGCTATCTATTCTTTTGTTAGAACAGGCTGTATAACAAATGGCCTTAAAATCTCAGTGGCTTTATGCAATAAAAATTTATATTTTGCTCACATTATAGTTCAATGTTGGGTTGGTAGTTTCATTCTAAGTGCTACTCAGGTAACCCAGGTTGCTTTCACCTTGTGGCCATACCAACTCACCATTTTGTGGCTTTTTGGCCACTCTGGCATTATCCTTTGGCAGAATGACAGAAAAAAGAAAGCACAGAACTCAAGGGGATGGAGGATGTTTCAGGAGTCAGGCCTAGAATTGGATCTCATTGCCTCCGTTCACATTGCATTGTCCAGAACTCAGTCGCATGCTCCTATGGTAACATGCATTAGGGTTTGGAAAATGTAGTCTTGCCTTCTACCCAGAGGGATATTTAAATGATTGGTGAGTATGTAGCTTTATCACAACTATCATTTACATTTAAGGACTATATGGTGCAACAACTACATGTACTTTAAAACTAGAATTATATTCTGCACCATGAGGTATTTATAATTTTAAGGGTAAGTGGAGATGGTGGTCATATTTTCCATTTTACGTTCACTTCAAGGCAATGTATTTTGAGTGGAATATGTGTTTATTATTACTCCTTTGATCCTTCACATTTATTTATTTATTTTTCTTTACTGAAAAATCTTAACAATTATAAATGGAAGCATTAGGGAAGAAAAATGCAGTGATTTTATTTGCACAAACTTGGTTTGTAAGGAGTTAAGGTATGAATAGAAGGAACAGACACAAAATAAACTATAATATAAATATAGTGTTATAGGCCAGGAGCTAGTGTTCTCAAAAGAGACTGTTTAATGACAAAACCTAGTCATTCTTGCTTATTCACTCATGCTCTTATATGTGATATTCTTTCTACCTGAAAAGATAATATTTATGAGTTTAATTCATAATTATTCAATAATTATGAGGGAAATAGTTAAATAAAACATAATCTTTGCAGTTTCAATATAAAGAGAAGTCTCCCTGATAAAAGTAAAATCATTTGATTATAATTGTATCTTCTAAAAGCACAATTTTTATGGTGAAATAAAAAAATAAATTTAACATAAATTTTTAAAAGCAGGGGTGATTAAAAGGAGAAATTAATAGCTACTGGAAGCTTTCCTCTAACTTCAATACAGGAAACTAAAGGGTAGATTTGCATATTTTAATTCTTGTAGCTATGATCCTATATACAATTTTCTAAAAAATAAGATTCTGAGTAGAATTTTATACTTAGGCCCAGTGTAATAATCTAATAATTCTTTCAGAAATCTTACATTGCTATTGAAAAGCATATTTGAGCTTAGATTTTCATTAACCAACTATAATAAATTACCTTATGGCTGTACATATATTGTTTAGATTATGCTTCTCTTTACACTTATAGCTATTACTGTTTTTATTTTTGAGATGCAGAAGCAGTGGTTCAGAGAATTCAAATGATTTCTAGATAGTCACTGAATTAAAAAGTAGGAAATTAGGAGCAGATTTTAGATCTCTTTATTCTCAATGTAGTTCTTAATCTTCTATCTACATGTCTAAATTGAGAGGTTTTTATACTTTAATTGTTCTCATTGCAAATAAATTTGTATGATACCTTTTTTTATCATAACCTTGAGTTATAATAATGAACTCAACTTCATATCTGACATACATGTACTTATTTTTGCCTAAAGTAAGCTCCAGTCCCTTAAGCACTCAAAATGTATACCTAGATTAGTAAAATGCCATGGGGTATAGTAGAAAATGAATACTTGTTCATTAAACATTATAAAATAAAGCCAACTATTTTCACAAATACATTTATCTATTTATACAGTCCTACCTAAGGATTTTAACATAAAAAAATAAAAGTTATTGAAAGTATTTGAATTGTAAAAGACAGTTACACAAATACTCTGCTTTTGGAAATAGTGATTTATCATCTATGTCTGAGCCATCAATTACACAGTGAATCCAAGCAAAACTTTAGTTCATCAATTAGCTGATACAGCTACAAGATAAATTTTGATCAGCAACATTCATTTCCACCGGAAAGTTGTTTAAAATATAGACAACCCTAGTTGAAGATATTGTATAGCATAATAAGGAGAACCTGTGATCTTTAGGTTTTCAGGCTGGCTCCTTATCTACTATGCCACCAGCTAGGGTTCTTTTTCTTATATAATTCCCTTTAATATTTTATACCATAATGGTTTTGTGAAGATGAAGTCCTTTAGATTTATCTTGTCTGGGGAGCACTTTATCTCCCCTTCAAAGTAATGAAAGGAAACTTTTCTAATTTGGTGAAGGGACTAGATATACAAGTCCAGGAAGCATAGAGTCCCAAACCAGTTGGACCCAAAGAGGACCACATCAAGACACATCATACTTAAAATGCCAAAGGTTAAAGATAAAGAGAGAATCTTAAAAGTAGCAAGAGAAAAGCAGATAGTTACCTACAAAGGAGTTCCCATAAGGCTGTCAGTTGTTTTCTCAAAAGAAACTTTGTAGGCAAGATGGGACTGGCAAGAAGTATTCAAAGTGATGAAAAGCAAGGACCTACAACCTAGATTATTCATATTTTTTCTTAAAAAATAAATTATTTCATTGTGGTAAGAACACTTAACATGAGATAGATCCTCTTAACAAATTTTTGAGTATATAATAGATTATTATGGACTATAGCTATAATGTAGTACATCAGATCTCCAGAATTTATTCATCTAGCTTATCTTTGAATTCTATTCCTATTGATTAATAACTTTCTAAGTTCCCCTCACTCTCAACCTCTGCCAATCCTCATTTCTTTTTCTGATTCTGTGAACTTAACTATTTTAGATACCTCATATAACTGGAGTCACACAATATTTGTCTTTCTGTGAATGGCTACTTCACTTCATATAATGTTCTCAAGGTTCTTCCAAAATGAAGTATTGTACACACAATGGGATACTATTGAGCCTTAAAAAATTCTGAAATATGTGACAACATGGTTCACCCTCTTTATATAACAATATTTATTTACACATTATATTTTTACTTGCATATGTATGCTTTTTATTAGAAGTACAGGCTATGAATGGGGCTCAGATTTCTATCCCACATATTAAACTGATTTGATTCACCTCAGTGTTTTGTGGAATTTTTACCTTGTAATTGTGTTGAAAGATGAAATTGAACTTAATATTTGTGTTATTTATAAGCATGGAGAAAATGTACATCATAATAAAATTTGAGGTTTGGCATATTGTAGCATTTTCCTCTAAAGTAAAACTATTAAAAACACAGTCAAGTGCATAAAAGTATTCTAATTATTAAATAAAACCAACATCTTAAAAGATTATATGTGGTAGTTTTTAGTTATTGAACATTAAAAATAGAAATATTGATATAAAAAATAAAAAAAATATAAAAATGATATAAAAAGCCAACTTCCTTATTTCCTAATGAGAAATGATGAGATAAGCTGAATGATACAATAAATTATTAACATAATATTAAATTGATTTTATAAATTTAATCTTGATGCAACTTTTGAGTTGCATGTAATTATAATTATATTTGATTCTTAAAATCCACTTTATCATTATAAATCTATCTTACAAGTATATGTCAAGCCTTTTTAACATTTTTGCATAAGTGATCAGAAGAGTTACTAGTGATTCTGCTCAAAATATTTCAGTTCTGAAATAGTATTTATCCCTCAAATGGCTTATGAAAATATTGCAGAAAATGAATTATATTGAATTTCTGTTTGTAACAATAAAAACATAGCACTCTACTGTTCTACCATGAAGCTCTGTACTATATTTTGTCTCAATGGTTTCCATTTTTCTTAAACATTTTTCCAGGAGCATCAAGAGAACACATGAAAATAACATTATAGTTTATCTTTTTTTTCTTTTTTTTTTTGGTGTTATAAAAGAAATTGACTCAACATCTTAAATATTGCTCTCATCCCTAGGTAAAGCATGTTTCCTATCATGAAGCTACCCTATAACACTTTTATAGTGTTATAGGGTATAATATAATTATAAAATTACAATTTTAGTGATGAGGAGAAAATTTTAGAAAGGGGGAAGAGGGTAATTGCTCTGTTTCCTTTTGAAATTTTAAAAATACAATGTTTGTATTGTGAAAATCTGTAACTTTTCAAAGAGATTGAAATACAAAGAACTTCCTTCTCCTGGAACATTTGAGAAGTTGCTAATATGTTTTATCCTTCCCAAATAATTAGGTATGTATTTTGCAGATATCTTCCCACATACCACAATAAAACCATCAAAATCAGAATAATAGCACCAATACATGATATCACCTAATTTTCAGACCCTGTTCAACTTTCAGTAATCATCCCAGCAATACCTTTTATAACAAAAATGATGCAGTGGAGAATCACACTTTACATTCAATTGTCTCCTCACTGGAGCTGTTCCTCAGCCTTTCTTTGACTTTCATGTCTTTTGTAAATTTTAAAAAAATTAAATTTTATTGGGGTGGCATTGGTTAATAAGATTATTTAGGTTTTAAGTATATAATTCTATAATATATCATCTTTACATTGCATTGTGATGTTTGTACTTTCGAAGGGTAAAGCCAGTTTTTTCGTATCATGTCCTCCAATTTGGGTTCATCTGACTTTTCATCATAATTAGATTCAGGTTATACATTTGGCAGGAACATTTAGATGTGACACTATTGTCATTGCATCTATCAAGGGTGCACAATTTCATTTTGCCCCATTACTGATTATAATCACTTTGATCATTTGCTCACAGTGGTGTCTGCCAGATTTCTCTTCTGTGGAGTTAGCCCCCTTCTTTCCAATGAACATATATTTTGTAGTGAGGTACTTTGAAGCTATACAGGATTGAGCAAAGTAGGTTTATAGTTGTTTTTATGGAAAATAATATAATAATTAATAAGTAATAATACAAGAATAAACTGTGTTTTGCTTACCTACTGTTGTAAGCCTACTTGTGCTCCATCCTGTATATATAGTGTGTGTGTGTATATATATATATCTTATACATGCTACCTATGTATATATGCATATATCTTCTCATTAAATTCTCCATTTATTTATATGTATCAGTATGGATAAATGATTATATCCAGTGGTTATAATCTGTTATCATCATATATTTTGAGATAACAATTGACCCAATTTGGCCAGTAGAAGCTCCTTCAAATTGAATGTTTTGGGTACTTTTGACATGTCTCCGTAACTTTTAGAGTACTTTCCTGCTTTCTGGCACAACACAAAAGTTCTTTTGTATTTTTGTACTTGCCATACTCCAACCTTGGGATCAGTCCTTTTTTTGAGAATCCCTCATTTCTTTTAGTGGAAAATAGTATTTAAATACCAAGATATTTATTGCTTTTGGGGTGTCATTGCTGACAGAACTAAATAAAGAAAAAATAAACACACGTAAACACATATATGCACATGCATACAGATATATGCAAATATATGTATATATACATTTAAATCTAGGTTTCTCACGAATTACTGTATATTAAAAGCCAACTTCTCAAATGTATCCAATTGCAATTTTACACTAAAGAGTTTATTCTAAGTATTTTTGTTTTTATATTTGTAAAAACTGACTTTTCCAACAAAGAGAACCTTGCTTTCATTATGTTTAATATATAGACTGATTTGATCGACCTTGCATATAACCCATCTCTGGTTTCCACCACCAGACTCTCACAAGGACAGAACCCCTGACCACCCACTCTGACACCAGAGGAGCCCCTTTGTGGGGCCATCCCCAACCAGCTTGGACTCAGACACTCACCACCAGGTCACCCCTCCCACTTTAATTAAATGCCTTTCTCACCATGTTTTGGCTCTGACACGTCAATACTTTTTTGGATGTTCTCCAAAGCCTGCTTAGTCTCTTAAACTCAGTGCTTGGCCACCCTCCTCTGCAGATGCCTTTTTTTGCCCTTTTTGGGCTCTGACAGTCTCCCTGAGCCTCTGACTGGAGCTGCGAACCCTACTCCATCCAAGTCACTGTGAGCACTTCCCTCTTTCCTTCCTCCAGGGACATCTCCTTTGATTGGCCTCATCTAGTGGCCTGGCTTTAGGTTACTTATGAAGGGAAAGGAGGAAGCGAAGAGGTTTGCATTGTTATTTTTTTTTTCTTTTTAAATTTTATTGTTGTTGTATTACTACATCCATCCCCTTTTTGCTCCCCTCTGTCCTCCTCCCCACCCATCCATTCCCCGCAAAGTCAATCCCACCTGTTCATGTCCATGGTTCCTTTATACTAGGTTCTTATCTAAACTGCTCCCCTTCCTTGCCTCTTCCTCCCCCTCCCCCCAACCCCCTTTCCCTTGACCATTGTTTTTATTCTACTTACACATGCTTAGTATGTTTCACTTCGCAAGTGGAAGCCTCAGAATGTTTACAAGAAATCAAGCAGTGTGGAACATTTTCCTCTGCAGCTGCCATAGAGTGCTTTTTCATGTAGTCAGTATATCATTTGAAAAGAAACAAAATTAAACAAACTACCTCCTGTAGTATCAGGCATCACCTTTTACCCTGAAAATCATGCATAAATAGTATACCATTGATTTCAAGTACAGACTTGATGTTTGACTTTAATCTTACTTTTGATCTTGAAAAATTTCTACACTTTTTTAACACTAAGTCTTCCATCTCAACAAATGTACTAACAAGGAAACTTGAGAAAGAAGAAAATATTTCAAAGCAATTGAAACAAGTAACATAATACACATAGATCCTTACAATTTCACAAGATTATAAGAGAATTTATAACCCTCAGTCCAGTTATTCTATAACTGTGAATTTGATTTGTCCATTGGATTTAGTTTTAAAATGAAAAAGAAAATGAGAGGACTTTAAAAAATGGTTAGACATTGAAGGAAAAGTAACTAACAACTAAACAACTAACAATAAAAATAATCCCATATCACACAAATAAGTTTGAACAAATGTTAGATAAATCTTGATTAATAATGCCATTGCTAGTCATTAGTTCTTTATAGTTTTAATATAATATTTATGCATTCATGAACATACAGTAATTTTATCATGGCTCTTGCATATCATGTATCTGAACTTTTAAATAAAATAAAAGCCAGAGTCAACTTTATTGCCAGCGACTCTAGGAGTTTCCATAGCAACTTTTGCCATGTGATATATGCGTCTGATCTTGAAGTATATGTAATTTTTCTCCTGGAGTCCCCTTTGTTTTCATGTTTATCTCCTCTGTGTCTAAAAGCATGTTGTAAAAAATTGTTTTAATTTTCATGAAGATAAAAATAGATACAGAGCATCACTGTAAGATTTACTGAATTTTTCAGTAAATTATAAAATGTCATATTTTAAGTTTCAGTTATTATAATTTCTAAGATCAATGCAGTTCCAGCATATATTTGGTTGCGTTCTTATGATAGGAGATAATCTGCATTATAATTTAGATTCTGGTTGCTTTGGCAACAAAATGCTTGCTTTAAATTTAGAAACTCATTTATTTTCTGTCACTTTATCCTTTACTGTTAAGGAGACAAGCTGTTTTCTGTTAAACAAAAAAATAAAAAGAGATACAATTAGAATGGGTGAATCGACAAGATTTGCTCTTTGTTCCAGTTTAAGCTGAGGGGAGAAGGAACAATGAATTCTGGCAGAAATGAAAAGACTTTCACTGATAGGTAGGCTCTATACTAGAGAAGTGAATCCAGTGAGAAACCAAATTGCATGGAAATTTGATTAGTGGCATCTGTTAAGCTTGTTTTAACAAGGTGGAGCTTCAAGAATGTATGGAAGTGGCCTAGAGGAGTCTTTGTTAGTGTTTGCTCATAGAAAAAAGTTAGTCTTTGCAGGAGTATCTCACATCTGAAAGCACAGTTTTCAAATTGTTAAAGGTCCTGGCTGGCTAATTCAGTTGGTTAGAGCATCATCAAAATAAAACAAGATTGTGGGTTGTAGGTTCGATCCCTGGTCAGTGCATATACAGGAAACAATGAATGAATGTATACATAAGAGCAACAATGAAGTGGTGTTTCTCTTTCTCTCTCTTTTTCTCCCTCCCCTCCCCTCTCTCTCTCCTCTCAAAGCAATCAATAAAAAACATTTAAAACAGTCTCATACATATAGATAACCTACTTGGGTTAAATTTTGATTTAACTCATTAGTGAGGTAAGAAGCACAATGACAAGAATTGATTTGAAGGGGCTGTAAGGAAATGGGGTTTATAAGCAGTGAGGAAAGGAATAATAAAATAAGGTTTATGTTTAAAGGACAATGCAACCTTAAACATTGGGGTTACTTTCTCCACTAGGCAAGGGAAAAATATCACTGCTTATCAGTTTTATATAAACCAGCTCCTTCCTTACTTTATAGGGTTGTAAAATGCTTAGGCCTGAATCTCTTATGGATAGTATGTCACGCAAAGTTACATCTCCTCAAGAGAGTAAAAATAATTACTAAGGTGGATTATTAGAAAGTACTCTGTTATACTATTAAAAATGTTCTCTTCATTCTACCTTAATTTTTAACTGTTGAATAATTTTTCCTATAATATTATTTTTATGTTTTAATGTTTTCAAATATAAAATATATTTGAATGTGTCACTCAGGGACAGATCTTTTGGAAGATCACTCATGTATTGGAGAACAATCATATTCTTATATCATAAGATGGACAGACTATCCTTACTTTCTAAGGCTTCTTCTGTAGAACCTCTCATAGTTGATTGGTTTGCTTTGGTTACTCTATAATCACAGAATTTGAATACAAAATCCAGAAGAAATGTTAGCAAACTTAGAAAACTGAGATCCAGGGATTTGCAAATTGCCTCAAAAAAAAAAAAAAAAAAATCTCATTGCAAGTTAGTGACTAAATAAATGGTTATCTCCTAATAACTAGCAATACATTATTCTCCTATTAACTCATTTATCAGTTTGAATGCCATAAATACATACATGCCCTGTGAAACATGCATCTCCTAGGGAACTAACAAAGTAGCTAAGCATAATGGTTGCCTTAGAACAAAATAGCCTCAGAGTACAGTAATATTGATTTTCAAATTTGAATTGGCCATTCCTAGTAGTTTCTATAGAGCATTGTGATTTCTTAGCAGAAGTCGATGATCATTTAAATACAATCTGGTTTTCCACTGCAAGTGCCATCAAAAGAGGAATTTTCCTGTGCCTACAAGACAGTAATACTCATATGTTATAATATTTGAGTATTTATTTTATATTCAAGAGTGGCTGAAGGTGACAGTTTGGAATTTTGTGCATCATCTGTTGCAACAAAGACTGCATGGTAGAAAGCACAAAAGGATAACTAAATGCTTTCTAATGGAAAAATAGCAATGGAAAAGTCACTGTTTCTAGGAAAAAAAGAAATTTCCTTTTATCTTAACATTTGGACTCCTGTTAGCTGATAGATATAATTCCACAGCTTCAAAATCCTACAAATATGATTAAAATTATTGTATTTAATTAGAAATCAGGTAGTACATTAGTGCTACATGATGCATGGGCTCAATAGCTGGTATACATTATACTGAAGAAGTAAAAGTGCAAGAACTATCACAGTACATTATATAAATAAAGTAATCTGACTTTAAATTCTCATTCCATTGGGTTGATGAAAAATTCCATCTTAATTACTACTGGGCTTCTCCCTCTCCCATGTTCCAGCTCTAGGTGCTGTGATGGTGTGGGAAGATCTAAGGCAGGGTAAGGTATCTTAGTCACTATGGGTTTGACAGCTATGCTAAGCCACACACAATCCCTTGAAGGCAACTTTTACTTGGGCTGAGGATTAAAAAAAAATATTTTACTCCTTTATTTTTAGAAGGGAAGGGAAGAAGACAGAGAGGAAGAGAAGCATCAATGTGTAGTTGCGTCTCACGGACCCGCAACTGGGCACATGGCCCTCAACCCAGGCATGTGCCCTGACAGGGAATTGAACTGGTGATCCCTGGTTTGCAGGCTGGTACTCAATCCACTGAGCCACACCAGCCAGGGTTGAGGATTTTGATAGCTAAGATTCAGTCTCCCTAGTTTTATTGAACAAGCATTTGTTTTTGAAACACAGCCTATTCTCAGCTCTGGGAGAACGGAAACTTTGGTGTGATGCTGTACTTCCAAAACTACCTTCTTTCCCTGATCTAGGGACTGTCTAACACCTCCTCACCTCAGGTGCATACAGTGCATTGCTCCCTTCTCTGGAATAATCCGGCACACTCCCCTTAATAAACACAGGTTTTCAGAAACAAAAGGGTGGACATTGTTCTTCAGACAACTATAGAGTTTAAACCTGACTAAGATTTAAAATTGGAAGAGAAAGAAAAACACAAGGAAAATTAAACTCTCAATAAATTACCTTTCCATATCTAAAATTTATATAAAATTCAGGAAGTCTTTTATAACAAAGAATATCAATGTAAAATATTGATATTGCTAAAAGAAAAAGGAGTCACTGATTAGTTTTCTTTTTCTTCCACCAAAGCTAAATTTATTCACTTTATTTTTTAAATCATTTTTAATTTTTCAATTATAGTTAACATACAGTATTATATTGTATAGTTTGAAGTGTATACCCCTGTGATTAGACATTATATAACATACTAAATGATCATCGCAATAAATCTTGTACTTATCTGACACCAAACATAGTTATTAGAATATTATTGACTATATTCTCTATGCTGTAATTTATATCACTATCATTTTGCTGTACTTCTTAATCTTTAATCTTTTTCACTCATCCTTCTAGTCCCTTTTTTTTTTTTAGATTTTATTTCATTATTTTTAGAAAGAGGGGAAGGGAGAGAGACAGAGAGGGAGATAGACATCAATGTATGGTTGCCTTTCACCTGCCTCCAGCTACAGACCTGGCTGGAGACTTAGTTTGCAACCTGGTTATGTGCACTGGCTGGGGAATTGAACCTGCGACCTTTGGGTTCACAGGCCGGCACCTTATCCACTGTGCTACCAGCCAGGTAGTCCCTTTCTATCTGGTGGCCATCAAAAGGTTCTCTGTATCTATGACTCTGTTTTTTTCCTGCTTATTGGTTTATTTTGTTGTGGGTTCTTTTTTTTTTTGGACTCATTTGTTGATATATGTGCATTTATTGCCACTAAATTGTTCATATTTTTATCTTTTATTCTTGAAGAAGACCCTTTAACATTTTATATAATACTGCTTTGGTGGTGTTAAACTCCTTTAAGCTTTTTCTTACCTGGAAAGCTTTTTATATCTTTATATGTCCTTTGATTCTGAATAATGACTTTGCTGAGTAGAATAATCTTGGTTGTAGATCATCACTTTGAATATTATTTGCCACTCTCTTCTGGCCTACAAAGTTCCTATTGAGAAATTAGTTGACATTCTGATGGAGGCTCTCTTGTAGGGAAGTAACTGCTTCTCTCTTATTGCTTTTAAGATTCACTCTTTGTCTTTAACCTTTTACATTTTATTGTGATGTGTCTTGGTATGAGCCTCTCTGGATTTATCTTGTTTGGGACTCTCTATGCTTCCTGAACTTGTATGTTTAGTTCCTTCACCAGGTTAGGAAAGATTTCTTTCAGTATTTTTTCAAATAGTTTTCAATTTTTTGCTTTCTCTCTTCTGCTTCTGACACACCTGTTATTCTTGAAGTTGTCCCAGAGATTCCTTACATTGTCTCTATTTTTATGAATTTTTTTTTCTTTTTTGCTGTTTTGATAGGTATTTTTTATTTCCTTACATTCCAAATTGCTAATTTTATTCTCAACTCTACTGTTTATTTCCTGTAGTTATTCTTCATTACTGTTAGTATAGCCTTCATTTCTGACTTTTTTATGGTTTCTATTTTTTTCATGCCTTTGAAGTCCTAATTAAATTCCTTGAGCAACCTTATAACCATTGTTTTGAACTCTGTATTTGGTCATTTGTTTACCTCCATTTCATTTAGTTAGTTTTTTTTTATTTTTTTATTTTTCTGGAGATTCCTCCTATTTCATTTGGCCTGTTTCTATGTTCCTGCAATTTGTCTACTTCCCTATGTTTGTTTCTACTTATTAGGTGGATCTTTTATGTCTCCAAAACTTGGTAGAGTGGCTTTGTATAGTCCATGTCCTTACAGGTCCCAGGGGTGCAGCCTCCCTAGTCACCTGAGTTGCACTGTCCTGTTGTATTTAAGCCTTTATTGCTTTTTGCATCACTGGGAGGAATTAACCCCAGGATGATTGGTTGCGTGGACCAGCTGTAACTATAGCAGAGGAGCTACTGTGCTGGAGTCAGCTCTGCAGAGTAGGACTTGCTTTAGTGGGGATTTGTTGCTCCCAGTCTGTGCTTTTAGGCTCATGGTGGTTGTAGAGTTGCATTCAGCATGGTCTGAAGCTATCCACTGGGTGCACTGGCTCTAGCATCTTCCAGGAGGTGTAAGGTCAGCTCTATCTGTTCCCTACCTGTGGCCACCTGGCACAAGCTACAGAGCTATCTGCAAATAACTGGTATTTGTGCTGGGCTTAGAGGTGCTCAGGAGAGGCCAAGCTATGAACAAAATCGGTTGCCACTAACTAGTGCCAGACCTGGGCCTACTTAGTAACAGGTACAGGTTATGTACAAGCTAGATGCTGCTTGTTTGAGAGATTTTAGGACAGTCCAAAGCATGAGGCAAAAGAGGACATTTGTATGGCCACACCACTGGAAACAACTTGTGTGGGCCCTCAAGTTTGGTTTGGCAGGGTCTTAGGGCATCACCAGGGTGGGGTAAATAGTTTGGGTCAGGTTGATGAAAACAGTTTTGATACCCACCTGCTGTCTCTGTTGGGGGAGGGCTCATCAAAGGAACAATAGCCTCTGCCAGTACTTTTGTCTGTGAGGAAGGTACCCTGCCCACCTCTTGCTCTGATGCCAAACAATTCAGTTTCTCCCTATATGTCCCTGGTGTTTTTTGAGGTGCTATTCCAATGCTGGAGCTCAGAGGAAGTGAGTCAGAGGAAGTCCTTTCAGAGAAACTGCCTGGGACTCCAGAAGTCCTCTCACTCAGCTTTAATGCCCACTGGTTTTCACAGCCAGAAGTTTTGGGGACTTCTCTTTCTAGCACTGGAATCCTGAGCTTTGGTGCCTGGTTATGTGCCAGGACCCCATGCTCCTCAGAGAGAATCTCTGCAGCCAAGGTTACTCTACATTTTCTGAACTTTGTGTAAGTGTGGAACCAGCCTGTTCTGTATCTCTGTCTTTCTACAAGTCTTGATGTGGCTTCTTCTTTAATTCCCCAGTTGTAGGACTTCCATTTAGCCAGATTTCAGGTAATTCTGAATGATGGTTGTTCTGTAGTGTAGTTGTAATTTTGTGGGAGAATGTAAATACCACATTAAGCTATGCTGCCATCTTGACCAGATTTTTTAAATCTTGACCAGATTTAAAAAATAATATAAATTACTAATATCCAAATAACTCAGGAATTAATTCATGCTACTGTCAAAACTTTGACTTGAAAGAAAATTTCAGTTCTTACCTTCTTTCTGAGTGCTATTATCTCTATGATTTTACTACATTTATCTTATTCATGAGCATTAGTTTGTTTTGACCATGGTAAAATGGTAAAGGATAATTATGATTATGTCTTTCTATTATTGACTTATGTTTTCTAGGTCCTGTCATTTTCTCAGAAAATCAGAGTATTTCTATGCTTAAAATGTGGGAGTGGAACCCAAATCACCTTAACATTTATGTATAATTTTTACTCTATCCTGAGTGGAGAAGCTTTTCATGTTTATCCAAGAGGTTATCCCAAAGCCCCTTCCCACTACACAGTTGTTTGATTTTGCCTCATTCCTTATAATTTTATCCAAATATGGCAGAACCAATTCCTCTGGCTTTGTCATTCTCTTTTCATGTATTTCTTTACCTGATGCAGGAAGTTAAGATATATTTGACCTAAATATCCTTTATCTTTCCCAAGGCTGCCTATAAAATCATCTAGTTTTACTGCTTATATCCACCACACTTCTTTCTGCATTCATTCTTTACATAAATTCCTTTCTAAAACCAGTTTATATGACAGTTTTAATTTCTTGCAACATGAAAACTGGGTGATAAAGAACTCAATGCTAAATGTTTACATCTTACAGAATTTCTGCATATGAACAAGAAAGAGAAATGAGCTTGTTGTCAACTGCTATAAATCAAATCATCAGCATCCCTTTATTGTGGAAGATAAATTTATAATATACTCTTAGAAACATTTTAGCTATAAGAGGAATGGGGAAAATTGTGTTTGTATGTGGAATCATTTAGTACAAGCAATGAGGTTCTTCTGTACTAAAATACTTAGTTTCTCTAAATATCTGGCTCCATGTCCATTAACTGGTTTGTATTTAATGAACTCTACAGAGATGTACTAATTATAATGGAATTAAAGGACTGATCTGCACTGATTTACATGTAGACATGTACTAAGCTCTTCATTTTAAAAATTAGAATCAGAACTTTTATTTTAACTGAGATTTTTAAGTATATTGATTTTCAGTGTGAAGTTCCATTTCTACTTTAAGGATTTTTTCTTACTCTGTACTACTTCCAGAAGTTGATTTTTGGAGGTTTTGACTTGTACTTTTTTGTACATTAAAAAAAAAAAAAAAAAATCAGGAGGCAGAGGCAAAGAAGGGGAGCAGCTTAGACAAGAACCTAGTATAAAGGAACCATGGACATGGACAACAGGTGGGATTGACTTTGGGGGGAATGGGGGTGGGGTGGGGAGGGTGACAGATGGGAGCAAAAAGGGGATGGATGTAATACAACAACAATAAAAAAAAAAAAAAATCAAGCTGCTCCATTTCCCCTTTTGAAATCTTAGCCGTCTTTTATAATTCAACTGACATTCTGTTTCTGTCCGGCATCTCAGTATCTCAGCTGGGATGTCAATTCAATTGCTTTGAATTCTTAAAGCATTTTGGTTTCTTGTCTATCTTCACTTAGTTTGATGTTATTTGAGTATAAATAATACCTCTGTCATTAGATTATAAGAGTCTTGGTGGAAAAGGCAGTCTATTTTGTATATTAGAACAGATATTATTCCAATTCTATGATTATAATAGCCATTCAGTATTTATTTGTTGAATATAGCTATTACTTTTGAGAGTATTTGTAGCCTAAGAGTATATCCAAATGCATAATCAAAACAAAGATAAACAAAAATATGTTAAGATTAATTACATAAAATTTCTACTCTTTCTCACTATAGCAGCTTTTCCCACTTATCTATATTCTGTTGATGATGGCTTTTATTTCATATTCTTTCCACCTTAGGTGAGAAGTATGATAAAAAGTTCAAGGGCAAGAAGGCAATGTCTTATTATCAGGATCTAAATATCAGCATGTCTTCATGGGAATGTTTCCAGGAAGATAAGATTTCCAGGCTCGATGAGGCTTCACTGGCAAAGTTTATGCTCTCTAATAAGAAATTAATTTCATGGTTTGAAAAATGATCATTTAAAACAAAGTAAAAAAACAAAACAAAACATTGTTTTAACCTGGAGGTCATGGATCTTTAGTCTGCGGTGGAGTGAGTGTTCCAGGAAGCCGGATTGTCTAAGCATAGATATGTGCCATTCACTTGTCTTTTCTATGTGCTTTGGCACAGCTACCACATTTCAAGCTGAATGGGGCATATTTTAGGAGGTTTAAACCCTCCTGCAGTCGTATAGAGGCAGATGGGCAGATGGCTTATTAGATGAGTGTCATAATGGGTGTTTCTTGTTATGAGATGTTATGGAAAGGCTTTGAAGATAAACTGCCATTAGCCAAAAGTTAGAGAAGCTTCATTTTCACATTTATTCTCTCTGATTTTCTTAGTGTTGACAGTGAGTTTATAGTATTAAACTCATTCTTGCTAGCATGTAATTTTTTCCTTTAATACTAAATTCCACTGGGTTGAGGATGGTCAAGTGGAAAAAATTTCATTGCTATTTGTAAAATGTTTTACAATTTAAAACAGAAAATACTTTAAAAAACATTTTTTCCTGCTATTTTCAAAACCCCAGTAATTTAGGAAAGGCAAGGAGAGCTTTTATATATCAAGAAATTGAATCCCAGACAATTGTGTGAACTGTTTAAGATAACAATTACCATGTAAAAAATCCAGGAAGGGAAGCACCAACATAAAGATATTTTAAATTTATTCCTGCTTATGCTAGAACATAAATTGTACCAGGACAGAAATTGTATCTTAAGTTTTAAAAATATAGAACTTCCAACCCTGATTTTTAATAATTGTGTGTTGAATAAATGAACAAATTAATTTTCACCCACCATTTAAAAAGTCTGGATATCATTACCCTTTATTCATATTTGTTCCACATAAAATATTTTCTTATCTTTTATCTCTCATTTATTCCATCTATTCTTTTCTTCATTCTCCCCTTCTCCCTCTCACCCACACTTTGTCTTCTACCTCCTTCTGTTTTCCCCTCCCTCCTTTGCTCCTCTCTCACTACTCCTTTCATTCTTTCTTACACTTCGTTTTTAAAGACAGGATTGTGATTTCTGAATGTCCAAAACTTAGCACATTGTCTTAGATTAAAAGATATTTAATGTTTATTAAATGAGGAAGCAAAGAAATCTAGTATCATGTTCATGACACTTCACACTGGACGATAATCTGTGTCCTGAGTAAATTTAATTCCTAATTATCTGCATTTATATAATAACTGTCACTCCTTCTGTGAAGTGTGCTGCCATAAACTTCAGAGCTCATTATTATACACTATAACACAGATGACATTGGGATGAATGGTAGTTGAATAGCAACAAGCAAAAGATCATTGAGGATCACTGTCCCCAACATGTCCAACAACTCTGCTTTCTCCTTCAGAAACTCAAACAGGTTTCTGCCCCTTGGATTGTTTCTCAAATCAGTCTCAAGTTACCTGAAAGGGTTGAATTAGCTGCTCATCCTGTGACTTAATACTTGCTAGAGAACTACTCAAAGGATATCCTGAGCCATGACAAACCAAATCTTATTTAGGAAAATATTTATGACTCATTTTGGTGATTGTTAAGTATTGAAACAATCTTCCTTTTGACATTTATTTTTCCTCTGAGTTCCTAAGGTAAGTCATTGCCTGCACCACACATTTGGCATTTACCTGCTGTTTCAAAAGTCATTCAACTTTTCCTGTTTTTTTATTCTTTATTCTTTTCCTTCTCAATTGTAATTTAGTTAGAAACAGAAACAGTATGCTAGGGAGTGGAGGAAATAAAATAGATTAAAAGAATTAATAATTATAGGTCATATATAACATTTAATCCTATCTTCTCCAGTTACCAGTTGCTTGAATTTACATTTTATTTTTTTAAAGTAAGGAAAGTAATTTAAATTCTACAAGATTGTTATGTAATTAAATTGTCCATTTTAAATTTAAAAAGGACCTCAAAAAGATGGAAGTGCATGTCTAAGTAACTCTCGTGTGTGTGTGTGTGTGTGTGTGTGTGTGTGTGTGAGAGAGAGAGAGAAAGAGAGAGAGAATATTTACATATGAGCTGCTGCAGCTAGTTTGTGAGAAAGGTGACCTCATGTGGATGGAATTGTAGAAACTATGGAGGAAAGTACCTGATTTTCAATGGTCTCTGGTCCACATGGAAGAGGAAGGTGGCAATAAGTTTTATAATTTCAGGAGAGGTAAAGATGTGCCACTTGTCTAGGCCAGTATTTGAATAATACCTTCCTTAGTGAAAAGCCTGCTGATGCCTGAGCCATAGAGCAGCCCACAGTAATCCTGATGGTGGTGGCTGAAGTGGGGGCATATGTTTGGGGGGCATGGGCAGAAGAAGCTTTTCAGGTAGCCTGGGAAGGAGGTGGTGTTATGAAGAAGCAGTCTCTGGAAGAGTCAGTCAGGAGAGCTTTTGAAGCACCCACCCATTCATAAGGAAATAGTTACCTGCAAATAACAGAAAAAATGAGTAATTTGCATTCAGAATTTTTTTTCACATAATAAAAATGTCACAGTGGGCAGTCAAGTGTTGGTGCAACGTTCAAAATGTCACCAGGCAACTAAGTAGTGTCTGTCTTTCCAACCAGGTATTTCTGGTGGTTTCTTTTCTCTTATGGTTTTAGTGTGACTGCTGAGCCTATAGACCTTGTGTTAAAGCTCTGGAAAGGTACAGTGTAGAAAAGCCAAACTTATTGTTCTCTAATCATCCTTTATTCTTTTCTTTTCTTTTTTCTTTTTCTTCTCTTTTCTCCTCTCCCCTCCCCTCCCTCCCCTTCCTTTCCCCTCCCCTCCTCTTCCTTGCCCCTCCCCTTCCTCTCCCCTCCCTTTCCCCTTCCCCTTCCTTTCCTCTCTCCTCCTCTTCTTTTCCCCTCCCCTTCCTCTCCCCTCCCTTTCCCCTTCCCCTTCCTTTCCTCTCTCCTCCTCTTCTTTTCCCCTCCCCTTCCTCTCCCCTTTCTTTCCCCTGCCCTCCTCTCCTCTCTCCTTCCCCTCCCCTCCCCTCCCCTCATTTCCCTTCCCTTCCCTTCCATTCCCTTCCCCTTTCCTTCCTCTTCCCCTTCCCCTTCCTCCTTATTTCCTCCCTCCCTCTTCTTCTTTCCTTCCTTCCTTTATTTCATTATTTCTTAATTCAGGAAGGAAAGCTTTTTAGAGACATTCACTTAGAGAGCTGCTAAGAACTGTCATGTGACTACCCTTGAGAGAAAATGCAATTAAATGTTTCACTTTCCAGGCTCCCTCAGAGAGAAACTGGTTGGAAACAAGTGGGCCATTTTTGCCATACAGCCCAAACGTTATTGATCTACACAGAACAAAGTACTAGGTGTGAGTTGTTGTGAGTGAAAATAGGTTTCTACTCATTGTGCTGGTATAAAACACAAAATGAAAAAAATATTAGTTTCATTGTGCATTGAAGCTATATTACCTGCATACATGCTTTGCTTTGTGATTAATGACTTAATAGATGCTCTATATATGATTTAAGGCATAAAAAACTGCTAACACAGTACCAACTACATAGCAGGTGTTCAAAAAATATTAGCTATCTCTTTCTTTATTATTGTGATTTGGATATCCTAATCTATTTGGTATCCTTGTGGTGACTAAGAACACAAGCACACTAAGTTAGTTCAGGGAAAAGTGAGGTTACTCACTTTCATCTTTACATATCCCTTCCCTTTCCATCTCTGCTTCACAATGGACCAGCTTTCTCTGCACATGAATTTCTAACCTGGTTTCCAACCAGGTTTCTATTGCATGATTCTTCCTATGATTCAATTCAAATCATATCAATAAATTGAAAATAATGTGAACTTTTTCATCCTCACATGTGATAATGAATGCGTATAGTTTTAAAAGTGTAAAATTTTATACAAATGTCTGTTGGGTATTCTACCTACCTCCCATGCTCTATTCTCCTTCTCCTCCTAGAAATAACCTCAATTTTCAGTTGGGCATGTTGTCAATGAGGTAAAAGTCAATGAGGTATGTAGCACCCCACTTTGCCTTGCAATCAAGGCTCAGCCACATGACAAATTTGAACCAATGAGATTTAGGCGAACATACTGTGTGTGACTTTTGTAAAAGTCTCATTAAAGAAAACAGGCGACCATCTGAGACCTGTAATAAGGATACGGTACCTGGAGTTCTGGCAGTCATTTTAGACTAAGGAAATGGATTCTTCACCTGAGGGGTAAGGAAAAGAGGCCTGGCAGGAAAGAGTGTTGCTGAGAAACTCATGGAGCCCTGATTTCAGCTCATATTTGTAAAATAAAAGAGTATTGTTATTTAAGTCCAGCTGGAAATTCTCATTACCAAGCAAACTGACAGCCTAATAACCAGTACAGAAATTATAGGATGGTCAGCATGTAAACTCTGAAGCTGGAGCATTTTTCTCTGAGGCAGGAGCAGCTGGTGCTATTGCAATCTGACATTGATAGTGATGAGTGGTGTATAATGATAGTTTAAGACAAGATGCTAAAGCACAGTGAAAAGAAATTCTCTAAATGTGAATCTCCTGGAACAAAAATAAAAACGTATAAACTCAACCTGCATAGCTGAGTGAAAAGAAGGTAAAATCTTGGTCTGTCATTAATCCTAAAGATGAAAACCATCAGTTTAGGATTTATTGAGTATTGGAACTTATTTTTAGAAATGTTTCTCTAACACCATCACCGTAATTTTTGTAACATACAACTTAGCATACGTACAATTTAGCAAAGATTGAATTCTTGTATTTCTTATTCACTAAGACTTATACAATTTAAATATGTATTTTGCATAAAACACTTTGCATAAAATACTTTTATTTTAAAATCCTCTACAGCTTTGTATCTTAAACATAAGAGAAAATCGAATTTTCCTAGGAGAAAATAAATAAAAATAACAGTTTGAAATATAGTATTCAAGTATGTTTTAAGTGTGGCAAAACACTTAATTGAATTAATTATGCCTATTTAATTGAATAGGCATATCCTTCAGCTGTTGACTTGAAAGTTTTTGCTGCTCCATATCTTGGAGCTTTCTTTATATTTACATACCCATGATGTAGTTATTAAATACATACTGAAGGGTTCAAGGAGAGGCTCAACTTGTGAAAATAATATTCAGTTACTTTTCATAAGCTTCTTCATTCATGAGCACTTTGGCCAGACTATTTAAGAAAATTTCAATGTTTCAGGAGGAAGGAGCCCATAATTGATATTCTTTGTGAGTCCTCCACTTAGGACTTGAGAATCATGCTGGCACTAATAACTGTAGACATGCTATTTAATAAAAAGGAATATTTTATTTTATCACCAGCATTCTAGCAATAAAATTATTATGTTTTGCTTTTATTATTCAGGGAATATATGTACATATATGTGTGTCATGGCTGCCTTATTCTCTTGCCATTAATACATGGCTCTAATTGTTTCCTTTAATAAATATTTATTGCACACTCACGAATGACCTGGACAATATTCTAGGTGCTTGAGGTAGAGTAGTGCCTAAAATAGAATGATTGCTGCTATGAATTGACAGAAAAACATGATTTTTGTGAAAACAGTCATAAATCTTCCAGTTTAAACTATGCAAAGTGAACTCAGTCTTTTCCTCAGCATTTATGATCCAACAGAATTTAGTGTTGAAAAACTGAATGAATATAGTGCTCATTTGCAACCTTTACTATATAATTAACCCTGAGCAACAAGACAGAAACATTTTTACATGGGTCTGGTTTCTTTAAAATGAAACAATCAGATATTTTTGGTTGAAAATAAGAGAAATTCAATTCAAAGGAGGTTTGGTTAAGGGATCCAAGTAAGTAAACAGTGGAAGACTGAGGCTTGGCCCAAGGCAGGGTTAATATTAAAAATAAGTAATGATCTGAGTGGTACAGAGGCGTCCAATTAGTATGGAGGCTGACTTAATGAGATTAGACTAAGCCATCAACACTTGATAAAGTTTTATTGAATATTAATTAGCCAATCATCAGAAATGACTGGAAATAGGACCATACACTCGGACAGGACTATTTTTTGTCTTTTGCTTTTCCTTTTGTCTTTTTCCCCTAATGTTTCTCCCACTGAAGACTGGCTCCATCACTAGGACTACTGACAACTGGAGAAGTTTACATATAAAAATTATCATTGGATAGAGGCTGATATATTGCAGATATATATAATCTGTATATTGCATTGTGTGTTCACCACCCAGAGTTTAGACTCCTTCCATCACCATGTATTTGACCCCCTTTACCCTCTTTATTCTTTCCCACTTCCCTTCCCTTTTAGTAACCATCATATAGTTGTCTGTGTCTATAAGTTTGCTTATTTTGTTTATTAATTTCTTACTTTCAGTTTTATATCCCACATGTGTGTGAAATCATATGGTTCATGAAATTTTCCCTCTGACTTACTGCACTTAGCATGATATTCTCAGGATACATTCATGTTGTTGCAAATGGCAGTAATTCATCTTATCTTATGGCTGAGCAGTATCCCATTGCATACATGTTCCGTATCTTCTCTATCTATCTATCTATCTATCTATCTATCTATTATCTATCAAAGAATACTTCAGTTATTTCCATGTCTTGGCCACTGGGAATAATGTTGCAATCAACATAGGGATGCATATATCTTGGCAAATGTTTTCAAAATTTTCCAGAAGGTACACTAAAGAGGGGTTGCTGGGCCATAAGATAACTCTATTCTTAATGTTCTGAGGAGCCTCCAGACTGTTTTCTGTGGTTGTTGTACCCATTTACATTCCCACCAGCAGTGTAAGGAGGTCCCCCCAACCCCCAACAACCTATCCAACATGTATTTCTTGTCTTACTGATAAGTAGCATCTCGAGCTGGTGTAAAGTGGTATCTCATTGTGATTGTGATTTGTATTTCTCTTATAACTAGTAAGGTTGAGCATCTCTTATATAGCTCTTGGCCATTTGTATATCTTCATGGGAAACATGTCTGCTGAAGTCCCCTGTCATTTAGACTTTTGTTGTTATTGAATTATGGGTTATTTAAATATTTTGGATATATTGATTGCAAATACATTCTCTCATTTGGTTGGTTGCCGTTTTGTTTTGTTGATGGATTATTTTGCTAGGCAGAAACTTTACTTAAATATAAGGCCTAAAAGAATAAAATACATAGAAGAAAAGATAGTTTCTAAACTTATGGACCTTGGTTTCACAGGAACTTTTTATAAAATTGACTCTAAAGGCAAAAGAAGTAAAGCAAAAACAAGTTACTGGGATTACATCAAACTAAAAAGGAGGCTCATTATTTTACTCTGTTTTAGTGAAAATTTCCAGGAAAGAAAGGAAGTTTTGTTAAACAGATTAAATAATAGGTGTCCATTTTAATAGGTGTACCATTAAAATTTTGGTAATAAATGTTTTCCAAAATATAAAAATCCAGCTATTTACTTTAAGCAATAGTTTATTTTGCTTTATTTTGGCAGAGACAAAGCTCATCAAATATCCATTTGTTCCTCTGCACTTTCCAGTCCCCCTTGCAATTATTTGGGCCATGTGACTAGTTTGGACTAGTGGGCTGTATATAGGTGTGTTTGTGTGACTCTGGGTTAAGTCATTTGGAATCTAGGCACTGTCTCCATCTCTCTTGTCCCCTGACAGGATTCTGGAGTCCATGTGTTCCATATGGTATAACTTCAGACTGGAGGAAGTCCAATGTTCTACACCATTAGGCAGTACCAGGGCAATAAACTTCTACTTATGTCTCTGAAATTCTGGGTTTTTCTATCATGACACCTACCATTAATTACTCTGACAAATAGATCTGTTTTTATTATGCTTTACTAGGAGAAATGGAGACTTTGGATTTCTGAAAATATGTTAAAATCCAAGTTCTGTCATGTACTATGGTGTGATATTAGGCTAATTCTTTGGTTTCTTTGAGCTTCAATTTTCTTATCAGTAAGATGATGATGATAATGCTGCCTATATCTAAGGTTGCTGTAAACATTAGAAAAAATAGTGTATATAAAAATCTAGCTAGGTGCCTGCTATAATTATAGCTAGCATTTACATGAACCAGGCACAAAGAGGTAAGTTATTTACTTATATTGACATATTTAACTCACAAAACAGCCTTGTATTGTAGGCATGATTATCACCATTCCCATTTTAGCTGAAGCATGGTGAGGTGGAGTTACTGTAGGTAATGTAGCTGAGGTTTGATACCTACCTAGCTATCAGATACCAAAGTTGGCTATCTAGTGCCTCCTGTGGAACATTTTAAAATTAAGTAATATTGATTCCTTAAGTATAGGTAAGAGATATTGGAAGGAAAGGAATTTTGGAATAAAATATGCACTTGAATCTTGCTTCTGGTGAAGTTACCAAACTTTTTAGCTCCAGTTTATTTATTTATAAAATGTCTAATATCAAGATGGCGCTCATATGACCTTGAGGGTTCATTGTAGTTATGTGTAGTATATACAAAGAACAAGAAACAGTGAATGTTAACAATGGATATTGGTTCACTTCTAATTATTCTCTCATTATTGCAGTAAAAATGCAGTATACATTGACTTTTCCCTGAAAGAATTTGTTACACTAAGAAAAACATTCATGTATGGACTATTACTCATTAAACACACCCATGTTTGTATATAAAGTTCATGCCCATTTCTGTTACAATCCCTACTCCATCCATGTTGGGGCATGTCCAAGCAGCCCTTAGATTAACTAGCCACCAGAGACACAGAAAATGCCAGAAGCAATGCAAAGGAGGCAGCTTTCCCTGATGGACAAGTGCTTCTTAAAGTACAATCCCTCCCTTTCTTGCCTCTGTGTCCTTGTTCTTTTACAGTCTATGTAATTTTCTTTATATGACATGATACTGTTGTTTTAGTACAAAAAATTAGATAGAAAGAAGGATTAAAACCAAAAGAAATGTTCTACATTATCTGGCTTAATGTAGCTCCGTCAGGTGAGGAGCAGGCCCAGCAACTTACTACTTGCCTGCAAAGTGATAGCTAGTTCACAGTGTAGTAACACCCACGTCTTCTCTAATCCACCAATCTCTGGAACAACATTTCCCCTATATTTGTAGCTATTTTAAATGATTCTTATGGGTACACAAGGTATTTTAGAGGTCAGAAATATATGTATTTAAGGGAGGGTTGGAAGTCAAAGGCATTATATGGAATCCTAGAGATTAGCTAAAAATATTTTCAAAATGTATAAATGTTGAAAAGTAGGCCTTCATTCAATACATAGATATACGTAATGTGAGGCCAGTAATGATCGCCTGTGTCTTTCACGGAGGCTAGAAAGTTTTCTCTTCTAATCTCCAGTCCTTTAATGCTACCTCCTTAGTAGATGTTTCTTCAATGTCTTTTTTATTAACAGCTTTATTGAGGTACATTAGTACCACCCCAGAGTCAAAGTGTCTACATTAGAATTCTTTCCTTCCAAAAATGTGTTCTCTTTGATCTGTTCTAACTTCCTTTTATCTGTCATAAGATCTTCATTGTTCTCGCTACCCCAGCTGGAAATTGTGATACTGTCTTTCATGTCTCTCCTGCAGCCTTATTTAATTAGTCAATATATCCTACTCACTGTATTCACTGCCCCTAGTAATATCTTCTTTCTTGCAAGTCATCTGAAAATCTCTTTGCAAATTGATATTTCTCTTCTTTAATTATTAAATACTTTTGGTCACTTCTTATTGCTTTTAAAAGAGATTTTTTTTTCCAATTAAAGCTTGTTTATGGACACTCAAATTTGTATTTCATACAATTTCCTCATGTCACAAAATATAGTACTTTTTTCTTTTTAATTCTTTATTGATTATGCTATTACAGTTGTCCTGATTTTCCCCTTTTGCCCTGCTTCACCCAGCAACCCCCCACTTTCTCAGGCAATCCCCCTACCATTGTTCATGCCTATGGGTCATTCATATAAGTTTTATGGCTACTCAATTCCCTACACTGTACTTTACATCCTCATGGCTATTCTGTATCAACCTATTTGTACTTTTTAATCCCCTCATCTCTTCACCCATTCCCCCTTCCAAATCCTAGAGCAAAATGCTCTCTGTATCCATGATTCTGTTTCTGTTCTTGTATGTTTAATATACTTTTTAGATTCAATTGTTGATTGACTTGTATTTTTTGCCATTTTATTGTTCATAATTTTTATCTTTTTCTTAAGTCCTTTTAACATTTCATGTAATAATGGTTTGGTGTTGATGAACTACTTTAGTTCTTTCCTGTCTGAGAAGCCCTTTATCTGCCCTTTGAATCTAAATGATATCTTTGCTGGGTAGAACAATCTTGGCTGTAGGTCCCTGCTTTTCATGACTGTGAATATTTCTTGCCAACCCCTTCTAGCCTACAAAGTTTCTTTTGAGAAATAAGCTGAAAATCTTATGGGAACTCCCCTGAAGGTAACTAACTGCTTTTATCTTACTGCTTTTAAGATCCTTTCAGTATTTTTTAACCTTTAGCATTTTAATTGTGATGTGTCTTAGGGCCTCCGCATCCATCTTATTTGGAACTTTTTGTGCTTCCTTCACTAAATTAGGGAAGTATCCTTTCATTGTTTTTTTCAAATAGATTTTCAATTTCTTGCATGTTCTTTATCCTTCTGGCACCCCAAATGCTGTGAATGTTGGACCTCTTGAAGTTGTCCTAGAGGCTGCTTACACTATCCTCATTTTTAAAAATTATTTTTTCTTCTTCTCATTCTGATAGGTGTTTTTGCTTCCTTATGTTCCAGATCTTTGATTTGAATGTTGGCTTCATCCACTCCACTGTTAATTCCTTGTAAATTGTTCTTTATTTCAGTTAATGTATGCTTCATATCTGACTGAATTTTTTTTCCTGCTGCTGAGGTCCTCACTAATTTCCTTGAACATCCTATAACTAGTGTTTTTTTTTTTTAAGATTTTATTTATTATTTTCAGAGAGAGGGGAAGGGAGAGATAGAGAGAGACATCAATGTATGGTTGCCTTTCACCTGCCTTCAGCTGGGTACCTGGCTGGAGACCTGGCTTGCAACCTGGTTCTGTGCCCTGGCTGGGAATCAAACCAGCGACCTTTGGGTTTGCAGGCCAGCACCTTATCCACTGAGCCACACCAGCCAGGGCCTATAACCAGTTTTGAACTTTGCATCGGATAGATTGATTACCTGCATTTTGTTTAGCTCTTTTTCTGGAGTTTTGACCTGTTCTTTCATTTGGGCCATGTTTCTTTGTCTCCTTGTTTGGCAGCCTCCCTGTTTTTGTTTTCTATGTGTTAACTAGAGCTGCTCTGACCCTGTGTTTTGTTAGTGTGGCCTAAGATAGCAGGCATCTTGTAGGGTTCAGCCTCCCCTATCACCCACGCTGGATACTCAAAGTGTACTCTTCATGTGAATTGAGTACACCCTCATTACACTTGAGCCTTGGTTGCTGTTTGCAGATCAATGCGAGGGATTTACCCAGGCCAGTCAGCTGCAAGGACTGGCTGTGACCACTGACAACCAGCCTCTGCCCTCTGTGAGAATCAGCAGGGGCAGGGTGGTGGTATTCTGATGTGGTCTGTAGCTGTCCACTAGGTGCATAGGCCCTGGGTTTCCCAGGTGATGCTGGCCAACGTTAGCCCGACCTGTGTTTTGCCTAGAGCACCCTGCCTGAACTATAAAGCAATCAGAGATGGCTGCTATTGGTGCTGGGCTTGAAGATTCACAGAAGCCAAGCTGTGAACTTAGGCTGGTTGCTGCTGGTGTCAGGCCTGGGGCTCACTGAAGCCAGCTGTTGCTTGTTTGGTAGGATTTAGGAAGTTGTGAAGCATGATCCAATACCAGCAGTTCATATAGAAAAGCAGCTTGGGTGGGCCTGTAAGTTAGGTGGGAAGAGTCTCTGGGGCTCTCTAAGGCCGGTCAAACAGCGTTAACCAGGTTGATGGAGTCTCAGATATGGCACCAGCTTGACAGCTGTGTGACGGAAGGGCTTAGAAAAGGGACAATGGCATCTGCTTGCTTTGATGCCAGATACATTCTCCCTGTACACCACTGGTGCCTTTCAAGCTGCTACCCCAGTGCTGGAGCTCAGAGGAAGTAGGTGAGTCCATATGTGGGTTCTTTAAGAGGAACTGCTTAGGGCTCCAGAAGTTTCTTCCACCAACTCAATCCTCACTGGTTTTTGCATCCAGAAGTTGTGGGACTTATCTTTCTGGTATTGGAGCCTTGGACTGGGGGGCCTGGTGTGGGGTTGGGACTCCTTGCTCCTGAGATATTTGTCCCAAATTTTTATTTACCACACATAGGTGTGGGATCTGCCTGTTGCATGTTTGCACCCCTCCTACCAGTCTTGATGGATGTGATTTCTGTAATTTCATAGTTGTCAGACTTCCATTCAGCTCAATTTCTGATAGTTCTAAGTGATAATTGTTCTATATTTTAGTTGCAATTTTGTTGTGAACAGTGAACAGTGCCTGCCTATGTTGCCATCTGGACCAGAAGTCTGAGATTTCAATGTCATTATGAAAAGCAGGTTTCTAGAATGTGGGCCCAACTTATCTTTCTCATTTTGCCTTTTCTATTTTTCTTTTCTTTAAAAAAAAATATTTTATTATTTTTAGAGAGAGGGGAAGGGAGAGAGGCAGAGAGAGAGAGAGAGAGACATCAATGCATGGTTGCCTTTCACCTGCCTCCAGCTACGGACCTGGCTGGAGACCTAGCTTGCAGCCTGGTTATGTGCCCTGGCTGGGAATCGAACCAGTGACCTTTGGGTTCACAGGTCAGCACCTTATCCACTGTGCCACCAGCCAGGGCTTATTTTTCTTTTCTTAAAACTGATCTTTTACTTCCACAAATTATTCATTAGTTCTTGAAATTTATGATGCATTCCTAGCTCTGGATTCTTGCTCAACTTGTTATTTAGAAAGATATTCCCTGTCCTTCTTTTCTGTCCTATCCTTGATATTTAACTTCAATTCTATCTTTTTGAAAAAATGCTCCCCAGTGACTTGCACATGGTTGTTTCTCTTCCTTTTACACTGCTTTGATATTTTAATCATGTTCTACATGTGTGGCACTTATTTTGATATTTTAAAAATATCTTAATTATTTAACAGACCAGTAGCCTATTGATTCCTCATGGATAGAGTATTTGTAAAAACAACTATTACAAACTTAGGTCTTGACTATAGTAGATGCTACAAAGTACAGGGGTGGACAAATATAGGTTTACAGTTGTAATACAAATAAATAATGTACTAAGTAATAATACAAGAATAAACTGTGTTTTGCATACTCACAACTGTAAACCTACTTTTGCCAACCCCTTTAGGTACTGAACTTTCTAAAAAGCAAACAAAACCAAATCACCAAAAAACTTACAAATCATAAATTAATTAAACTGAAAGAGTAAGAGGTTCTGCATAAAAACAAAAGATTTTAGAACTCAGGGCAGTTGTAAATTGAAGGTACCGTTTTATTTCCACATTTTATGAGAACCCTCAAGTCACTGGCCACTCTTCTGGGTGTGGAGGATGGACAGATAAATTAGACAAACAGTCATTGATATAAATGAAAAGAATGGGAAGAAGGAAGACGTGAAACTTCAGAGTGAGAAACTGCGTTTGTGAGGGGTAGAGGTGGGCGGTGGAGTGAGGCCACATAGGGTCCTGGCAGCAGGAGCAGAGAGCTTCCTTCCTGAAGGTCATCAGCCAAGTTTGAGTTGGTTTCAGAATGGAGTAAAATGATGCTGTGTGCAGTAGTACATTTATCTTTATCAAGCTCTGAGCTGGGCCTGTAGTTGTTACCAGCAAGCATGGTTTACCATGGTTCATAACAAGTAACTTAAAGTGAATTAAAAAACCCTAATTTCTGCTGTAAGATGATATTAATAAGTATAACACAAAAGAAAACTTTCATTAAGGTTTGTTTTATTTGCCTATGGCAAGTTTGGAATGGTAGCTTTTACAAAAATCCTACCCTTGAGTAATTGACAGGCTGTCTATTGAATAATTAAGATAATTTAATATAAAAATAAGTGTATTTGGTATACGGAAGCATATACCAAAGCTGACCATATTTCTGCATCTTGTTGCTAATACAGAGAATGATAACCCCAGCTGTCAAAAACATTTGAGAATGTCAAGCATAGGGGGACCAAACACAACATATGGGCTATAGCTATGTGTCCTAGGGAATGACCTTATTTGCTATGCTTTTTTTTGTTGTTGTTGCCTGAAAGTGAAAGGTCTCCAGCATCTTGTGGCTATGAATAATTTGTCTGCAGCAAACGAACATTTATTCATTTTGTATATTTGTTACTTAAAGAAAATTATAAAAATTGCCCCAGTATAAAATTCTAAGAGCAGATTTATCTTATTAATGGTGGAAAATATTTAATACCAGTAGCGATTGATTGAGCAAGTAATGATAATAACAAGAATAACAGTATGCCAATGTAGTGGTCATTCAGTTTTATAATAAAACTTTGATAATACAGACAACTGAATTTATACCACCTAGGACTTTTCTAATACCTATGAGAGAATTTATGTATTTTGAATCCATAAGTCATTCCTCCCCTATCTGGAGATTTATTTTATTTGTTTTATTCCTGACTTCCCTTTCTCCTATACCTGTGCTTAATTTAGTTTGATCCAGTATTTTGTTGCTCAGTTTTCTGCTCCTTTTGCTAGGCAATTGCAGCCAGTACCTAAGCTTTAAGTGCCACCTTTTTGCCAATAATGCCCAAATTTATATTTCCAGTACTTAACTTCATTATTCAACTCTATAGAGTCATATCTCAAGCTGAAGTCTAGACATCTCCAGCAGAATGATTTCTTTCATCCAGAAATACTCCTTTTTCTCAAGGACCACTCTGTCAAATGGCTCAAGCCATCAAGCCTCACCTTCCCTTACCCTTCACAAGGGCTGTCAGCGTCCTGCATCCACTCACCTCCCTTCACCCTTGCGCCATTGTCCGAGTCATGCCATCACCCTCTCTCATCTGGATCCCACCATAGCCTCTTACCAGCTCTCTCCATTTCCTTCTTCTAGCTGCCAAAGGAAGCTTTGAAAAATGTTTAATAGATCATATTATTTGCTTCCTTAGAGTTCTTAAATAGCTTCTGCTTCTACTCATAATACAAGCTCCTTATCATGGCCCAAATGTCCTTCTATGACCTGGCCCCTGCCTCACTGCTTATCCCATCAACTCATCCCACTGCCATGCTCCAGCCGCACTGGCCTTTCTGTTCTTAGAATAAACTTAATCATTTTCAAGGTTTTCGTGCTTACTACCTCTGCCTGGAATCCTCAGCCTCTTCTCTCCATCTTTTCACGAATGGCTTTCTCTAGATATTCATGGCTTACCACAAATGTTACCTCATCCAAGAAGAGCATTCAGATCATTTAATCTTAAGTGTTCTCATTCCTTCCAGTCATCTTTTCTCTCTTTATTTACCTTAATTTTCTTTATGGGATGTAATAATATTTGAAATCACCTTATTTATTAATGCTTTTTACTTGTTATCTGTCTTTTCTCATATAAAATAATTTTCAAAAACATGTTTTCATTATAGCACATCTAAGAAATAATTCAGCTGATTCCTTTTATTCATGGTAGCTATAGTCTATAAAGTCTGTGAATGCTGAATTAGTGAATGCTAGCCCATTGCTCCTACAGAAAATACAGGGTTAAGGTCCCAGCAGCTTCTGGTTCCAGTATTCTTATTGATCCATTAATAGATAATCTTTTATGTAAATTTCTATTTAATACACTTTATTTAATATACAGTTGCTTTACAACATTGAATGTATGGCCAACAGTGCTATAATTCATGCCTGAATGAAGTTTCTCTAATTCATGTCTTCCTCCTGGAATATTCACATCAGGTGACTTAGAATATTCACTGCTGTGTACTGTCTGTGAATGGCAGAAAAGAAAAAAAAAAGCCTCAACAAACCCCAAAAAACAACAACAGCAACAACAACAAAAACCAGAAAACTGGGAGTGTTGACTTTGGTGTTACAAAGTTAAGAGTAGGAAAATTTGCAAATACAGAATTATTGAATAATGAAGATTGACTATATTTGTGTGGTGTAGGAAGATAAATTAACTAGTGGTTTACCTGTCTATTAAATGTCAAGTACAAATCTCTAGTGACCCTAGAGTTCAGTTTTCCAGCTTCCTCTGTCCCAATTCTAGCCATGCAAAAGACATAGAAGATTAATTTTTGGCACAACTTGAGCTATTAGTGGACCCCATTCTCAGGAGACCTTTCCTGTCTTCTTCATGATTATAACCCTATTGCACAGGATAAAACCTGGAATGCAATATTTGTTGAATAGATGGGACTGGGTTGGGTTCTCATTCTGTAATGTTGAAATGAATATAAAAAAGATCACTTTTGGGGTATGTATTTCATATGTGTGTATATATACATATATATATGTAATTTTTCAAAAGGATTGGGGCAGTTTAAAATGAAATTATTGACATTTTAAGCCAAATTTTTAATACTAAATGAAAGATAAAGGCCTGAGACAGGGAGAAGGAATTCTCTCTATTTATCCATCCATCTGTCTATCCATATTTCCATTTTTATAGCAGACTGGTAAGGGTTCAATTTTTCTTAAAGTAATTCCCTAATGGCTTTTATTTCTCAGAGCTAAAGGATGAGAAATGAATTTTTCCTAATAAATTGTATTGATTCACTTTGTACACATTCTTTTTGTTTTATTAAATTCATGCTTCTATAGTATGTTGCTTTATATCACTTTGAAAAGAGGTGTAGACATATTTAGAGAAATAGAAAAAGAAAATAACCTTTATCTTAACCAAGAAAAAGTAATTTAGCACAAACAACACTATCAATTCTGGTAGCCAGGATAAAGATGGAAATATAGTGGATTGCATAGCTTTCATTTTTTTGTCAGAAGTGAATATCCAATGCACAAGAAAAGGAAGTTTTATTGAAATCTTTTCCCTGAATGAAATTTTCTCTTAAGCTCTTTAAATATGGAAACTTCAGCATGTTATAAAAATTGAGGGAATAAAGCCAGCATTCTTTGGATTTTACTAATTGCCACATAATTTACTTTATTTCTCTTACCCCTCATTTAATCTTTACAATAAATCTGTGCAGTATATACTAGTACTCTCCCCAATATAAGAGTCAAAGGATAAAGGATTTTAGGCAGATCTTTATTGGGTTTTACTGAATATTGAAAAAATAATTTTAAGTCTGAGATCTGCAGAGAGAATTCTGTGAGAAGTCAGGAATATAGTTAAGGCATATAGCTTACTGAGTTTTGTTTAACTGTGAGGTTACAGCTTTAAAATAATTTCTAGTATTTTCCAAGGAAAATACTCTTCTACCTGTCTGTGGCAGGCAGCAGCAGAAATAGTTTCATTGCTATTAAGCCTACCTTCAAGAGACTAATACCACTGGAGCTTATCTTCATAAGGAGAGTGAGACCTCGCCATTCAGTATTGGTGTCAACTGGAGTGGGCGATCCTAAAATATCACGCCATTGAAAGCAGATGATTCATGGATATGCTGAAAAGCATTTAGGAATCCTTTTCATCCAGCTCACTTTCAAAGGTTGTTAAATTTTGCTGCTGAGCTGACCATGCTGAGGTGCATGTGTCCTGAGGTAAAATTGGAATTGAAGCGGATGTGACATGAGGCACTTGGTACTAATGTCCCAGGGAGCCTGCAAAAAAAAAAATTGTTTTCTGTGGTAAGAATGTCAGAGACACAAAGCCTGGTGGATTGAAAGGCTATTCAATAAGATAGAATTATCTGTGTGTTTGGGATTTCTTCACTTCTTCATTTCCCTTCCTAGGGAACTTTGAAGAGCCAGCACTGAAACCCAATGACAGGGAGGCTGGGAGGCCTGAGATGAAATATGTAGGATCCATGTAGGATCTGCTTTGCAAGGAAGCACAAGCATTGTGCAGCACAAAGGAGCGTGGACTCTGGTGCACTGCGGTCCTGGGGGAGGAGCTTGGTTCTGGTAGCTCTGGGCAAGTTAGCAGAGCCTCAGCCTTTTCACGTAGAAATGGAGACTCTTAGGGACTTACGTGGGAGCCAACGAAGCGATGTGTCTTCAGATTCTGTCACACCACAGGCATTTAACCATGTTAATGAAATTCTGCCTTCCTTACTAAAAGTTCTGGACTAACTTGCTCTCCAAAGACTTGAGATTTTTGTATTGGGTCACAGCTTTACTGTACCCTGAAATACTGGTTTTCAAATGAGGCTACACATTGGATCCACCTGGGTACTTTTAATCTGAGGTACTACCTAAACCATCTGAATTTTAATAGCAGAAGCATTTAATATGCACCTCAGGTTAATAAGCAGAGGTCTGAAAGTTTGTAATAGGGGGTATCTTGCTTATCATCTATTATGTACTATAGTTTTATGCCAAAGTTGTGTGTTCAAAGGATCATACTATTTTTGTTTTCATGTCCAGAGTCATAACTTCCACCAAAGCTCATACCTGGTTCTTCCCCAGCCAAAGGTTTCTTGGTGAAATGATTGGTTCATTCTTTGTTTGGAGGGGGACCTTACAGGACCCCAAGAGATCTGCTCTACTTCATGTGTAGGGCTGTCAGTATGCCATGGTGAAGGCAAAATAAAGTATCTACAGCTTTCTTTTTTTCTTTTTTCTTTTTCTGAGCAGCCATTTGATTTATAAAAAGATGTAACAAATGTTAAAATGATACAAAATATCATTTTCCAAACAACATCAAGAAATGAGTATATTTAAGGGTACTCAGCTCATAACAGCAAATGGGTGAGTGGAGCAATAATAACCCAGTGTGTAACATGTCTAATAAACTGGCAACAGAGAAAGTTAATGGAAGGAAAGCAGAGGAACTTTGTCTTTTAAGTTTAGAACTGAGGTGCTCCATAATCATTTGGCATCCGCCCAGTGTTGTACCTATGGTTAGAAATGTACATGATGGGACCTCCAGGTATCTTCCTGATTCTTCGTTTAAGGTCCCTGTCAACTGTGTCACAATGCAACACTTGTGCTGAGTTACTCTCTACTAAACAGTCATCTGTGTAGGTTCCTTTGTGTGTGAGCAGGCAATCGTTCAAATCTTAGATCCTTGGTGATCCTTAAAACTAGTCAATACTTCTGCCCCAATTTCTCAATTTCAGCCATTACACAGTCAGTTATACAAGAGATATACGTGGCATTACTGACTGCACCAAGTCCAGTTTAGCCTTAATGGAAAAATTGATAAAGTTGATATCAACCAGGATGTGGTAAGGTGGGCCCAGCAGTGTGTTATATTGGAAGAATAAGTGGGAAGCATATTGGGGGACTTCTCTTTCCTTGAGGGCGGTAGGATCTTTCTTTCTTTTCAGGTTTTAATCTATCCTTTTTTTAAAGTCTCTGATCTCTCAGACTTAGCATTCCCTTCATGGTCATGTATTTCCTTGTTTTCTTTTGCTTCCCCATGTTCATGCCGCAGTCTCATTTTTCTATACAGTCTTCTTAAATATAAAACCCTCAAACAGATGTAACAGGAAGAGATACTAAACAAGGCCAGAGACTTGGGGAATAAAGACAATTTACTAAAGCCAAAGAAATGAATAATACTCTTTAAGAGAGTGCCAGGAATAAGCCAAATCTCATATTTGTTTAAGGAAATCATCATGTTGGCAGGAAAAGATGTATATATATTGCAGCATAGATTTTACATATATCAAGAAAGAGAGTGGAATATGAAAAATTTCACTGATTTTCTTTCTCAAGTCTTAGGAATAGTGCACTTGAAAGGGAAGTTGCTATGACTCAATGACTCATCTACATATTGACAGGAAGCTCAAATTTAGGGCTCATAGTAACAGATTGACTCCAGAGGGTGCTTACTGCAGTGTAGAAATGTGACTGTCCTTGATTAATAGATGGAGGCCTCACAGGAGTGACAAACGCCTCCTCTCAATGAATTTGTCTGATTGATTGATTGATATTAGAAATTGGGGGAGGGGGTTCAAGTTGAGCGTTATAAAATGCCTGAATATCATAAGAAATTGATGAGAGAGGACCTTTCAAAACAAGTCATTGAGTTAAAGTCACTGAATTAAAAACAATGCCCAGCTAATTTCCCCCAATATTTCCTTCTAATATTTCTCCTAGAATCATCAGAAAATTTTGGTTAAGAGCAGGGTTGCAAAATGAAAGGTCATTGTAGAATTGAAGAGGAGTAATTTCTAATTTTTATTTAAATGTTTACTTTGGAGCTGGCCTGGCTGCTGTCCATGTTTCCATGCTGTCATGACCATATTGTCATAAGAATTTTACCATATCCAAAGATCTGTGAGCTAGACTACTTTTCTCATTTGTTAAATTTTTCTCAACACAAAAAGATCATACAAGAGATTTGGGGACACAAAATATATATAATGCAGTCAAAATAAAAAATTCAACAAATATATTTGAAATGCGCATTATCTATATCTATATCATATATAGATATCAATATATTATATTTAATATATGTATATATAAAATATATAGAGACATAAAGAGATACATGCAAAGAGAGAAGCATTTAAAAACCTTCATATACTCCTGTTTCAAATAGCCATGGGATTCCCTACTTTGTAGATGCAACTAGAATGAGATCTTCAAAGACAGGGCATAAATGAACATTTGGGAGTAATTTCCATGCACTTGTCGATGGTAAAAGTGAGACTAGTTGAAGCAATCTGGAGACAGAAGTTCTTCCAGCCCTGCTCACTTATTGAAGCTTGGGCAATTTCTCTATTTTTCAATGAAATTCATTCCATTTTTAAGTAATGAAATTAGAAAGGCGTTCTTTTTTCACTGCAGCATTGTTGTAGCAGCTGGAAATGGCAAACATGCAAAATGACCATCAGTAAAAGACTAAGTATGAATATCCATTCAGTAGAATAGCGTACATCTGATTAACTGAATGAGTAGATCCGTTTGTATATGTTAATATGAAAGACTGTCCAAATACAGAGTTAAATAAAAATAGCAAATGATAGAACAATGAATATGGAATCATTCGTGATACAAACATTAAAATTTCTAGAGCGACAGACAAAATGTCCACTGCTTATCTATGGGGAGTGAATGGAGAGGTGAGAGGAGTGTTATTTCACTTTACATCATTCTGGTAGTCTGATTTTTTTAAACCATGCACAGAAAATAATTTGAAAGAAAAAAATGAGCACAAATGACTAATGTTGAAACAAATATTTGTTCTATGGATTCCAGTTTTAACAAGCCCCTACAGAGTTTTAATTCATAAATGTAATCCTTATTTGCTCATTAGTAATGTCTGTAAGAGCAGAAATTGTATTTTTGGTCCACCAAGATCAAGTGCAGTGTTTTGCTTCCAATAGATCTTAGTAAATACTATTTTAATTCACTGAAATTGCCATGGCCCAGTAAGCAGCATTTCTTCAAATATTTGCCTTGTGGTACAGGATTCAAATAATTTGTCCAACCTGAACCATGGTGATAATCAACCCTGAGTATTTTCACACGGGAAATAAAGTCGGTTTCAAATGTTCTCTTATTAATGCTGAATTTATTTTTGTGCAAATTGGCAAGTCTCTGATTACAGTGTTTAACTGTCATGAATGTAAAAGGCAATGTCAATTGACGTGAATTCCGACAAGCTATTTGCAACCCTCCAATCTTGAAGTCAGACTCTATTGCATAATTACTCTCAAGATAAGCTTGCTTTTAAAATGCTCCAATCAGCCATTCAATAAACTGAAAACTACCTCTGATTTTCATACATTGAAAAAAGAAAAGCTTCTTATATGACTAATGTATATCCATAAGGTAGGAGGCAGGATATGTGTGTTTCCAGACATTAGACCTCTTTTTTCAGGTAGGTAACAGGGACAACATCTATTTCTCAGGGCATCATAGCATTGGCAAGTGATTTTCCAGGTTAATTATTGGACGGTGTGCCGACCATCAGTAATCTGCCAGTGCTTCGTAATGAGAGCTTCAACTAGGCAGATGTTTCCCTAGAGGGATCAGATAAGTGCAGTGACAACTTCATTGTGGACTGACAAGAACTCAGATCTCTTTCAGATTTGCTAGATGAGCTGAAATGTTAATGGGTCAGATTCTTGAGTATAATATTGGCAATCAGTCATTTGATGGACAGAGGAAGAAATAATGATAGTCTCACTAACTTTCCTATTAATTAGAGCATCAAAACATCACCACCTTAAATTTTTTCCCCAAGGAGCATTCCAGAGGTAACATATTGAAGAGATAGAGATGAAAAAAAATAAAATATACAGCATTAGTTGAAGTGCACCTTAGAGAATATATAATATTTCCAGAGCAATAGATTTGAACTGTATTCCCATTCAGTAATATTATTATTACCATCAGCTGTTTGCCAGTAGCTGCAGGCATAATTTTCTTTTTTTTACTGCTCACTGGACCCAAGCCTACTCACTTTAGTGTAGCTGGCTGTGGCATCTCTCACTTTCTTAAAACACAGGGCTTTCCAATTTCTAAGAATGTTTATGGTATCAGTAATTTGAAACAGGTGGTTAAGCCTCATGCCTATGCTGTGCAACAGAAGGTTTATATATTTTTCATTATATATTGAGACAGACCACAGCACTTATAATGACCATCTGTCACCAGATGCATGCTGTGTGCGGAATGTGAGAGAAATAGGATTTTTCACCACTTACTCTTTTGAAAGTGATAGGAGGCATTCTCCCACCTTCTGAACCCTCATTCATTGATTTGGATAAAACCAAATGAAGTATTGTTTCATTTCTTTTCTCACAGAGTGCCATCAGTGAGATCATTAGATTACTGCATAGCACTCCTGTTTGGTTTAGTTTAAAATGTTGTAAGCCCAAACAAGAGTGTTTAGCCTATAGACTTGTCCCAGGGGTGTACTGTGTTATCCTTTATTCTCGAATTTCCTTCTTTGTTTCACAGCACTGAGAAGTCTGGGCCTTAAGTACTAGTTCTCCTTACCATAATCATAGTTGCCAATGTCATGTCCATAGAGACCAGGGAGGGAATATGAATTAGTGCATCTGAAAGGATAGCCACTGTGGCAACCTGGGGAGAGTGTCACCTGTCAGAAGGGAGCAATGGGTAGATCTGCTGACAACAACTTATGTGCAGAAAAGCAGGCCCAGCATCATTAGATCTATCCACCATCAGAATAAACTGGAAATCTGGATTTTTACATGCTAACTTCTAATAGTTAAATATTAACATTGCACTAAAAAATTATTCAGTGTGGGCCAAGCAAATTACATCCAGTCTGAAGTCTGTCAGTCTTAAATCTATTGATTAGACTAAATATCTCCTGATTCAAATATGTCTTTCAAAATTAGTAAGATATTCTACTCTTGGGTCATACACACATTTTGTTACAGCTAAATGTTTCTCACTAGATATTATCTCCTCAATATCTTGATAATGATAGTGGTAGTGATGCTGATAATGTTTATTTTTGCTGCCAAACAGGTAGACTCTGAGATCGTGTTCATAGACTCCCACACTGGGATTTGGCATAACTAGGATTTGGAAGGAAAATAGGTAAGACAGGCTGCAGGGAATCCTGGAACAATAGGATATGAGTCCTGCTCAGAAATTTGGGGAATTGCAAAAAATATTTAAGTGATTAGGTAAAAATATTACTTATTTTTTACACCAAATATTTATCAGGTACCTATGGTGTGTTGGGCACTGTTTCAACTATTCAACAAATATTTTTCAAAGTGCCTACTATGTACCAAGCATTACTCCAAGAACCGAAGATATAAAAGTGAGAGGAAAAGACAATAATGTTAGTGCTTCTATTGGGGCTATGAGTGACAAATATTTGGTAAAATAAATAAATTATATGTTATGTTTCAAGGTGATAAGGACTATAGGGAAAAATGAAGCAGAGAAGGATCTAGGGAATATAAGAGAGGGAAGAAGTTAGTAGATTATGCCATGGTTGGGCTTGACTTACTGGGTTGTGGCATTGTCATTGCTGAGACAGGAAGAAATCAAGGATGTTATGTGTTGGATGACTGTTAAACATTCAAGGGATGTTAAGTAGGCAGTTGGCTTTCAAAGGAACTTCCATGCTAGAACTATAAATTTGGAAGTGACTGGATGGTATTTAAAACCATGAATGTGCTGGGAAGCAAATATAGTTAGAAAGGAAAGAAATTCCAAGGATTGAGTCCCGTGTTCTTTTATAAGGTGTTTTTACAAAGTTTTTACAAAGTATTTATACTGTAGAGCAGTCAACAGATGAAAAAACCGCAGCAAACAAGACTGAGAAGGAAGAAGCAGTTGAGGTAGTTGAAAACCCAGGAGGATTTGGATCCTCTGAAGGACCAGAATCGGCTTGAGGGTACGTCATGAAATTCAGATTCCAACATGCCACCCCAAACACACTCTGGGTAATCCTGATGCAGGTGCTCTTCAACCACACTATCTGTCAAATATTGAATAGGTGAATGATTCTGGGGATTGGGTGGCCTGTCCAGATGGTTCAATGATAGAAAACACAGAATGAAAGCTGAAGGGGAGATGATGGAACTGATGCTCAGGAGAATGAGACTTACCAGGCAGTGGCTTATCAAGGCAGGGCAGAATCAATAGCATGGCTGATTTGGAAAAAAATGATTATGTTGGGTCCTTTTTGTATCCTAGGGGTTGGGGTTCGAGTGGTTGCGCATGCCAAGGTAGAGCATATTAGAGTGGGAGTCACACAGACCATGTTGCAGAATTTGTCTCCCAAATTAACATGACCAATACCAAGTCAATAGAACCATAATCAAACTGTGTGCTCTATTAGCTTGACAATCTGCTCAAACTGGTTTATACATGTGTAGATTTGTGTGATGGAGACATGGAACCTTTTTCATCCATGCTGCCAAGCAATTAGCATAGGGTCTCACACTTTGCAGGTTCAGAGTCAACATTTGCCAAGTGCGTGAAAGTAGACCCAGCCAAATAGAAATGGACCTATTGTGCATTTATTAGGGATAATTCATTCTTCAGTACTTCAGGGCAGATATCTCTTGGATATTTCATAAATCATTCATTTTTTTGTATGATGAGTAGATATAAACTATCCTGAAAGAATGCTGCAACTTAATTTTTAGCTATGGTTTTTAAATTTATCAATAACTCTTTACAAAGATGGGAAGTTATTGAGGCAATGTCAACTCCAACAGCAAATCCTTGACAGCTCTTTGATAATAGCTGACTTCTCCACCTACTTTGGTGTCACCTTGGGCTAGGAGCCTGCCTAGCCTGAGGCAGGAGAAACTTTTGTAGGAAAAAAAAAACTATAATTAATGAGTTTGATGTTCATTTGGACACCAGGGAACCATGTCCTGAGTTGCTCCTTCTACACCTTCTCAGAGTTGATATTTTATAATTCTGAAATAGAAACACTTCTTTTTTTCTCAGCTTCAGGCCTTATATATGATTTGCAGTTCTGAGCCTTTTATAGAATAATGACAGTTTTTCCTCTTCTACTTAGAGAATCTAGTTCAGTGCATAGAGCAACTCTGTCTTATTTCCCAGCAGAGCTACTCCCCATTTTATGCAGGGGTGAAGGGTATCCTCTCTGGCTCTCTGCCTTTCTTCTCAGAGGCTTCCTTCTCTTCAGAAGGTTTCTCTTTATAAGTTTGGCAGATCATTTTCCTAATTACTGAATAAAGAATTTTGTTAAATACACTAGGTTCTATATCCTGAGTTCTTAAGCTTTTATATATTAATGTCTGCTGTCTTAATGTTAATTTTGCTCTTATATCAGAGGTCCTCTCTAACTACATTTTTTGTTTTCTGCATCATTGAAATGACAACATTGCATGAAGAGGCAATAATTTTTGTAACCAGAAATTATTTAGTATGAATTCATGACATAAAAATTAGTTCTCACTCAAACTTTCCACTTTACTCAATGCTGGTATCTCTGGCCCATTGTTCCAAAATCTTTGAGGATCAATCTCTTGTTACAACTTAGGACAATACAATAAAGAAATGAAAATTAAATAATTATAGAGTAAAATTACAATTTTATGAGTCATGGGATTAAACACATGAACATTTTATTGGCAAATTACTTAAATTAAAAGAAAGCTATTGACAGGCAAGGATATGGAAGTTAAACCAGATGACAATAAGATAAAACCTGGCAAGGATGAAAATAAGAAAATTATTTTACTTTTTTAACATTTTATTTATTTTTTAAGGATTTAGTTCATTATTTTTAGAAAGAGGGGAAGGAAAGGAGGCAGAGAGGGAGAGAAACAGCAATGTATGGTTGCCTTTCACCTGCCTCCAGGTACAGACCTGGCTGGAGACCTGGCTTGCAACCTGGGTATGTGCCCTGGCTGGGAATCAAACCAGGGACACTTGGATTCGCAGGCCAATTTTCAATCCACTGAGCCACACCAGCCAGGGCAAGATAATTATTTTAAAACAGAATGATTTGACTTTGAAAACAAGCTCTTGGGAAAATTAATGAAACCCTCAAATATGTCTGTGAAACTGATGTTATTTATGATTATGCTATGAAAATTAAAAGTGAAAGGAAGTTGTATGGCACTACCAATTTTAAAAAAAATCAGCTCTACCCGATTGTTGGTACATTCTTAGTTCTTTTAAACATCCAGGATAGTTTAAATTATAATACAATTTTAAAAACATAACATAAAAATTAACAAGTGGGCTTTCTCAGTGTCAATTACCCTTAAGAAACAAAGACTTTCTATATATGTAAACTTTTTTTTTTTTTTTTACTATTTGCTGCTCATTAGGATATATTACCCTTCTCTCCTTCACTTCCTCCCTCCCATCCTTATCAGCATGGGTAAAATCAATTTCAGGAATATAATTTTTAACCCATTATATCTAAAATATCATCATTTCAAAATGTCAACATTTTTTTAGGTGTGGAGACCCAGGGAGCTCTCTCCCTCTGACACATGAGCAGGTTGTGTCAACTGGACATTTGGGTTGGACCAAGGAGATAAATTTGACAGGAATAAATGTTCACTTTTATCTTTAGTTCATAAAAGTCAGCTGCACAGTGTAGGATAAGTTTGACAGTAGGCCATGGAAAAGGAGAATTTATTTGACCCCAAGCTAGATAAGGAATAATGTAACTGCTAAAACCAACAGATGGACATATAATTCAAGCTGCAGAGAAGATGGGGCATTAACTGAAGTGAGTACTATACTTGCAAATAATTTGATTACAAAATCCAAAATTCATTAAAGAAACGTTTACACATATTCACATATAATTTTGGTGATATGTGTGGGGAAAAGCATAGAACACTTTAATAACCAGTTTATAGTGAACTGATCTGTTTGATTTAGTTAGCTGAGGAGGAGAGGTATGTGGGTCATGAAAAAAATTTGTTTTTTACATGTGAAAAGCCCTAAGCTTTGGTGTGTAATTTTAAGCAAGACAGCCCTGTTTCCTCTAGGGATGCCCTACAGTTAGAAGAGTTGATTAGCTTTGATTGTGTTGTTATTCGCAAGCCTGGAAACTAGATATATAAATCTTAATGAAGTAAAAATTGGTAAAAAAGCCTGTTAGTATCCCCCCCCAGAGGATTATTGGGAGAATTCCACCCCCATGAAAACGTTTTAAATACTGTGATGCTCAAAAAGGTACAATATTTTCTCATTAATAAGAGGCCTCTTGTGGCTTCCCTCTTGCCTGTCTGTTCCCTTTGGCCAGTTTATCAGGAGTCTGTGAGGCCAGACCACTGAAGACCTCCTTGGTTTTTGTGAAGGTTATATCTCTCCCTGTCAGGGTTGCTTGCAAATAAACTTGCAGTGTTTCTCAAAATGGGTTTCAGATTACCTGCATAAGGAAAACTGAAGAAGGTTGTGAAAAATGCAAATCTCTTTGGACTTGCTGAATCAGAATTTCTGGGGGTGGAATCCAGCGATCTACATTTTCAACAGAGTATCAAATGGTTCTCAAACTTTCTAATGGTTCTCAATTTTGTTCCCACCACCAGGGGTCATTTAGCGATGTTGGCAGACATTTTTGGTTGTCACAACCGGGGCAGGGGAGTAGATGCTACTGGTACATGGGCAAAGGCCAGCAATGGTGCCAAATGTGCCAATGTTCAGGACATCCTCCACAACAAGGAATTATCCAGCCCAAAATGTCAATAATGCTGAGGTTGAGAAATCCTGTTTATAAACAGAAGAATTTAAAATCTACTTTTCTAGCATGTACCATCCATCTTGGGTGCTGACCCACAGCAGCTTCTTTTATTTATTCATTCATCATGCATGAATTCAGTTCAAAACTCTTTTGCTGAAAATGTGCAAAATGTAGAATTTTAATATTTAAATGTAATTCTGGGACTGGGATTAATTACTTTGGGCTTATTTCTGAATTCTATTTTTTACACCATCCTTAAATTAAAATGAATTCTTCAACCAAAAAAATAGTAACCAACACGAGATTTCTAGCTAGCTCTTTTGACACATAAAAATAAATCTTTCTGATTTTGTATCGTCTGAAAGGGTAATCTGACTTTAATGAAGAGTCAACTTGATAGAATATTTTTAAAAATGTGTTTAAGTTTTGTTAGGTTCAAGGGCATAGACACATTTTTGATGGAATTGAGAAAGGAAGAGATGGACCATAGAGGTTTCTGAAAACTTGCTTTTACATAGAGATAACAATTACTTGTTGCTAGCAGTTCAATGTTTGAATGCAAACACTGCTGCTAAAGTGGTGACTGAAATAGTGGTTGTCCTTTACTCTTTAGTGGAAGGAACATTTTCTTTCTTTGCACTATTGATTTGCTAACAAATGTTCTATTTAGTTATTTATTTACTTACTTGAGAGAGGGGAATGGAGGGAGAAAGAGAGGAAAGAAACATCAATGTGTGGTTGCCTCACCCACACCCATACCTGAGGACCCATACAGCCTGTAACCCCACAACCCAGGCATGTGCCCTGACTGGGAATTGAACCAGAGACCCTTTGGTTCATAGGCTAGTGCTCGACCCACTAAACCACACCTGCCAGGGCTTAAATCTGTTTTATATTATGATGGTATAAAGTAAAATCTACTCCATGCTTCTAAAACATCATAAATTCTTAAGAGTTCTTACAAACAAAACACAGCACCTATAATTATTCACTTTGCTTTCATTAAGCGAAAGGATTAGTATAATATAACAATCACTCTTATTAAATATTTAAATGTGAATTCAAATTTAATTTCATAAGGTATCTGCACCAGATGTTCTCTTCCTAATGATATCTATAGTGATTTTCAGTTCTGAATAGCCTTGAATCTCTAATGAAATTTTTTCAAAGTAATAAGATGGAAGGGAAGCACTAAAATATACTTGGAGATAGAAATTGAAATCATTTTGGCTAAATGTATCAGGTTAGCAGTTGCCCTAGTTACTGATTGCTGCTATTAGATCTTCCCTTTGTGCAAAGAAAGCCAGTTATTGATTTTTGAATTTGAATTTCTTTTGAAATAATTGATTGCTCTTATTGTAGATCTTTATCTCAGCTTATGACAATCCAGTATAATGGGAATCACCTGCTTTCCTAATGCCTTGCTTAATTTACTTACCCTTGTTAAGCTAGAAATTGTTAGGATACATGTACTGTTAGGGAAACACATAACTTTGAGTGTCCTGTTGTGTGTTAATGTAACAACAATATATTTCAGCTCTTGTTAATGATGGCTTGATTTACCTTAACCCATTTCAAAGTTTTAGTTCCTGGCATCTTTCTTCGTTTTTAATATTCATAAAAGTTTTACTTATGACACTACTCAGACAAATATATGCATAGGTCATTGACTAAAAAGTATATAGGGGTAAATGTTCAGCAGCATGGGAGAAATAATTGCTTTCATTGGATATTTGTTGTTTCATCAAACAGTTAAAGAACTATTCTATACATTATTGTGTGAGTTTACAATCTGATTGTGAATAGGCCTTCAGTGTAGATAGACACATAAAATGTACACACTTATGGAAATGCAAATAAATTGACTTCTTTTCCATGGTATTCTGTTTTATTTCCAACTAGGAGTACTGCAGTTCAATGTAGTTCTGATGCTAACAGCTCACAGTTCCTGTTGAGCTCCATAGGTATGAGGGCATACACAGTTCCCAACAAGATGCTCTTACTCTGGTCTCCAACCCACCTACATTTCTAGCCACCCTTTAGGGAGTTCCCACAACCCTCTGCAGATTTGATAATTTACTAGAACTACTTAGGGAACTTAAGAAAGTACTATACTTAGAGTTTATTACATAGCATACACATAGAGTGAAGTCCAAGAGGATCTGTAATACTGAGGGTCTATGCCCTTTACCCATGGGGTTGGGGGGCCTCACTCTCTCCCAGCACATCACTGTGCTCACCAACCAGAAAGTGCCTCTGAGTTTCATTATACTGATGTGATTGATGAGTCGTTCGTCGTGTTCTTTGAGTTCAGTCTGCAGCCTCCCTGCCCTCCCTAGAGGTTAAGGGCATTGAAAGTCCCAACCCTGAAATCATACCTTGTCCTTCCTGTGGCTAGTCTCATCCTGAAAGCCATCCAGAAGCCATCCATAAGTCATAGCATAACTAAGACTCCTATCATCCTGGAACTTAAGACAAAAGCTAGACAAATCCTTTATTATACTACACACAGTAATACTATTAATAACTTAAAAGTAAATAAACTTGAATCAGTAAAAATTCAATGCATATTATGTACTAGGTGCTATTTTAGTAACCAACACATGAAGCCAAACAAAACAATCTGTATAAAACTATAAAACTCCTAGAAGAGTACATAGGAGAAAACTTAGATGACTGTGTATGGTTTTTGGATATAATATAAAAGGCACCATCCAAGAAGAAAAAAAGAATTGAAAAACTAGACCTAATTAAAATTTAAAAATCTCTGCTTTGTGAAGAGAATGAGAAGTCAACCTACAGATTGGGAGAATATATTTTCAAAAGACATATCTCATAAAGGATATTATTCAAAAAAACAAAACAAAACAAAACACTCTAAGAAACTCAACAATAAGAAAATAACCCAATTAAAAAGTGGGCCAAACACCTTACGAGACATCTCAGCAAAGAAGATATATAAACAGCAAGTAAGCATCTAAAATGATGCTTCACATGATGTGTCATCAGGGAAATAAAACATGAAAACAATGGTATACTTCTTTATACCTCAAAGAATGGCCAAATTCCCAAACACAACACCAAGTGCTGGCAAGGATGTGGAGTAACAGAAATAATTATTCCATCTCAGTAAGAGTACAAAATAGTATATCCGCTTTGGAAAAAAGTTTGGCAGCTTCTTACAAAACTAAATAAATTTTACCACACAATCCAGCAATTCTATTCCTAGGTATTTTTACCCAAATGAATTAAAAACTTATGTCCACCAAAAAATCTGCACATGCACACCGATGTTTATAGCAGCTTTATATAATATTTAATTGCATTAACTTGGAAACAACAGGGTGTCCTTCCGTAGGGGAAGGGATAAAATTAAATTTGTAGTACTTCCAAACAATGAATATTAGCATGAAAAAGAGCTGTCAAACCATAAAAAGACATGAAGGAAACTTACATGCATATTATGGATCTTAAAATGCCAATCTTAAAATGTTAACTCTGCATGAATCCAACCATACGACATTCTGGAAAAGGCAAAACTGTGGAGATGGTAAAAAAATATCACTGGTTGCTAGAATTGGGGGAGGGAGATAAATAAGCAAGTCACAGAGGTTTTTTAGAGCAGTGAAAATACTCAGTATATTCTAGGGCTAGATACCTGTCATGCACTTGTCCAAACCCAGAGACAGACAACACCATGAGTGAAACTTCAGGTCTACTACAAACTTTGTGTGGTTATGATGTGTCCATGTAGGTTCATCGCTTGTAACAACTGTACCATTCTGGTGGAGGATGTTGAGGGGAGGCTAGGCAAGTGTTGTGGAAGGGGGTACTTGAGAAATCTTTGTATCTTTCAATTTTTCTGTGAACCCAAAAGTTTTCTTTAAAAAAGTTTTAATTTAAAAAGTCTACCTGTAAGAATTCATGATCTAGTGGAAATGTGGGCAGGGAGGGCATGAGTAATAACTAAATAAGTAAATAATTAACAGAATATTTTAGAGACCAGCAAGAGCCACGAAGAATTAATAATAGGGTAGAACAGGGCGCACCAGGGCCTGGAGGCAGCGGGTGAAAGAGCATGGGGATGTCTGGGGAAGACTGTTAGAGGCAAAGGGAAGGGATTATTCAAAAACTCTGAGGCAGGAGCACAGTTAAATGTTTCAGTAAGAGCAAGTAATCAGATATCCCAAATAGCTTTTTGAAATGTTGACTGATTTTGTGTAAAGGTTACAGTAAACACTTAGGATAAAATCAATATGACATAAAAAACTGTGCAGATGCCAATGCTATCAATGGAAGAAAGAGCTTTTTATTTCTGTGTGTAAAGCCACCTAGACTAAATCAGTGACAACAGAGGGATAACAAACAAAAGTTTACCTTGGAAGCCTTTTTTGCTTTGGGAGCTATTCAGGCTTTGGGTTATTCATCTTTGCTTTTCTGCGGCAGTAGCTGTTGAATATGGGTTTTAGGTATTGAACTGTCAAGATTTAAAAGCTTTGAGAACAGAACGTCTGAAAAATAAGTTGTTATAATTGCCACAAATCTGGTCAAATTGGGGAATTACTTTCTAAATATCCATTCTAGAGAATTAGAAAAAAACAAGGCTAGGTTAGAAATGATGAAGGTATTTCTATAATATAAAATACCATTTTTTGGGAATTAGTCCAGTTTACTAGCTAGTTAACTATTTTTAATCAGTGGAAGTAAAAGGATATTACTCAAATATATGCATAATTATTTTTAGGTTTTAGTTAGCCCTACATGTCATATATGAATTTAAAATGTATGGGGTTAGTGAAGCATTGAGGGAATGTATCACCTTAGGAAATTTTCCCCTCCCATATGTTATCCTCGGTATAGAATGAAAATCTATTCATTTATTTTGTTACCATAATTTATGCAATTTGTTTCCTATTGCTACATATAAGCATATTGGCACAGTCCCCTCCTACAAAATACATATGATTTTACTATGGCTCATGATCACTATTCTCACTAATATTTCAACATGCTGAAGAAAACTTGCACATTAGGTGCATTTGTAAAGTAGCCATCTTTGGAGCTGCTATAGCCAACAAATGGAATTGGGAATTATTTGAATTTTGCTTTGAAGAATCTTTCATAAGTGCAGCACATGCATATTCTTTTAAAGATGTTTCAGAAGGACAGTTTTCACTTCTGGCAAGTAAATTTGAGTTTTGAAAGTCATTAGGAAAAATACCAGTGATGCCTTTTTAAAAGGAGGAGGATCTAATAAATGTTATTTTGGTTAAAAAAAAAAGGTGTATGACTGACTTTGTTTTTGTCTTCATGGTCAGTTTAAAATTGGTTGCCAAAATGATGTGAACTTGACCTTGTCTTGTAAAGAGTTTATAGTCTTCTGCAGTTATCAGTCTTTCAAGATATCAGTCTTTCAAGAATGGACACACTGATGTTTTATCTGAATTATCACACATTGTTTTATAGTCAGAATTAGTTTTTGCACCATGATATTAATGGTATATTCTACTAAGATATTTGCAATTATCAAGTATACTTTTGTTAAGTTTGTGTTAAAAACACAAACTTATTTATTCTATGGGCAATAGATTAATCAGAAGAGTTCTAGTATGACAGTGGATTATTTGATGATAATTCAAGTTTTTAAACAGCATGTATATAATTATGTACTTAGCAGAAATGTTTCTTATTTGTGGAACTGTTTAACTTCAGTCAATGCTGGTCACCGTCAGCGCGAAGTGTTTTACTTTTTACTTGATTTTTCTTAAAGGGGTGTATGCATGTATTTATTCAACTGCATATCTGGGTTATTAAACCTCAGGACTAAGAGTTTTATTTGAAGAGTTCTTTGAAAAGTTTGCTTTCATATACTTTCCAGTTAGGCAGACTGGTTTTGTGTCTGCTCTGTGCCAAATAGTGTACTAGGTAGTGCATGGGAGAGAAAAAGTTTCAAGGTGCATTGAATGCATTGAAACAACTTCCATTAAATCTGTGACATAAGACCAGGCCACGCTTCACTCTTCTGTGGTGTCAATAAGTCATCTGCCTGACAAATATACCCCTGTGGGTACTGAAGAAGGGAGAGAGTATACCTGATCTAAAATATTGGGAAAGGCTTGAGACTAACCTGGCTAAATGAACTATGTTTCAATGAGTTTTATAAATCTAGGGAGCCTTATAGGTGAATACATGGAGTTAAGAGAATATAAGATATGTTTGGAGACACTATGACTGGGTCAATGAGGCAATTTAAGACACTGGGGATACTGTAAAGGTTATGACTGGTGAGATTGTTTTAGCCAGTGTTGGGCAGGGTTGTTCATTTAAAAGAATAATTAGGTATTGTGGATAACTGAATATTTTATTGTATTCAAGTTGTTACTTTGAAGAGATAAATCTGTTAAAAAGATAGATTGGGACAAAGAGAGACTAGAGGCCAAGAACAATCTCAGAAGAGAGTTCAGAACTCATGTACTTCTTGACAAAGATGGTGGTGGTCACAACTAAGTTTCAAAGCTGAATTAATCAGTTTCAAACTGGATGTGAAAGACAATGAGGAACAAATACATGGGCTTAGAGTAAGCAATGGATCAGTGTATCTTGATCTAATACTTGTATCACTTTTTTTTTTTTTTTTTTTTTAATTACTTCCAGAGAGAGGGAAAGGGAGAGAGGCAGAGAGGGAAAAAGACATCAACATATGGTTGCCTTCAACCTGCCTCCAGCTAAGGACCTGGCTGGAGACCTGGCTTGCAACCTGGTTATGTGTCCTGGCTGGGGAATTGAACCAGCAACCTTTGGGTTCACAGGCCAGTGCCAATCCACCGAGCCAGGGCTTTCATCACTTTTGAGACAATGCATGCATTATGGGTACTTGCAGAAAAAGACTTGAGAAGAACTCCTGGTTTGTAGGCCAGCATGTAAGATTCTTAGAAGTTACTGCTTTAGCCTAATGACAAAAAAGCTGAACAAACTGCAAAATCAACAGTTCCTCTTAGCTCTATAAGAAAAGTGAGGTTACCGGGCATACGACTACCCCCAAATTGGAGAGAAAGATCGGCGAATACAGAGAATCGCAATGGACTGGAACAGAAACTCAAAATAGAAACTTTCTCAGGAGCCAGTGCTACTGAGCTAGGAAATCTTTAAACAGGAATTTATGAATTGCTGGAGGCTTAGTGTGGGCAAGTCTGACACTTAAAAACTCCAGAGGGACTCAGTCATAGAGAAACCACTACATAACCACTACGTACATTTTTGTGAGCTTTACCTCAAGAATCTCTACCAAGTCCTCATAGTGAATACTGGAGAAAATTCTCTCATGCTGCCAGCTTATGGAGGGGAAAAGGTACCATTGTGACATACCAGAGTCTAATGTATCTTGAGGAAGGGGATACCCAGCTCCAGCCCTCTCCAGTCATGCTGTTTAACCCTTGTGGTTGAGGTGATGGCATGAGAAGATCTAGTAAATGTCAGCCTCAGGGCACAGGCCACCAAAAGACTAAGATGGAATTATAGGCCTACAGAAATCTCCTCCTGTAACGCTGTACCACCACCATGTTATTGAAGGCATGTTTATAGCTGTTGCATTTACTCAGTACATCATGTCCACCTTTCAACAACAAAAAGACCAGGTATACTAAAAGGTAAAATACACAGGTTGAAGAGACTGAACAAACATCAGATATGGCAGAAATGTTGAAAATGGAACAGAAACTAAATAATGGCAACAAAGCATGAGACTGACAAGGTCTGTCCTAAAAGTACTGAGCCAATGTCAATATAATTAAAAGTTTGTGCAGCCAATACTTTCGGGACAGACCTTTATGGCTGACAGATTTAATGCAAAATGGAGATAACATGTCAAAACAGATGACTAATATAAGCAGAAAGCTAAAACTTACTTTTAAAAGAATCAAAAAATAAATGCTAGTGATAAAAAACACTATAACAAAAGTAAAGAATGCCTTTGATGACCTTATTACCAAGACTGATGGTAGCTGAGGAGGTAATCTCTGAGTTTGAGAATATGATAATAGAAACTTCCAAAACAGAAAAGCAGAGAAAAAAGACTGAATAAGGACAGACAATTCAAAACCTGTGAGAGAATTGCAACAATATGCTCAATGGGAATGCCAGAAGAGGAAGAAGAAAAAAAAAAAAAAAAAAAGGAACAGAAGCAATATTGAAAACAATAATGACTGAGAATTTTCCCCAAATTAATGTCAGACACCAAAACAGAGATTCCAGGAAGCTCAGAGAAAGTTCGAGAGAAAAAAATGGTCTCCTCCTCCAAAAAAACTACAACTAAGCATACATATCCTATTTAAACTTCAGAAAGAAAAATCCTGAATTGGTCAGGAAAATAACCCACCTTGTCTTTAAAATAGAAGAGAGAGAGTTATACTGGATTTCTCCTGGAAACTTCTCAAGCAGAAAGAGAATAGAATGAAAGTGTTGAGAGGCAAAAACTCACCAACCTAAAATTCTGAATTCTGCAAAATTGTTTTTCAGAAGTGAAGAAGAAATGAAGACTTTCTTAGACAAAAATTGAGGGGATTTGTTGGCAATAGGCTGGCCTTGCAAGAAATATTAAAAGATCTTCATAAAAAAATAACATTATATAGATCATTAACTTGGACCTAAATAAAGAAAAGCAGAGCATTGAGGAACAAATGGATATAAGTTATGTATAAATAAAGGTTGATCTCTTATATGTAGCAATTATCCAGTAGAAACTGAAATTAAAAACATTTTCACTTACGTTACTATCCCCAAAATGAAATACTTTAATGTAATTCTAATAAAATACATATAAATATCTATATTAATAAAGCTCTGCTGAAAGATATCAAAGACAAACTAAAGAAATGGAGTCTATATTCCACGTTTATGAGGACTCATTGTCAAGATGTCAGTTCTTCCAATTTTAATCTATACATTTAATGCCATCCCAATCAAAATCTCAGCAAGTTATTTTGTAGGTCTTAATAGATGTATTTTAAATTGTATATGGAGAAGCAAGAAACCCAGAACAGACAATATATTTTTGAAAATATTGAAAAGGAACAGAGTTGGAGACCGATACTACCTGATGTCAATACTTATTTACTACAAAGCTACAGTAATCAAGACAGTGTTGGTATTATTGAAGAATTGAAAAAGAGATTAATGGAATAGAATAGAGAGCTCAGAAATATACCCAGGTAAATACAATCAACTTATCTTTGGCAAAGGAGCAAAGGAGTAAAAGCAATAAAATGAAGAAAAGATAGTCTTTTCAACAAATGGTTCTGAAACAATAAAACATCTACATGCAAAACAAAAACAACAAAAAACCCCAAATAAAAACAACAACAAAAACCAACTAGACAGACTTTATACCCCTCACAAAAATTAACTCAAAATGAATCATAGACTCATGGAAAACTATGAAACTCTTAGAAATGGAAAACTATAAAATTCTTAGAAGGTAACATTGGAGGAAACTTAGATGACCTTGGATAGGAGATGATTTAATATAACACCAAAGGCATGAGGCATACCGTGAAGGAAATGAATGATAACCCAGACCTCGTTAAAATTAAAAAACGTATGCTCTATGAAAGACAATGTCAAGAAAATTAGTATGTAAGCCACATACTGGGAGAAAATACTTGCAAAAGATACATCTATAAAAGATGCTACCTAGCCCTGGTTGACGGCTCAGTGGATAGGGGCTGGCCCATGAACCCAAAGATCTCTGGTTCGATTCCCCAGCCAGGGCACATAACCAGGTTACAAGCCAGGTCTCCAGCTAGGTCCATGGCTGGAGATGGGTGAAAGACAACCATACATTGATGTTTCTTTCCCTCTCTGCCTCTCTCCCTTCCCCTCCCTCTGGAAATAATAAATAAAATCTTAAAAAAATAAATGATATTATCTAAATATATACAAAGAGCTCTTAAAACTCAACAATAAGAAAAGAAACAACCTGATTAGAAATGGGCAAAAGACCTGAACAAGCATTTCACTAATAAAGATACACCAAGGGCAAGAAAACATATGAAAAGTTTTCTTCAGAGAAATGTAAATTAAAATGACAATGATATATCACTACACACCTACTAAAATGGCCAAAATTCAAAATGCAACACCAAACACTGGAGAGGGTGTGAAGCAACAGGAATGCTCATTCATTCTAGGTGGGAGTGCAAAATAGTGCATCCACTTTGGGAGACAGTTTGGCAGTCTCTTACAAAACTAAATGTAGTCTTACACAAATGAAAAATTATGTCCACATGAAAACTTACACATGGATATTTATAGCAACTTTGTATTTAATTGCCATAACTTGGAAACAACAAGGTACCCTTCAGTAAGTGAATGCAGAAATAAGCAGTGGTACACATAGAAATGGAATATTATTCAGTATTAAAAGTAAATGGGCTATCAAGCCATGAAAATACTTGGAGGAACTTTAATTGCATATTACAAACTAAAAGAAGCCATTCTGAAAAGACACTGTGTGTATGTATGAGGAGCCAGTCTCAGAAGGTTATATACTATATATTCTCAGTTGTGCAGACAGTGAAAGATGAGTGGTTGCTGGGGTTAGCAGGAAGGGAGAGCAGAACAGGTGGAGCACAGAGCATGTTTAGGGCACGGAAACTGTTTTAGTTGATACTATGATGGTATATATATATATATATATATATATATATATATATATAATTATACATTTGTTAAAATCTACAGAATGTAGAACACCAAGCGTGAACTCTAATATAAACTGTAGATGATGATGATGTGTTAATGTATATTTATTGTGACATGTACCACTGTGGTGGGGGATATTGGTAGTGCTGTGGGTTATGCATGTGTATGGGCAGCGGGTGTGTAGTACAGACTTTTCACTTTATTCTGCTGTGAGCCTAAAATTACTCTTGAAAGTAAAATTTATTAACTAAAAAAACACAAGATATTGCACTGAAAATGGGTGATTTCCTGAGTGGATATGCGGCTTTGCAGGTTGGATGCTTGTTTATTTCTAACTGGGGCAGTTGCCACAGGCAACCGAGACTTTTCTAGGAGTTTCACAGACAGAGGTGTCTGTGTTCTGAGATCAGTAAGTCGGCATGTTCGCAGTCACTTCAAGTAAGCTTTTGTTTTCTCTGAATAAGCCTGAGTCCAGTTGATGCTGTTGGTTGAGAACTCAGTGTATGGAGGGAGACTCAAACTTGGAGCCTGGGTTTATGCCTTTTTATTCTATTTTTGATAAAATTGGTAGGAGGGAAAAACTGATAGAAATTTTTTGACAGCTTGCTCTAGGAATGGTGAGTAAGCATATTTTGTATGTGAGGAGGAAAAAAAGAATATAGATTATGCTGGCCTTGAAAGCTTTACAGTTCATTTTTTTCTCCTCTAATATCTGGTTTCACTGTTTTGAATTATTTAACTATGCAATGTGATGCTTTGTAAGACTTTTCCTACTTTCCAAGAAATTTAGCTACTGCTCAAATTAGAGAAAAATATATTCTCTTGTCCTGTAAATGCTAAAGAAAGGAACCAAATATATAGTATTTGTGCCCAAAATAGGAAAAATTTCTTTTTATTCTCTAACTGGGTGAATATTGAGCTAAAATATATGTCAACCAAAGCTGGTACCACTTCCTGATTTTGTGAGAGTCAGGTATGGGTGCTCTGAAGTTGAAGGATGTTTATGAACTTAAACATCATATACATTTCGAAGACAGGAGAATTACGGGGATTTTCCAGCAGCTGTGATGGTATTGTAGTTTAACATGCCAAGAGTTGGGGGCATTATCATCCTTTACCAATTCTCCACAACCTCAGCAGCCATAGAAGAAAACCTTTAAGTATCCAGAGCTTCCTGGCGGGGAAATGTAGGGGGTTATAGAACAGACAGGAGCTCTTGGGCTTCCCAAACACATGGGTGACAAGGAGTCATTGTCTCAACCTGGAGAAGGCACTTAAGGTACAGCCCACAGGTAGGAGGCCAGAGGAGGTTCAGCTGCCCATCTCTAGCGAATCTTCAGCAGCAGAGGGGGTTGGAGGGAAGCTGAATGTGGCCTTGAAAAACACATGCACCATGTATGAGAAACCATGTGTGCAGATTGAATAAACCAGACAAAGTAGATCCAACTTCCCACAACTTACATACATGTAATAATGTCTTTGCATTTCCTTGTCCTCCTTATACAGAAATCTAGGCCCTGGGGGAAAAAATGGGAAAGGCAGACTTTACCCACACTACTCCAAGCAGATGAGGCCACAGCTACAAATTATACTGGAAGGAAAAGGTTTAGCCACGGTTGCTTTTTACAACTGATGTCCGCTAACTTTTTACTTACTTAAAATAATGTGCTATTGACTGCCAGCAGTTATTAAAAGAACATAATATAAATAACTTCTCATACTTCTTGCTCCTCTTCATTGTTTAGAAAGAGCCCCAGATTGTTACCAGATAACTTATTCTCTGATAATTCCCTTAATAAGGAAATAAAGTTCAGGCAGTGCTTTTAAAAGACATTATGGCTGAAAGTGTTAGTGAGGAGAAAAGCTCTGGACTTAAACAGCTTTTTCATTCCTTTGGATTTCAAGTTTTTAATAATAGATTGAATAGTTAGTTGCCCACTTATCCTTATCCAGTTGCCAAGTGAGAAACAGTCCCAAACTGACAGCAGGTGTTAACAACATGTACAAGTGATTCAAGTCAGTAAGAAGCTGTAAAACTAGTGCGTTTGCTGGGCTTTGCCCTGTTAGCTAGGCTTTTCCTCAGAGCGCAGGACTCCTGGCTGCTATGAGCCGAGATGGCAGACGTTTCAAGGTGAAAGCATCAGTTTTTAACTGACACTCTCAGGCTTCTCAAACAAAATAGAGCATTTTTCTTATATCTGAATATTTGAAGCTGATTCATTAATTAATCTGGATTAAGAACAAAGGGGATAATGGGAAAAGTGTTGCTCAGTGTTCCTCTGAAAATGCCCAAAGTACGCCTAAGAAGGAATTCAGTTGGGACTTAAAGCATTTTTTAAAACTCGTTTTGTAAACGATGTTTTTATTTTATTATTTTTAGAGAGGGGAAGGGAGAGAGGCAGAGAGGGAGAGAAGCATCAATGTATGGTTGCCTTTCACCTGCCTCCAGCTACGGACCTGGCTGGAGACCTGCCTTGCAACCTGGCTATGTGCCCTGGCTGGGAATCTCACCAGCGACCTTTGGGTTCTCAGGCTGGCACCTCATCCACTGTGTCACCAGCCAGGGTTACATTTGTATTTTTAAAATGTACATTTTGTTAGAGTCTGTGAAAGGAAGATATTGGTTCAGATTTCTTAGTAATGCAGACAACCTAGCAATTTTTCTATCATTGTGATAGGGTAGATTTTTTCTGTTTTTGTTTTTGTTTCTTTTTTTAAGACTCTGGTTCTGGTTTCAGTTTGCTGAGATTTCCATACTGGGACTGTGAACTCAAGTGACCTGCCTGTAGAGTCCAGGAAGATAATGTATATATGTCAATCAAAAAGAAGGTTGAAAAAAAAAAGAGAGGGTTGAGGCAGTAAGGAGTATGACACCTGGTTGAACAGGCCAGGGCCAACCTTGCCTAAATACATGTTAAATTTTATTTGAAACACGCAGGCCCAGAAAAACACAACTTAGGTGGATAAGCCACCAGTTTGAACTAGTGGTTGAAAAGACACCCTATGTCTCCAGGGTATGAAAAGAAATGGGTTTAATAAGAAAAGAAATTCTGCTTCTTAAGTATTGGCCTGCTGGGGCAAATTATGTTTTTTACTTTAAAATAGATACATACATTCATCATTTTAAAGCATTGTTTGTTCTTAGCCAAGGGCTTTAAACTTTTTGGGGGTTATAGTACCCTATTATTGGGTTTATTTCAGAACTCCCTTGACTTTGCATTGAACAGTATAGCACATTTCTATATTAAAATCGAGAGACACATTTCTATTATGCTGTTTTTAAATTGAAAAATAAGTGAATTTTGGTTAAAAATCATGAAGGCACATATTCATCTCAGCTCCTTTGGAAATTCTTCTAAAGTAACAGGGACTTCATTTAAAAGTACATGTCCACAGAGCAAAGGAAGTGGTTGGGTGCAGAACTGGGTAGCTGATGGCAAGATCTAGACACATTTTTTGAAAACCAAAAGTGGACAGTGGGTAGGATGTGGAAGAGGCTGAAATCTAAGGACATATCAGAGGGTTGCTAATGATGCCAGTTGATTTACATGTCAAAACCTTGACACTACTTAGAAATTTAAGGAACAAAGTCACTGGAATAATGGAGGTGAAAGATGAGATAGAAATGAAGAGATTGTTTGGAAGGGTTGAAAGGACCAGTTAGAGTTCCTGGATATCTCTTCCTGTTCCATACGGGAAATAAAGTTATTGGCCCAGTCGTACCCAAAGAAAACTGGCTGTTTATTTTCTGAAACAATCACACTCTGGACTCTGGGACACCAGACACATAGAAGAGGTTGAGGTGCTGAGATGCAACAAGTACTCAGCTTCAAGAATGCTGTCAGTTGGAGAAATAGCCCAGGCAGGGGACTGGATGTTTGGTAAAAATAAATCCTCTGAAAGAGCTATACAGATAGGATATTTTGGAGCCACAGATTAACCTTGCAGCAATTCAAGTTCAGCAGTACCAATAGTTCTTGGTTCATTCTATTAAAAATAAATATAAACATGTTTGTAATTAAAAATTTTAAGCAGGTGGAAAAGCAGAGAAAATAACATAACACAAACCCATGAACATTAGCCAGTTTTATAAAGATGCCAATATTGTCCCTGGCTGGTGTGCCTCAGTGGACTGAGTGCCAGTCTGCAAACCAAAGGGTTGCCAGTTCGATCCCCAATCAGGGCATGTGCCTGAGTTGCAGGCCAGGTCCCCAGTTGGGAGTGTGCAAGAGGCAACCACACACTGATGTTTCTCTCCCTTTCTTTCCCTTCCCCTCTCTCTAAAAATAAATAGATAAAATAAATTTATTAAAAAATTAAAAGATGCTAATATTGGCCATATTGGCTTCAAAGATTCCCCTTTAAGAAACAGAAATGAGATACTGCTAAAGAGGTATCTTAATGCCTTCATTCTCAGTTGCTCCCTTTCACCTCAGGAATAACCAAGTTCCTGCCATTGTCCTTAATTATTTCCATGCAAGTTTGTCTATTTTACTATACATGCCTCTATAAATAATATATATTATTCCTTTGTGTGTTTAAAAATATCTGTAAATTATATTATCAGTGTATTTCTTGAATTAAGCCAATTAATTATCAAAAATTTAAACATGCATATATGAATTATGAATACATTCAATTATGAATATTTATAAATATGATTACAAATTATTAATACATATTCAGCTGTGAATATATATGTGTATGATATATATATTATTAATATGTACTCAGTTATAATTAATTAGGAGTAGCCCAAGAAATAAATGATAATATTGTTATTAGAGAAACCCTGGTTCTTCTCATTGATGCAGTAAAGAATTACAGATTGGCAAGACTATAAGCATGCATGCAAAGTTTATTACTGAATGGGAGAGCAAAAGCAAAGGTGGCCAAAGGCTAGGGTACCAGGCTCATCCTAGTGTGGCCGGAGGCTCTGTGGCCAGAAGGTCTAGAGAACCAAAGAGAGCAAGTCCTTTGTTCTGAGGACATATGTAGTTGGCGATGTGGGGGTGAAGAAGTTACATATTGATGGATAAAAGTGGTGCCAGCATTCCTTGGGGTGACCAAACTATGGTATGTGTGGGTTTCCATTACCCTGAATCCTTATTTTGCTCCAGACTCCATTCATCTTGTTTGTAAAGCACATAAATGAAGGAAAACAATTCATTAAAGTTGGATCAGTTACCCACAGTTGTTTATGGGCCCTTTCTGTAAGCATTAGGGACTCCCTTGTGAAACAGATGGTGACCAGATAGGCAGTTAACCAAAGTGTTTTATGGGCTTCTTCTTTAGGCACTGTGGACCCTCTCCTGCCTTTTTAGCCTTGGGATGAAAGTACAGTTTCAAAGGCTTTCCTTCCCAAATAGTGGAAAGGATACATAGAATTTTAAGGACTGCCCTCCTGTGTTAGCATGGTGTTTTCTTGTGATGCTGTAACACCTGGCAATGTTATCAGACCAGGCCCAGGGCTGCTGAGTTTGGGAGTGAAACATGTCTCTCTTCCCACCTAGCCTCCTCTATTAAGTTGTTAGATTGCAACAGTGAGGGTCCTGCCTTGTTTCCCTCTGCTACTCATTCAACTATAGCATTATCATTTATAAGTATTTTTAAATTCACAGAACAATAATATATACTATTTATGAAGGAATACATAGACACACATATTTTGCTGGATTTGGGTCTAATGCTCATGAATGAGGTTGTGTTATAATTTTTCTTTTCATGCCATCTTGATCTGTTTTTGTATCTAGATTTTGTTAGCCTCAGTGATTAGGTTTGTTTGTTTATTTTCTGAGTTTCAATAACAGATTATAAAATATACTGTCTTATGTTCTTTAAATCTTTCACATTACTTGTTTATAAAACCATCTGGATCTCATAGATTGTGCATATGAGTATTTACTCCTTTGTATGTATAAAATTTTTAACTAAAATTTTATTTTCTTGTAATGTTTAAAAATTTATTAACATTTAAAAAATGTTTCCTATGTCAGTTTTGGTGGGTTACACCTTTAAGAAAAATATATGTTTTATTCAAGTTTCAATCTTAACATCTTAAAATATATTGATAAAATTATAATAATTAAAATTCTAACATATATTTAAATATACATATTTGTGTCTTTTCACTTTTTCCTTTGATCAATTTTATCAGAGATTTGTTTTACTAAGCTATTAGTTTCTTAGTCTCTTCTATTTTATTGATTTGTTCTCTTAACTTTAGTATTTCTCCTTTTGCTTTATTTGGCTTAAACATTAAAAATTTTGAAACCTTTTGAATTCCTAATATATGCACTTAAGTTTATAAATTTCTCTTTAAGTCTTGTTTCAGTTTCAACCCGCAACTTTTGGCATTATATTTATTATCATTTAATTTTTAAATTTGTCTGATTTCTACTTTGATTTTTATATTAACTCACATAGATTTTAGTTTTTTATTCAAATAGAGCTAAAATACTTATTGTCTCACATATTATATATGCATAAGAAAATCTGGAATAAAAAATGAACAAAATAAATATTAAGAAACAGCCCTCTGGTTAAAATGAAAAGTCATATTTTACAGAGTGACACGTAAGTGCATCTTTAGGCTGCTTATGTTAAACCTGTTAAATCATTGCCTTTGAGGATACACTTCTTAAATTTGTTATTAGCTTTTGGAGTAGATACTGTCCCAAAGTATTGGCCAAGCAAACTTTTAATTATATTGACATTGACTCGATACTTTTGAGACAGACCTACCTGCAGTAGCTTGTGTCTTTTGATCTTCGCATTCAGTGATACTTTTGTGACCCTTGTGGTAGACAACATATGTAGACTGACATTTTAGGCAAGTTATACATTTGTCATCAGGGAATTTGGTCTTAAGTTTTTAATAGATGTGTCTGTCTTTTGGCTCATTGCTTTTAAAATGGTTTACTGAGAAACAACAATGAAATTACAAATATAAAATAAGTAGATTAACAACAAATAATGACAAAACCACTGTAACCAGAATGTTCATACTGTGCTATGTACACTATTGAGGGATTGGTCAGCCTCTATTATATCATGAGCATATTTCAAACATTACCTTGCTGTTTCCCATATTTTCCATTAACTTGGCTGACTATAAATTTTGTGCATTTCACAGTTTATGGAACCTGCCATTGCACAAATTACTGGGCATCAACTGATGGGGCAAGACTTCTCCCACAACCACCCCAGACTAGAGGAGTTCAGTATCTCTAATCTCTGGCTTCTCAAAGCACTTGTGTTACTAGCTAGCACCTTGCATGCTGTACTGACAGGAATGTTAGTTTCATGCATCTGCAAAAGGTTCAAAAAACAGAGACAGGCTTTTACAGGGCATTGCTCAGAATTAACTATGTATTGCAATGAGAATTGATCATTGAACACATTGTGCCTACTACTAGATGAAATCCTGCTAGAAGCTGTAAGAACAAAGTGGAGTTAGGAACCTTCATCAGAAGTTTTAAAATATTAATAACTTTACCATTATATTCTATGGTAAAATGATTCTTAATTTTTCAACAACCAATGACAAGGCAAGGTCAATTAGCCCACCTAATTTTGTTCCAATTCTCAACAAAATATGTTATATTAATGAAATATTTGAATTAAAAGAACTCTTATGTGGGTTTCTTGAATGTTGCATCCTCTACCTTCCTTCTGGGTTCCTGTTTTCTTTCTGTGAACTATGTTAACTTAGTACTTTTTCCAAACAAGGTGGCAGTTATTATCATTCTTAGTCCTAATCTAACTTAATTATTTTTAAATTTTTGATATTTTGGCTGAGTATAAAATTCTAACTTTTTATTTTTATGAATAGATTTTTTGATAATAAGAAATATTTTAACAGTCAGATTCTTGTTCCTTTGTAGGTAATACATGTTTTCTCTCCAGTAACTTTTAGGATTTTCTCTTTAGCCTTGATATTCCTCAGTTCCTCTACTATTTGTCTAAAGGAGTGTGTGTCTGTATTTTAGTTTTGTCTTTCTTTATTATTCAATACTCATGTGGTTTTCTAAATTTAAGGACACATGCCTTTTGTTTAATCCCGGAGAATTCTCTGTCATTATCTGTCTACTCACCATTATCTTTATTCAATTTTTTTGAAATTCTGTTATGTTCATTTAAAATTTTTTATTTTTTAAAGATTTTATTTATTATTTTTAGAAAGGTGTAGGGAGAGAGGCATAAAGGGAGAGTGACATCAATGTCTGGTTGCCTTTCAGCTGCTTCCAGCTATTGACCTGGCTGGAGACCTAACTTGCAACCTGGTTATGAGCCCTGGCTGGGAATCGAACCAGTGACCTTTGGATTTACAAGCCAGTGCCTCATCCACTGTGCTACCAGCCAGGGCTGTGAAATTCTCTTATGTTTAATTGTGTTTTCTTAGTCTACTCCTGTGTTTCTTCAATATTTAAAGCTGTTGATCTTGTTAACATTCTAGCTTCTTTTCTTTGAGATTATATTTATTTTGTTTTCCTATTTATTAATTTACTCTTTGGTTTGGTCAATTCAGTTCTATTTAGCTTAGGTATTGTTTTTTAAATAATGTTAATGAGCATTTTTTTCTAAGGTTTTTAATTTGGTCTTTTAAATGTTTGATTCTACTTAAATATTTAATAACTGTGTATTCATATCTTACATCATCCCACTTTTGAGGATCCTATTTACACCTTTGTTTATGAGGATTTTCAGGGACATGTACTTTGAAGCTCTTTGCAGATTTTTCATCTTCATTTTATTAGATGGAAAATCTCTTATTTATAGACTTTAATTACTAACTTCCATGGTACAGGTGTTTCTCATAAACTTTTCAATAGTATTTTATAAACACTATCTCCAGAAAAGATTTCTCCTTTTAATGCTTTGCGTGGAAAGAATTTTTGTGTGAAGGGATTTTACGGTCTGCTTCTCTTGTTCTTTTCTTTTTCAATTTCTTACTACTCTCCCTACTGCCATTTTTTTCTTCTTTTTGTTTCTTTTCTCCCATTTTTTAAGGAAAGATATTTCTCTTTTTAATCTATAGAAATTTTCTTTTCTCCTTTCAAGTGTAGCTAGGTATTTAAGAATATCTAATGATATTTTCATTACTTATCATTTCTGGGTTTGTAAAGGAGGAGGGAACTTTTAAAATGTACCATCTTGACCCAGGAACCAAGCCACTTTATTTTTACATTAAGACTAACTGCATTAATACAAGTGACCAAAAGATGCATCTATTTGGTGCATCTATTTGGAAAGTCTTATTCAGTGCAGAGTTCTTCAACCACAGATAGGCAATGAAATTTTCCAGAGATGGAGATGCATCAGTAAACCTATCACTTTTTATTTTAGCCTGAGACATACAAGGTCTGTCCTGAAAGTATTTTAATTATATTGACATTGGCTTTATACTTTCATCACAGACCTCATATACAGGTGGCAGTTGGTGAATAAAGAATGAAGTGTACATGTAACAGGGTGCAGAGCAGGGGTCCCCTGAAAATAGGAGAAAACCCCATACCCTTGGTTGAAGGAAGGGGGAAGTAGATCATACAATGTTTAAGACACCTTGCATAACAATGGCAAGTTAATAGCTATGCCTTTCTTGAAGGAAGAGGTCTGTCATCCAGGATGAAAAGTGTACATGATACTCTCCAGTTCCATCCATGTTGTTGCAAAGGGTACGAGTTCCTTCTTTCTTTCTGGGTGGGTGGGGAAGGGGACGGAGGGAAGCAAAAGGGTGATGGATGTAATACAACAACAATTAAAAAAAAAAAAGTGTACATGACTCTGAGAGCATCCAGAGACTCCTGACAATGCCAGGGGAGCTTATACAGAGCCTAAGTGAAAGGCAGCGGGGCAGATGCTCATCGTGGAAGTCACTGGGAACTCTTGTCCTGACTGAAGACAGCAGCTGAAAGAAGGTAAAAGATACAGGCACAGTGGCAAAAATGGCACATGATAGGACAGGCTGGATATAAGGTCACAAAAGAAGTTCCTGGCTGAATATTTATAGTTTTTTGGGTTTTTTTTAAAAGATTTTATTTCATTATTTTTAGAAAGAGGGGAAGGGAGAGAGGCAGAGAGGGAGAGAGACGTCAATGTATGGTTGCTTTTCACCTGCCTCCAGCCACAGACCTGACTGGAGATCTGGTTTGCAACCTTGTTATGTGCCCTGGCTGGGGAATCGAACCTGCGACCTTTGGGTTTGCAGGCTGGAGTCCTGGCTGAATATTTAAATGAGGGTGGCTGAGAGAGAGGAAGGAGAAGTCAGGTGACTTGAAAGGGTGTAGATGGGAGTCAGCTGTGAGGTTGCTGTGTAAGGGAGAAGCCACATGGTTTGGAGTAAGAAGGAGAAAATGGCAGGAGAGCTGATGGAGCTGTGTGGGGACCTGCCGACCCAATCCCAGATTTGTGGGAGATGCTTGGAGCTGAACTGTGATGAGGAATGCTGATCTACAGACTTCTGCTTCTCTGATGAATGGACAGAGAAGCCACTCTCTCGGGACATGTGCCTCCCTGGACTCCACCATGATCCAATGCAACATGGCACATGTTACCCTGAACCACTGCATGGAGGCTGAGGACAATGTACCCCAGATCCTGAAGGAGAGAGCTGCTGTGAGAGGATGGCAACTCTGAAACCCAAAAATGCGCATTCCAGAGAGGATGGACGTCTGTTTGTGTGGCTGACTTAAGAACAAATATGGGGGACCTTTTGGGCAAGGTTTTAGCTTATAGCATTTTAGGGAGCTAGGGAACTGCCGGGTCTCATGGGAGAACAGGGCTCTGAGTAAAGGGGAACCCTGTAAATATAAAAACTGTTTCCTTCAACACTAATTGTTAGATCATGTGTCAAGGTACCAGGTAACCAAGATCCTGTTTGCTCAGTTACATACAGACATAGTAGTGTGAGAAAAAGTTCAAAACATTTTCTTCTTGGGCAGAGATAAGCTGCTGGATTTTGCTTTTTAGTAATTCCTTAAAGGACGAAAAAATATTTTAGGATTCAGGGGCTGACCTTATAATTCTGGATCCCAAGCAGGGAAATATTGTGTGTTACGTATAATGGTGTGGTGAGTGGAGGGATTACTGGGAAAGACTTTTTTTCCTTAATAAGTATTCATTCCTCTCAAAAAGAACATGTAGGAATATAATGGTGTGCATTATAGAGTAAATGTTCTCAATGGTTCAAACTATATGAAGATTTCTAGAAGGTACTATTCTAACTTTTGAAATGAGACTTGGATTATGGAAGCTCAACAAGAATTAACATTAAATGTTAATATTATTGTAATATAAGACTAAATAGTAAATATTTTTGAGAACAGGCATGAGATCAGTGTATAGTCTAATGAACTTGTATAATTTAAAAATAAAGAAGTTGGGATAAAGTTTTCTGTCTGAACAAGGTTTTTTAGTTGTTATACAATCTAAATTCACTTTTAAATATTAAACATGCATGTTTATTAAAATAAATGCTTGGCTTTAGCTATCTAATTTAGGAACATCATTCACAATTAGGGTTGAAATGTAACTTAAAGTTGCAAAGTATATTCCTTTTTAGAAGATTCTAGAGAATGGAGTCAGAATTGTCTTTCTTAATTTTGCTGTTTCAGGAGTCATACAACTTTAATATGTACCACTCCAATGACTTTGTCTTGATTGGACATCTTGTCTTCTTAGGCACATTTAACAGTGTCATTGGAAACTTATGGAAGCAGATTTAACTTCTGTTATAGAATTGCAGAGTTTTCATCAATCAAAAATTTCTACTTGGAATTTCAGTTAGGCTTCTTTTGCAAATGGATATAATAAATCAAAACATGCTTCTGTAGTCTTCTGACTTTACAGAATTTTGTTTCCACTGCCAAATGAACCAATTATAACAAACAAGAACTTGAATATCAAAGAAAAAGTGTTTAAGAGTCTTGTGATGGTCATGTTTTGAAAGATTCTAACTACACTGTATAGTAAACATGCATACATGCATGTTGATTTCCAATTTATTAATTTATTATCAGAAATATAACAGCACTCATGACTTGGTGTATTTACTGCCTACAGTATTCCTGTGAAGGAAAGTATAATTAAAAGCTGATTTGCAAACAGAATTATTCAAGGGCAATGATTTATATGTGCTTAACAACTGGGGTAATCATCTGAATTGGTCTGATCCATCCATTTCTATCTACTACAGGGTAAAACCTGACATAAGGACCATATATATATATATATATATATATATATATATATATATATACACTCATGTTCACAAGTCATGATATCTTCTTCCCTAAGATAACCCCTAGAGATATACTCTCATTGCTTATTCATTTATTTTATATTTAAGGATTCATATATGATTTAAAATTCAATATAGACATCAGATTATATATTATGGCCTTTTTCCTTAATGAAATGATTTTCATACCAAATTCAGCTCAAAACACATAACTAGCAAAACAAATCTTTTATCTCTTACTTTGTATGTCACATACTTAGACAAAAAGAAAAATGCCCTATCAGAAAGTATATGACATTGTACTATTTCACTAAACTCAATATACCCTTAGGTATAACTTTCAAAAGAACTGTAAATCAATCAATGTCCAACTAGTTCAGGACAAGTTTAGAACAACCTCAATGAAATCAATGTCATAGGGTACTTCACACTTAGAGCTCTTATTTGTTTAAATTGAATCCCCAAAATGCAGATATTGTAAGGTCATTAAATTTTTAAAAAATAAAATAAAATAAAGCTGGTTATAAGTCCCCACACAGAAGTATTTGTAGAGCATCATATATTACTTAGTATTCATTATACCTATGTCTCCACTGGCATATACAAATATCTCAGGGATCATGTGTCCAAAAATGGCAGTGATTATGTTCATTACTATTTTATCACCACACAACAGTTCAACATAATTCTTCTGAAACTTATGGGGCAATGATATGTTCAGATCAGGCCCATAGACATATGGCAGACTTGGGCAGCTAGAGCATAAAACAAGCTTGGTTAGATGTAAATAATTATTATTGACCTGGGTCATAGTGTTCAATCTACAAGGCATCTAGCAATCTCTTTACCCCACTTCACCAACTCACACCTATGCTGCTATCTGCATCTAAGACATAAATATGGCTTTTGTAGATCTATTCATTTTCCCAGTCTTCAGGAATCCTGGTCTTTATACAGGTTACTTCCTCCTAGCTGTCTCAACACTAGACACTTCCCAATCATTTTCTAGAGACCTCTTGCTTCTTGCTTGGTATGCTGAACTATGATCAAAGAACTCAGTAGATATTTTCTTCAATTATGGTTATGATACTCAAGATAGTTAAAAAGTTCCCTTGAAAGGCTAGATCAGCGAATTTCAGCATGTATGCTGCAAGAATTTTTAAAATATGAAATACCTGACTATTAGGTCAGAGTCACTGACCTCTCTTTTTCCTTAGATTGTCAAATAAAAGACAGCCAATACAACAATAGTCACCTGGTGTGAATGAGTCAAAATTATACCTATTTTTTGTCAGATTGGCAAAAAAATACTTTGGTGTGCTTCAGAATTTTAGTAATTAGTTTACGTGTACCATGAGATAAAAGAAGGGTTGAAAATTTCTGGGATAGGTAATAATAAAATTTGTACATTATTTGTGTTCTTTACAGAAATAAGGAATGTAATACTTGGTTGTTATTCTGAGAGAAAGATAAAATTTGTTACTCTTTCTCTCCTGCACCAACAAAACCAAGACACAAATTAATATCTTATATCCGGCCACAGAATTGCTGGCTCATGTGTGAATAATAAAACTGAGTACTTACCCTGTGCAGGACCACTTTTAGTGCTTTATATCTATCATCTCTACATATATTTACATTACAGATACTATTGTTAACATTTTATGGATAAGAAAATCAAGGCAGGGAGAATTTGACCTAGTTAGCTAGGTTTCATGCAAGTAATAGGCTGAGGTGGGATTTGAACCTTGTCAGTCTGGTTCCTGTGTTATGGCTGTTAGCTACTCTAGTATAAGGTTTCCCTCTAAGATCTCTAGTGAAGCCTATTTAAATTTTAAAAGGCCAGGTACTCTTCATCTATTATTTTCTCTCTTTGCCAGTGGAATAATTTTTTCTAAGTTTGACTTTTTAAGAAATGAATATTTATTGAGTGCTTTCTGTGAGCCTGGTACTAACTGTGCAGTTTTACCAATATCATTTGTTTTGACCTTCCTACCCCTATCTTGTGGTGGTATTACTTCAGATTTATAAGTAAGAAGCTGAGGTAAAGGCACATTATTGTCTTCCTTCCAGTCTAAAACCTTCAATTAAAGATCTCTCTTCTCTAATTAAATCAAGGAAGCATTCTGCTTCTGAGATTTCCAGCACCTGGGTCCAGTAGCCTTTTGCTGTTTTCCTTGCATTATTGTGCTTTCATAGATTTATTTCACAATGCTGATCTATACAGCAAAATTTAAAAAATTAGTAACTAACAACCACTGGAAAATAATTGAAATGCTTAAATGTCACAATTTTATTTTCCCAAGAAGAGTTTTTTTCAGCTTTGATAACCAAGATATCACAATAGAAGGAAAGGAAAAAAAGCAAAACAAATTTCCTCACAAGTAATTACTTGTAGTATATTTAATGAAATGCCTGAAATATGTCATGCGGTAGTTTCAGTGATTCCCGTTTTTCTCTTATGCATCTGGGTCCTCTTCCATAATCCCCTTTGCTGAAAACATCTCCAACCAAAACCTGAGGGGTGGCTTTTCTTAGGTTTCTCCTTAGCCCTCATTTTCTCCCCATTCTCTTTTGTCCCAACTTGGGTTTTCTCATCTATTTACATGAGTTCAAAGTCTATGAGAATAATTTCCAAGTTTCTGTCTCTAATCTCTTCCCCTCCCAACTATAATTTAATAACTTTCAAGTACCTCAAACTCTTCATCCTCAGACTGGACTATGGACCATGCCTCAGTATTTTCTTACTCAATGGGCTGTAGTGCCATCTGTCTGATAGCTCATTCTAGAAACATGAAATCCATTCTTATCAACTCACCCCACAGGTATAGGAAACTATCAAATCTAAGTGAATTTGCACTTTTAATTGTTGTTGTCAGGTCTTATTATTTTAAAAATTTATTATTTTTAGAGATAGGGGAAGGGAGAGAGGCAGAAAGGGAGAGAGACTTTAATGTATGGTTACCTTTCACCTGCCTCCAGCTAAGGACCTGGCTAGAGATCTGGCTTGCAACCTGGTTATGTGCCCTGGCTGGGAATTGAACCAGCGACCCTTGGGTTCACAGGTTGGTGCCTTATCCACTGTGCCACCAGCCAGGCCTTTATTATTATTATTTTTTCACCTCCACTGGCAATCTCTAGTTCAAGCCAATGTTACTTCCCTCTGGCACTCTGCAATTGTCCCCTAAATGTTTCCCATCAGACCACAATCTTAAATTCATTCTTCATAAAGTAGTCAGAATGATCTTTTCAAAATGCACACCTAATATTGTTACTCTTTTGTTTAAAAGTCTACCATGTCTTTCTGTTGCTCTTGGGAAAAAGCCCAAAATCCTTAACAGTGGCCCGAAAGACCCTGCATAACATGATCCCTGCCTACATCCTCAGTAAGAATATACTTTTCATTTTCTATGACTCAGCCATGATACCTTTTCTCCCTTATCATTTTCTTAAATACATGCAGCTCTTCTTTCTTCAGAGAATCTGAGGTATCATAAAGTAATGCTATATAATTGACTTTTAAGAAATTAGTGATCATTCTAGTGTACATTTTTTAAAAGAGCAAATGCCATGCATTTAATTTATGTATTTACTTGTGTTGTTTATAGAGAAGACAAATTTGGTTATGACTAAATTTGATAAAATGTGACCTTTACTTTTTTCCCTTAATGAGTATATTTATAAATCCCACTCATGTATATAATTCTGTCAACTTTATTCAGGGCTGAATTACATTATGAAAACTGAATGCTCCTTCTACCTTATCCTAATGACCTTTGATTTGTAACCTCTAGTGTAGGTTTTCATCTCCTGGAATTCTTTGTCAGTGCAATCTTTCTTCAAACTGTGGTTCATCGTGACTTTCATATCTCCTTCCTTTGAGCCTTTTTTTCCTTGCTTTGATGTGTTATCAATGCTCTGGATAAATATTGCCTTGCAGAGTATTCTGCCAACTTGGAGTGTGACACCTACCAGGGGGCTTAAATGGGGGAGGCAGGAGGCTTTAGGAAAGGAGTTTGCAGACAGAATTCAAAAGCAATTTCCCTCTTTTAAATCCAAACTTATTTCCTTCAGTCTATTGATTGCCTCCTTCTCAGCTGCTATTTGTGGTTTTAGTGAGAGAAGTTGCTTGAAGGTAAGATAGATATACTCAGGTAGTTGACTGTTCCTGAGGAAAAATTTTATTTTATTCGTCTAGCTTCTTTGGCTGGTCTGATAAATTAACATAAAACAGATTAATAGGAAAAATAAACTTTAAAAATTAAAATAGAAAAAACAGCCCAGCTCCCCCAGTTTACCACACCTAACCCAACTATCTTTGGAGATAGAACTCTACTTAGAGCAAGCATATCCACTGTACACTTCTTTTAGACAACGGAGGGAGAAATACAAGTTTTTCTTAAATCTGCTGGGTGTTGATTGCCTTTAGCTCAAAAATAGTCCACATGCCAAAGTGGCACGTTTTGTGGAGGCGTATCCTGATCTCCTTCATGACAAATTGTTCTAAGTTGAGAGTAGTGCATTAAAGATTCAAAGGACAAATGACTGCTGCTCCCCTGTCTCTGTCTCATTGCAAGGTTTACTCTGTGAGAAGTTAATCATCCTGAGAAATGCTGGGGTAGCATAATGTAGTGCCCAAGGTGTCTCTTTCCTCTTTTCTAAATGGGAATGTCAATACGCTCCTCCACCCTCAAGGCTTTCTTGGTTGGTCTAATAATCAAATAGGCAAAGACAGATAAGTAAGAGACAATAACCAAATTTAATACATATATGAGAACTCTACATATCTAAGAGAGTCAGAGACCCCACATGCACAAGGGGTGCAGAGATAAATAGGGGGTTTGATGGGTGTAAGGCCTTCTGGGCCAGGGGTGAGGAAACACACCTTGGGAGCATCAAAGGGTCATAGCAGAATAAGAACTGACTTTAGTGTATCAAGTTTGTTTTGCCTTACAGATGTCCAAAGGAGCTGTCTCTAATAACCTCTTATGGCAAGGCCTCTAATTCAAATTCTTCTAGGTGGTTAAAAGGAAGGGTAAAAGTTTCTCTCAAGCCTGCGGCTAAAGTAGCTTTCATCTCAGTTATCTGCACATCACCGAGGCACATCTTGTGGTGGGTTGTTCTGAACCCTCGCAGTGCTCATTTCATAGAATGTGATGATAGTACAGTGGGACAGAAATATAAAGTGTTTGCCACATGGTATACACATAATAGATGAACTTTCCTCTCCTTACCACCCAACTTTATCATCTAGAAATATCTTTTTGGAAATTCTTCTTCGCCAGCCTTAGAGAGTTATATTTTATTTCAACAGGGCCCTCATTTTCCTTATCAGCCCATAATGATTGATTGGGACTTTCCTTGCCCTGTAAAATCTGCTGCATGGAAATTGTTCTCTCATTTAGGACAATGCGCCTGTGTTGGCATCTTGATACATTCATTGCATGTGCCTGGGGTGAGTACAGAGATGAAAAAAATCACTGTACAATATACCACGTGACAAAACTGCCCCAAAACCTAACAAACTGCCCCAAATCCTTATATATCACACAGCAAATCTGTCCCAAACCCCACTAGTCATGCTGTGGTTCTTTAACAGTTCTCTGAATTTTCACTTTTGCTGCTTTTCTCTCATTAAGCTCCTTCTGATTTCTCTCTGCCTCTTTGTCTTGGCTTTTCTCTCCTTTTCCCTTTTTCCCTCTCCTTCTCTATCTTTGTCAATAATTATTTTCCTGCCTTTTCTCTCTATATATTATAATGTATATTAATCACAATATATAATTATATATAATTTCATTTCTTTATGTATAAATAAATAATTAAAGGCTTGGCCATTTTACCCATTATTCTGTTTTCGTACTCATTCTTTATCTGTCCCCCAAAGGAGCTATGTGGTCCCTAGGAAGAATCCTCTTCAGGAATGGGGAGGGAGAGTTAGAGAAGACTTCTGTCTTTCTCCCACAGCATTCACATTGTTAGGCCTCTTTAATGACAGTAAGTCATAAAACTATCTAGATTAAAATTCTTAAATGTCCATTTCAAAAGATCAATCTCTTGATTTCACCCTTCTCACATGTAAATTACTCTTCACCTCTACTCTGGTGCCTGCCTTTCCTCTCAAGTAGAAAGCCTTTCCATCATCTATGCCAGCTACTCTGTACTTTCTTAGAGATCATATTCCCCACTTTCCTTCAAAACTACCCTTAACAGTCCTGGCTGGTGGCTCAGTGGATTGGCACTGGCCTGCGAACCCAAAGGTTGCTGGTTCAATTCCCCAGTCAGGGCACATAACCAGGTTGCAAGCCAGGTCTCCAGCCTGGTCCTCATCTGGAGGCAGGTGAAAGGCAACCACACATTGATGTTTCTCTCCCTTTCTCCTTCCCTCTCTACTCTTCTCTCTGAAAATATTAAATAAAATATTCAAACAAACTAACATTAATTTCCTTTATTGAACATTGCCAGTGAATTGTATCTGACTTTCTCTTTCTCATACTGCTTCTGTAGAGCAGAACATGTCAAACATCATTTTATGCAATTGATATAATCCTATCTCTAAGTATGAAACTGAGTGATACAGTCAGATTCTATTTTTAAAAGCACAGACGTTTGTTATTGCATATAATACCACTCTGAATGTTTTTGCAAATGTGCATTTATTATGAAAATTAGGAAACCCTGCCTAATATACCTATTGTATAGCTCTCAATTTTCATATTGTGCATCTGTTGAAGTTGGTTATACCCAGCTTTAATTTTTTAGGCTCTAATTAAATTTTAGCAAAATTCCTTGAAGATGTAGGCTTTGCAGTGTAATTGGTTTTGTTATTTGCTTCAACAACTAGTAGGGCACTGAAGTTCCCTATCCCCAGTACAGCTTACTGTCTACATCATTTTATTATCCAGTTGTTTTCCTTAGTGTAAACTTTCCATGGCAGGAGACTTTTATTAAGGGAAATTCCCTGAAAGACCCATCAGTTATTCAATGGGAAACATCATCAGTTTATGCTTAAAACCTCCTGAAGCCATTGACCTCATCATCTGTACTTAGCTGTTTCTACCAATTCTAAACTGAGATAGATATTTCAATTCTTACACAATCAATTCTAGTTAATTTCCCTGCATTGAAAGACCCAGCTAAACCAAACGTTAAATTCTCAGTAAATTCTGACCTTGACTTTTTCCCCTTTGAGTCAAGAAATATTTGTCAGTCTTGATTATCTTGGACATCTGTAGGGCAAAGCAAAAAACTTGAACTATCTTATTGACAGAGATAGTTTCAGTGATATTTGGGGAGTGCTCTATAAGTTTAGTTAAAACATCAAATAGGAAACAGCCCACTGTTTGCCCAAGTTTTGGTAATTAAACCATTTTAATGTATTTGGATTCAGGAAGTAAGAAAGTAGAGCCATGGTTTAAGCAGACACAACCTATTGAATGTTAGTGTTTACATGATAAATAGCTGAGAGACTTAAGTGACAAAATTGCTTGTATTTTACTTTGTGATTGGGGTGCACTTTGATACTTGTTTCATGAAAGTGTTTGTAAGTTACAGGCAGAGGTTAACAGTAATCACATTTTTTCCCCCTCCTCTGGTTTTAATAAATGCCTTTGGGGCATTGCATTCTGTTAAATCAAGCAGTAGACAAAAATGTAATGCACTGATAACCTCTAAAGTGTGTGAAAACTTAGTTCATAAAATATGGATGAAGAACACAATGTTGAAATTATAATGATACTTCCTCTCTGGGTTGTTCTTCTGCCAAAGGTGTTGGTGCGTTCAGGTCTCTAGTCCTTGATTTCTTTTGATTGGAATTGCTCTTACTTTCATATTTAGTTACTCAATGAATTTTCTATTAACATACATAAACATACAATAGTAGTTTATAGAGTAGTTGCCATAGCTTTAGGTGGGCTGTGTTAGAAATTTTTATATACACAGCCTCTTCTCTGGATAAGGAATATTTTAAAAATAAATTAATGTATATTAGAACATCAGATTTGTGTGTATTTAAGCAAATATGTCATTGTTTTGATTTAATGCCATCATGGTAAAAATAGATTCATATGGGTTAGTTTCTTATATATATATATATATATATATATATATATATATATATATATCCTATTAAGAGCCTTTAGTGCCTTTTAAATGAAATAGTGCTATACATTCTCCATAATGTAGACTTCTTTTTTGGTGAAAAAATATGAAGTCATACTTCTGCTGTTTTACTACTCAGTTGTTATATTTTCTCCATATCAGACAGATAGACTGCTTTGATGGTACCTTTGGAAACATAGAAGTGCTAATTCTATCTTAAAATGTAGCAAAACTTAATTGATGTGGGTTTCACTAATATAGAATATATGCAAAATATGAAAGAAAGATGGATAATGTCTTATTTTGATAGATTTTCTTCATAATAGGTGCATATAATTGAAGAATGTTTTTAAAGAAGTATTCAAACAGCCATTTTAATTTCCCCTGAAACTTTAAAGGCAAGATTAACATCTGGACCAGAAAAGATGATTTCTGGCTGTGCAGGAAAGAATGAGCCTTACCCAAAGAGAGGTGTTTCTAAGTCCTTAGTCCTTATAATGTTCTGCCTAACAAGAGTGCCTTTGTTTACCTGAGATCCTTGGTCCACACTGGATAATCAAAGAATATGATTTATGGTGAGGACTCTGGGCTATCCTCTATCAGCAACACCAAATGACTAAAGCAGCTGTGTGGGCACTCAGCCATGGTTGGGTACTAGAGCGCTATTAAAAATTGCACCCCAAAGCTTAGGTTATCTTCCCAGTTGACAATACTCCATGTACGGGGAGAAATTAGCATTGCCCAGGATTCCACCAAGAGGGAACACCTGAACGCTCTGAATGTAGCTTTCCTAGGCTCTGTGGCATGCATCTCTTCCCTTGTAATAAACCAAAACTATAATAGTTTTCAGTGAGTTCTTTGAGTCCTGTCAGCAAATTATTGAACCTGAGGATGGTCTTGGGGACCCAAAATTTGCAGTTCTTATCAGAAGTGAGGATGGTCTTAGAACTGCCCCTTAATTTTGTGTTGGCGGTTTATTTAGCCCTGACCTTCCAGGGATCTAGATGAGATAGTATTTCATCTCCCTCAGATTTGCCTCTGTGTTTATAACTCTGCTTTTCTATAATGGGAGGTACCCATAAAATTTTAAGACCAACTAATAGTTGTCTTCCACTGAGGACAACCAAGAAATTTGTATATCAGAGCCAGAGAGTAATTTGGTGAAGAATGTACTACAGTTGAAATATTCAAAGAAGAATTTTTGGAAACCTATTAGTTGTTTTTTAAAGGCACTGCTCTGAGAAAGAGCAGCCTAGGGGATGCAAAGAAGGTGCAAGTCAGTCATTAGGAATACTTGGTAAGTGTCCTTATCCAGAATTATGATTTACTAACCCAATATTAGGGTATTAAAGAAGACAGCAGCTTTATTTATTTATTATTTCTATAAAGGTCTAGGATTATGTGTGGGCGATTTTGTCATTTTAGTAACAGATTTGTTTAGAACAACCCTGCCCCACAGATGAGGGGGTACACCCCTAAAACTGGAATTTATTTATGAAAACTTGTGTATATTCTTGCATGTTTAAACTTCAGTCACTTTCAAAGTATTCTCCATTTAATGCAATACACCTATCAAGACATTTTTTTCACTGCTCAAAACAGTTTTTGAACTTGTTGATTGTGATGCCTTTTAGCGCTTCTGCCAACTTTTGTTTTTTACCTCTTCTATATCAGCAAAATGTTTGAGGACTTTTCTTCAGGGGAAACATAAACGGTTGTTTAAGGTGAAATCAGGTGAATAGGGAGGGTGGGGCATGGGGGTCAAAAATGGCTGAACACTCAGTGCAGTGTGGGCAGGTGTGCTCCTCAATCACCTGTCTCGAAATGGGCCAATATGCTGAAAGAGTCTTCAATAAAAGTTCACTGAAGTCAAATGCAGCCTCTCAGGAATACTCGCTGTTACACCGATACAGATGGGTTCCTGGAACAAAGCCTGTACTGCAATGGGCTCACCCTCCCAGAGATAATTCCAATTTTTTTTGGTTATCTCTCATACACTGAAGTGCTGTTGAAAGTATATAGTTCAGGGAACTGGCATGGGTATGCGTGTGTACAGGAATGTGTGTGAGATATGATTTGCTGTAGGAAGAAAAATTTAATAAGAATTATAATAGGAGAAGTAGCAAAACTCAGGAAAAATTTGTGTGATACACTGATTAGTAATTATTAGTAAACTATATTAAATGGAAAGTTAATTATGATAGTTACTTATAAAATCTGAATAAAATTAGTGTTAAGATTATATTATTGTTCATTTAGATCATTATTAATTGATTAAGGCATTATATTGTTTTACTGAACTGTTAATGATAATTTTGAAAAGTGTACTGATCACCTCACTTTTAGGCAATACAAACAAAGCACACAGATTATGGCCTAAGTGATTTGGAAATGCTGAGATTTGCTTATGCAGAATTTAGTTTCACCTACTTTTTAAATGGTGGCTGAGGTTACTGAGTAAATTAAATGTAATTATGAGGGCATTCAACAGGATTTTCTGAGCATATAAGGATTTGCTCCTTTTCAGTAAAGAAAGGGTACTATCAAGGATTACAAGGTAAAGAAAGTTGTTCTTGCTTTTCTGTGGCTTAGGTTAGGCTAACAATTTTTCTTTCTTATTATTAGTGATCTGTGATCACATTCCACATACCTATCACACAATGAATATCAATCAGCTTATTTAGTCCATTTTCATGGGGCTGGTGAGAAATATTAAAAGATGAATCTATGTGAATAACACAACCTGGTATGACACAGAGTAATAGAATAAATGTTCTAGATAATTTTTTTTAGCTGGATGATTTTTAATTTAAATCTTTAAGAATGGGAATTAACAATGAAGCCCCTAATATACTTTCCCTTCAATTTGCTACATGCCTAATAATGTGGTTCTGGCACTAACTGCTAGGAGTTATCACATACCCTGCAGGTGGAGGTCACAGTCCTCCATGGGGTCCCTCACTGCAGACCAGCTGTAAGATCCTAGGTTCCCAGGCTAGGAATTCAGGGGCTCCCACTCTCCTTCAACTTCAGTAATTCCCTAGAATGACCCATTAAACTCAGGAAAGTGCTATGTTTACACTATAGGTTTCTTTTTAAATTTTATTTATTCCAAAGAAAGAGAAAGGGAGAGAGGCAGAGAGGGAGAGAAACATCAATGTATAGTTGCTTTTCACCTGCCTCCAACTATACACTATAGTTTTATAATAAAGGGTGCAAATCAGGACCAGCCAATGACGAGACATATGGTAAGGTCTCAGAGTGTCCTAAGTGTGGAACTTCTGCATAAATTTCACTTCCAAGGCCAAAGGACAAAACCCAGGCAAATTCTTTGTTATGTGACATTCTCTAACATTTCATTTTCCTCATATATTGGACTTTTATAAGAAATAGTGTGTGATAAAAGGAAACTTCTTTTTCTAGGTATGATACAATGCTTACATCTGCTCCTTTTCTCCTTGAAGTTTTTTTTCTAAGTAATGAATGAAACCAACACTCAAAGTAGAAAAATCTTCTCTCCGATAGTTCCATCTGAAATTCCTCTCCAAATTGATTGCTTTTACCACTTTTCATTTCTTGGTCATTCTGCATTTCATGAGAGTTTGGGTTTGGTGCAGGGACTTAGGTTCCTGAGCTCGTCTGCTGCAGTCAGGGCGTAGTTTGCTCTGTAGGACCTCCAGGTTCTCCGTGGTGAGGGTTGAAGGGTGACAGGAGTCAAGCCAGCATCACCTCCAACATGTATTGGCTGCTAGTGATCTCTTGTGACAGTTTTTGACTGGAGAGTAATATTTTCAGGACTTTAGAGTGCTGATTGATTCTTTGGGCAAGGAAATAAGGAAAAGGAACCTCTTTTATGATCACAATTTAAAGTAAGTTACATCTCAGGTCCACAGAATGAACTATCTTTAACAAAACGAATTTGATACCTAACATCATAACCCAGAAAGTCCAATAATGATCTTTGATATATCACCTCAAATCCAAACTCCTAAACCTGGTATTCATTGAATGCCAATATAAAAGTTTTGCCATCCTTTTTTTTCTGATTACAATATATGATAATTAGTTTCAACTTATGAGCATGTTGTCACACACACATACTAAACAATGCATTATTTATTAAATACCTACTAAGAATACATATTGAGCTGAGTACTGCATGAAGCAGGGGGTATGTGAAATACTCATCAAGAAGGAGATTTGAATATAGTGGAGTGGAACAGACAAAAGGGAAAAATGGAGTGCTGGCTGCAATATGAAATGAGTGACATTAAGGTGACATAAAACCACTGAAGTTTTGGTGTGTAATATTTTCCAGTTCCATCATAGCGGTGTGATCAATGGCAGCAAATTTGCCTTGGCCAGTGGTCCAGAGGAAGAAAGCGATGTGTTGATGGTAGGGTATCTGAGAATACAGCATACATATGTGGTGCCCTACACATAAATGTGTGTTTAATTTTATTTTCAGTAGGAATTGGATAGTATTAATGTTGAATTTCAATTCTAGTATACAGAAAATGTATAAGAAATGTATTCTCTTTTGAAAGGTAATTTTTCTTCCTAAGAATAAGTAGAATATTTAAAAGAAGTGAAGTAAACATATTTGACATTTCAAAAAATTATTTTCAACTTTTTTTTTTTTCAAGGAAAGTAGAGTCTATTAGTCTTTTTGCCCTAGAATGGTATTATCTCATCAATTGCTCTAATTACAGCCTTGAGAGAAAGTACAAACTTTCTAGTGGAACATTAAAGTAACGACCTCTACTGAAGGAAAGTAATAATTTAATGTAACTTATTAAAATTTTATGGCAAATGAGTAATTGATAAACTGAGGCAAGTATGTTTCTTTTTAAAACTGAGGAAATGAGATGTATTCACTTATATAATCTATATTAAAATTAATAATAGTTTCCTTGCAACGGAACTTTCCCTCATAATTTATTCTCTTCAGTGGTTAAAATAACAGTTGTCATTGTCTTAATTAGAAATGAATAAATGTGTTCTACTACTTCAGGTTATTCAAATCAGCCCCCTAGAATCCTTTATTAAAATAGAGGACCAGATATACATTTAGATTAAACTGAAAGTTGCTTTCTCCAACTCCATTAAGAATCCTTTGTCAAATTAGACTTTTTATTTTTACCTTTATTTATTGCCCTTTTTCTTTATTGAAACTCCTGTTTGTGGATGGTACAGTTTTATTTTTTTGTGAGAAATATGAAGAACGTAAAATTCTGGTTGATGCCTGTCCACAATGAATTTCTTCTCATTCCCTTGACATGTTCCATATCTGTATGTGCCCCTTTGAGTTCTAAACCTAGTCCTATTTAAAATGTTCTTCTTCATTAATTTGCAGCCAGAACCCATTACTTTGTATATACTGTATTCTTATTTGGGATTATTTTTAGCTTTCTCAAAGTTTTCAACTTCTCTTCCCTTTACATTTTATGAGGGCTTCTATTCACCTACATGCCAACAATTCCCAGCTGCCCACCTCTAAATCAAACTTCTTTCTTAAACTTTAAAACTCCATAGTAAACCACTTGACATATCTACTAACCCTGCCAGTGACACTGCAGGTTCAATGTGTTTAGTACCATATCCCCACCGATCCTGCTTGAGCGAATCCTTGTTTCAGTAAGTAGTACCACATCCTCAGCTATTCCTATCCTTAACCCATAGTCAATTTACATCAAGTAACAGATCTTTTATCTTCTAAATATCCCCAGTTTCTTCATGTACCTCTATTTGTATAAGCATCACCCTATTCCAAACTAGAACATATCAAGTGAATTATTTCATGGATGTGTTGTGCCTACTGAGCACTTTGCATATATTTACATTTTCTGTCATTTATTGTCCATTGTGTCGTCTGTGTGATCATTTTTGTGCTCAAATGGCATAAATACTTCCATTTCTTCCAATTGCATGATTTTAAAAGATCAAAATCATATTCTATCCAGAAGAAAAAAAATTCCCTTTATCCTTTTATCCCTCTGCCTGGTCTACTAATTAAATCAACATAAACTAGATTAACAGGAACAACTTAATTATGTACATACAGGAGCCCCATAAAACTTTGAGAGCGAGTGGGCAGTTGAGGCTTACATGCCATCCTGAGCTCAGGAACAGGGCAGGGGCCTGGGGCTTTCGAAGGGAGGAGGGTAATTTGCAGGACAGTGAGAAGAGCAGATGTTTGGTAATTAGATGTTTGCCCTGCTACGCAGACAGGTCATTCAGATAAAAATTATGACTGGCAATAATTTTATCTCTAGGTCAGGCCCCTATCTAAATTCTTTCAAGCAGTCAAGGGAGAGGTGAACATTTTTTTTTTTTTTTTTTTTTTTTTGAGTCTGCTGGATCTTGATGGGCTTTGGCTTGAAATGATCCACATGGCAAAATGGTATATTTTGGGCATGCATGTTCTGAACCCCTTGCCCTCCATGGTTAGATTGTTGCCTACCTCTCCCACCTCATCCAGTGCCACGCTCACCTTTGTTACCTTTAATATTGCCATTCTGGATATAACAGGGGTCCCCCAAAGTCCCCACAGCTCATGATCTGGGAGATGGAAGAAGGAGAGAATAGAGCCTTTAAGGTACTTTGCATATCCATGGCAGGCTGGTAGCTAGGGGATAATGCTGTTTAATATACTTTGCATATCAATGATGAGGAGGTAGCCCAGCCTTTCCTGAAGGGGAGAGCCACAAGGGAAAGAGCCAGCCATAAGGAGAGAGAGGAGCAGCCCTAAGGAAGGGGAACATGCTGTCTGTAAGGATGAAGAAGGGCCCCACAACCTGCCAAAAAGTCTGGTGTGGAAGAAGTAGCTATGTGGTTTGCAGTCAGGATTAGGCCAATATGGCCTAGACTCGTAAGAAAGCAGACCCACTGCGGCTTTGGTCGTGCCCACTCCAGCTGACTCTGAAGCCTCCAAGGACTCTGTCTTGCAGACCCAGTCTCTATCTGGACTCCTGGAACTCAAGGCATGGAAAGAATACTCTCTTAGGACATGAGGTTTTCCTGGACTTCACTGTGATCCAGTGTAACAGGGCCCATGCTTTCCTGGACTATTACACAGAGGCTAATGATAACATACCCCAGATCCTGAAGGAGAGAGCTGACAGATGAGGAATGGGGAACTTCTGGGCATGTTTTTGGTTTATAGCCTTTTGGAGAACAAGGGAAGTAGTGGGTCTCATGGGAGAACTGGGCTCTGAGCTGAAGTGCTCCCAGACCATCCAAGGTTGGAATATTGTTGATAAAGACCTGTTTTTCTCAACACTAACTATTGGACCTTACACCAAGGCAACATGTGAATGAGCCCCCCTTTGCTCAGTCACATGACCTTTCTATTCCTAAATGAGTCCAAGTTTTCTTGTTCCATAGAGCCTTTTAAGTTGTGCTAAGAGAGTCATCTCTGATACCTTCTTTACCTACTTCAGTTACTTGTCCTTTAGATCACAGCTGAAAGTTTTCATTTTCATCTTCCTAGGCCTGGTAAACTAGGTCATGACCCCCTTTATATGCTCCCATAGCACCTGTCCTCTCTCTGCAGAGTCCTTCCCAAGTTACCCACACATTGCATATTATCTGTGGGATTACTTCTTTTCCTGGTACTAGATAGAACACTCCCTGAGGGCAGGGACTGCCTGACTCATCGTTTTTTCTGTATATATTCATGAATATTTGTTAAATGTAGGAAAAAAAAACCCTTTTAATTCAGGGTTTATCTTAATTATTCCATTATCAATACTCTCCCCTTCCAAATATTTTAATATACTCCAAATTTTGGGGGAATTGCTTTTCCTCCTATTCCTTTACCTTTTTATGAGACTTCATGCAAAATACTGTTTACACAGGTTTTAGAGAACACATAGCAGGAATTTTTAAAATTTTATTTTTACCAATGAATAATCTTACACAGTGGATTGGATGTACAATAATGCAACCATTTTTAAATTCATGCCACTACGGAGGACCTGAAAGTCACCAAAGTCACTGATGGTATGGCATCTTTACTGTGTTGCTTATCAACTCAGAATTCTGAGGTCCTTTGTAAGAAACCTTACCTGTTTCTCTCCTGCTCTGGCAGAGGAACCAAACCAACACTGGTGGGAGGAAGAACTATCCAATAAATAGAAGATAGAGATGCGGGGGAGGAGACCAACTTTTCCTTTTCTCTTTTAGTTCTTTGGTCTGGTTGAATAATTAGAATGACATGCAACACATTAATAGGAAGAGATCAGCGAAACTAATGAATAAGATTATGGGCCCTAGGACAAATCAGGCAGTTAAGGCATATAGCTTATCTATACTAGGAAGAAAGTGAAGGCTGTGGTTTGGGACTTATAGGGGAGAAGCAATTCACATGGAGATGGGAAAGCAAACATTTGGTAAACCAGTGCTTGCTCACCATCTTTAACGATGAGACAGATAGAGGAATTTGGTCCGAGGATCTTTGCTTGGTGCCTCCCTGGGCATCGCACCTAGTTCATATTCAACTGTAGTTATCTCTGATGATAGCCACTTTCCTGGAGCAGGTCCTCTATGTAAGTTCTTTTCAGCAGTGAGAGGGAAGGGCAAAGCTCCTTCATGACCCTTCTGGGCCTTAAAAAGAACCTGTTTAAAATAATCAATATTCCAGAGAGCCATATTTTGGGGTGGCAAACTCTGCTTCTCTTTAATGGTAAGTTTGTTATGAAGGATGTGGGTACTCAAGAAAATGAGATGGAGGCTCATACCAGCTACCACTCCAAATTGTTTTAGACAAACACGCCTGAAGGGTAGATAACTGATGATGTAGAATGATCTGAGAGTGGGTAGAAAGGCATCCTTGTTCCCAAGAATCATTAAAAAAGTCCAAGTGAATCAGAATCTTAAACTTCACCATTAAGGATTTATTTATGCAGTTCAAATATTGATGATACCTTTGGAAGAAGCAATGCATTACCACCTTACCCTCTTGATGGATACGTGTCCATAATTTTCCTCATTTACAGATGGGATGTGGTAAGAAAATCCTTTGTGTGGCAAGGATTGGGAGAGAGAGACAGAGAGACAGACAGAGAGAGAGAGAGAGAGAGAGAGAGACAGAGAGAGACAGAGAGAGACAGAGAGAGAGAGACAGAGAGACAGAGAGAGAGAGGAAAAGAGTGTGGAAAAGGCATTTAAAAAGAAAGTAGAGTATCATGAGAAAGCCTTCTGAAATTGGCCATGAAAATATTTTGCCTCAGGGTAGTTCTCTTCCTTTCTCTTCTTCATACCCAAGGTTTGTGGTAGCTTAAGAAATGGGGTTAGAATTCTTATAATAAAATACAACAAGGCTCTCCTAATCTAGGGGTTCCTATCGAGTTGTACTTCGGCACAGCCCAGCGTCACTCACCTACAGTGTTAGCACACCCAAAGACAAAGCAAAGAAAACAATTGGGTGTTAGTAAGCAAAAATATAACAAGGGAGGGAAGAGGATAAACAGAAAAAGAATGAAAACATCTCTTTTGGCCTTAGAATCATTTTGTGAGTGCTTTAAATAATTCTGCCTTTTAGCTTAAGGAATTCTACCCCCTCATTATCACTTTGGGGACTATTAGAAAGATCTAGGAGCAGTTCAACCCAATTAGAAGGGAAAAGAGAGTTTTTCTTTGGCAATTGCTATGTAAATGTGTGTGTGTCAGGAAACAGAAAAGATAATGCTAAGCAGCAGATTTGGTTGTTGACTAAAGAATTGTTCTTTATTTTCCCACATTCCAAAGCCTTTTAAAAGAAACCTTAGCCTGATGGAAAGATGTCTAAGGTGGTCCAGCCAAGGTCAGTGCCAGCTTTCATTATTATCACCTGCAGAAGTGCAAGGTGGGCTAGGTAAAACCACCTGGGGGCAGCGTCCCCTTCACATATATTCAGTTGTCATATTCCTGTTGTTGGTAATAGGAACTGCTGGTGTGTGACACCTTTTTGAAATCCTTGGTATTGTGAGCTTATAAAATGTTTCCGTGGGTAATAGTGTCAGACAGCCATAATTAGTTTTGGAGGAGAAACCTGTTTCTGAATTGGAGCATTGTGTGAAGGTATGATAATTTGGTATCTACTCATTGAAAATTGTTCATGGGCTTTTACCTCTTACCTATAGCTTAAAAAATAATAATTATGTTGAAACTGGAAAAAGCTGGTGTTCATGCTGCCCATCACCTACCAAACCCAATAAACAGAAATAGGGATTGAATCTTTATGGGAGCTTTATTCAGATGGTCTGTGATCTGAGAACACAGTGGATTTGCACCCTAACAGACTGTCCTACATCCCATTATAAATGGGCCCTTTTTATAGGGATAAGAAAGGTATAGGGAAGGGGTTTGGAATTCAGGGGAAAAGAGATAATGCTACAGCATTTTTTCACCTGTGTCCTGGGCGGAGGTCACTCAGGAGTACCTCAGTGTAAAGGCTCAGGTACTATCTTCTGAGGTACAAAGGTGGAACTGCTTATGGGTACCTAGAGTCCAGGTAGATCATCCCTCTAGTTCCTGAAATAATAGCTTTTTATACACATTGAATACTAAGTTTATTAGCTGTTACCTGCAACTGAAATTTTCCAACATTTGAGTTCCCTACCAATGTTAGAAAAGTGTTTCCTATTGGATTTTGAATGTTGTGAAGCATGTACTCTGAGTGGTACTGTTGCTGGTGCTGGCGGGGCTCTTCTGGTGTTGGCAAGAAAAGCGTCCCCAGGAGACTCCTGTATGGGAAATCGTGGTGTGGTAAGATTTATTTGTGGCACCCGATGCAAAACCTCTGGGTTCCCAATGTCCCATCTCTGTCCTACCCACCATGGAAAAGGCCCAGTCTTGCCTTCACCAGGCCAAGAACTAGGGCCAATGGCCAGAAGTTCTGGGCTATGCCAAGGCTAGTCCAGTCGAGCCTTTCTCCCCAGCCAGCCAAGTGTGTGTTCCTGGCTGTGCTTTGGCTGGCACTGGGTCCAGGCCTGCACTTGGAGCGAGCAGCGGCCTGCCAAAGGCCTCAGGCGTCTGCTAAGGCCACATGGCTGTTATGGGGAGAATGTGAGTATGGACAGGGTGAGCACGTTACCAAGTGAGAGACAAAAAGGGCTTTTGACTTTGTTAGACTCAGGTTATATTATTTTGGGCTTGGGAAGGACCAAGGGCTTTTTCAAAATAGTCTACCTCCTGAACTTTTGTGAGCTTCTGATGGGTCCACACATTAACCAATCCATTTCCTAGATTTTCTAGGGTTGTATCTTCTATTCAGTGTGACCCTTTACCCAGGCTAGACAGACAGGCCTCTATGATCATCTCTTGGTTCCTACTATTACATGTGTATACCCATCCCCCTGCCCCCTACCTCCTGCTGTCCCATAGTCTGGGGATGTGGACTGGACAAGATGAAAAGCCAGTCCTACCTCTCTATACAGGAGAGGGAATAGAATTAACCCCCCTGGTGGGAAATGCTGTTACTCCTAGGAGTGTGTGAAGGTGTAGCTTCCTGATTCAGCAGGTTTGGGCTCCTTAGTTGATTAAGCTTAATAATTTGTGATATTCTGTCTTTCCTTATTAGTATTGAGTTATCTGTGCTCACAGGACCACCTAAAAGTTTTCTCAGCCCTGTGCATGGCAATGAGGAGCAATTAGCAAGGGGTGGAAACATGAGAAAGGTGGAGGACTCAGAAAATTGACAGTGAAGTGTGGGGATGGAACAGATCTTCGAGATCATGGGATCTAGAGCAAAGTACCCACTTCACTGAGAATACAAGCCCAGAGAGGTTAGGAGACTTATTCAAAATATTTTAGCTATTTATTTATTTAAAGATTTTATTGATTATTTCCAGAGAGAGAGGAAGGGAGAGAGAGGCAGAGAGGGAGAGAGACATCAATGTATGGTTGTGTTTCACCTGCCTCCAGCCACAGATCTGGCTGGAGACCTGGCTTGCAACCTGGTTATATGCCCTGGCTGGGAATCGAACCAGTGATCTTTGGGTTCGCAGGCTGGTGCCTTATCCATTGTACCACCAGCCAGGGCTTTAGCTAATTACTATTGGCAGACATGAATCCAAGGCCTTATATTTTAATCCTACTCAGCCCCAGGGAAGTGGCTTTGTTACTTCAGTTCTGATTTCCACTTTTAAAACTGGCCTCTCAGAAGCAAGCAAGAAAATTCTTGGGTATCCATGGATAACATGGAACAGTGTAAGCACAGCAGAGCAACTTCATTTCTACAAGCATTAGAAATTGAGTAGGCCAACAAAGATCTAAATAAGAAAAAAAAAATACAGTATTTATGAGCCAGACAAAGTCCTATGGATAGAGTCATAGTCAAATAGGAGACCCAGATACAGGCATGCAAAATTATATATATAAATAGAGTGCTGTAAGGTGAACAGCATTTTTTTAGATTTTGCCTATTGGAAAATAGTCACTAAAAATAGGTATTGAGGGTATATAGCATCAATGTAAAAACACCCAAACCTGTAGGAAATTTTATGAGTTTATTTGAGCAAAACTGATGATAATTACCAGGAAGCAATATCTCAATAAACTGAGAAAATGTTCCAGAGAATCATAGCTTTGCAATTTATTAAGGAGGAACCCTAAATGGGTTACATAAAATCCATTCATGGTAGTTCAGAGAGGTAGGAGAAAGCAAAGTTGGGAAATTGCTGAGATTGGATAAAGAGTAAAAATGAAAAGACAGGCACTTCTTTTACATTGCTAGGTATAAGTTAGCAATTAGTATTTATAGCACATAGAGGTGCTAGTTGGGGAACAAGGTATCAATAAGGGGTTCCCTGCTCTGGTAGGAGATTGTGATCTGAAGGTCTGGAATAAAAGGAGATTACCCTGATATTCCAAAGGTACATTATCAGAGATGCAATAAGACAATTAATAGTCTCAGGTAAGGTAAATATTGACCTTTGCCAAAGAAGATACCAGCCTAAGACAGGACTACCACTATGACTCAACTTTTTGTTTGGAATTTTTATGTTCAGACCATCCCATGTGGTTATTTTAGGTCTTTGAATTTGTAAGACCACCATGCAGGCCTCCCCTAGTTTGGCAGGTTTAGTATGTGGCCCCTCCTCCACCCACAGTAGTCATAAGTTAATGGAACAGATTGACAGCTGCCAGAGTGGCAGGGGAAGGAGATGACTGATGAAAAAAGGTGAAGGGATTAGTCAAGGATCCTATATGCATAACCCAGAGACACTGACCACAGAGTGGTGATGGCCTGAGGGTAGTGAGGAGGATGAGGGCTGTGTGGAGGTGGGCAAAGGGGGCAAAGAGGGGACATCTCTAATAGTCCAAACAATGGAAATAAAGTTAAAAAAAGAAAAGGAAAAAGAACATACTACTTCAATGAACAGTCATTTTGATGGGAATTTTATGATGTTTTAATCATTGTGATAGTTTCAGTATCAGTGTGAAACCAAAGATATAGTTACTTTAGTAGCACTTTCTTCTCTTCTTTATATTAAATGTGGTTATGAAATCTCAGAGACAGTGATGTATTAACTATTACATGGTGATTACATGCCCAAGTTACTTCCCCAAGACTTGTTCCACTTCAGCCTTCCATGCACATTTACAAACTATACTTACAGAATACACCATATAACTTTTAGGTATATCAAATAGATACCTTTTCTATTCTATATAAATGTGTTCTGAATATGGGCACAAAACTGATTGATTCAGTTACTTTTTTTTTTTTTTTTTTTTTTTCTTTTCTTAGTTATCCTGTGAAAATTTTAAGTGCAAAACTTTTGGCAATCGAGACTTCAAATCTTTGGGTTAAATACATGTAGAAGGAAGGAAAATTTTACAGAATTCTGTAGCTGACAATTTTGTTGCAGTGAAATCAGTCCTGGGATTCAAGCCCAAAATTTCTTCACAGCAGAGCCAGGATACATAAGCAGTTCAATTGAGCAGTGGAAAGAAATGGAAAATGCTGGTGGTTGGAGCTTGTTTTTACCAAATGAAGGTGATTTCAGTCTGTGATTTTTAGTTAGCAGCATCTAGGGTTTAAACATCAGCCAAAAAAAGAAAAAGAAAAAAAATCAGTCTGTACAAAGAGTTTCCTTTGATTGACACAATTATTGTAGAACACATAGTTAATAACATTCAAATCTAGAATTAGAAACAATCTGGCAAAATTAAAAAAAATTATTACATGCATATATTTATTTATTGCTACAACATCTCATAATTGAAGCCTTTTGAATATTGTGGTTCGCAGATGAAAACTTTGGCATTTGTAATTAATTTGAAGTTATTTTTTGTTTTGAAAGGACTAGAAACCTCATTTACTGTTATTAGATTTTGCTCTTCTAAAAAATAACTAGCTCTTAAACATTTTTAAACTTTCTGTAAACATTTTATTATACCACAAATTTATATTTTAAGTAGTCATTTTTTAAAAACAATGAGAGTTACTGCATACATGTATGATGTAAATAATTTCAGCTCCAGTTAACATAATACCTGGTAAGAACTTAATGTAAAGTGGATATTTTAATACTCTTATGTACCTGTAAATCACCTGGGGATCTTGTCAACATGCTGTTTCAGAATCAGGAGGTCTGGGGTGAGTCCTGAGCATCTGGCTTTCTAGAAAGCTATCAAGTGATGCTCCTGCAGCTGGTAGGAAAACATTTGCACTCTTAGATACAAGAAGGCAGGAAGGAGGTTCTTTGCTCTGGTTTACAGGTTCCAAAATGTCAGGATCAAAAATTGCTGGGATTCTGTTAAATTTCCCAATGCTGTAAGATGTATGTTCCACCTCTAGCCATCAATCTGCACTTGTGGCAGGAAAAGAGGATAATGAGATAAGGCAATGCTGTGAAATCTATTTATTGATGATTTCATAAAGAAGTAACTCACATAATTCTTTTAGTTTCAAGAAAGCTGGGAAAGCACAGAACATAATTGTCATGACTAGCGCAAGTCATTTGAGATCCATCATTTGGGGCTGAGCACTTCACTGTCCTGAACAAAACCAGGATTCCCTTGTCAGGAAGGGGTCAGTGGGTATGCGATAGCAACTGACAGTGATGGCCACCATGCACATGGTAAGGAAAGAAAAAGGTTCATACAATGTAAATGATACACAAGAAAAACTCTTCTATCCTCATTGCTTGGTCTTTTTCTTAGAAGCAGCCACTTATCATTTCCCATATATTTACAAACATTATCTGTATACTTGTAAATAGATATATGGTATGTATGCATTTGTTTTCTTTCAAAACTCAACAGATTTCAAAATAACATTTAATAGTGATGCAGAGCATAATTTTTCCCTTAATATACTCAGCTTAGTTTCTCCCCCTAAACAGGGTATCTGTGATATCTTGTGTATTTCAATACAATTTTCACCCATAGGTATATTTTCTTGCTTTTCTACTGTTTTGACCTGTAGCTGGTAGCTTTCTTCCTTTTAGGAAAAAGTGTGGTTGATTTTAACTCTCTCTCCACACAATTCCTGCCCCACTTGATAGCTATCATTTTGTGCTTTGGTAAAATTATAGCAGATGAAGAAAATTGATGGTAGAGAGAAAGGATAGGGCAATTCTTGTCTGAGTGACTACATTCTTTTAGTTTAGCAGATGATTCAAGATGACAGTTGGGGCACTTTCATGAATTCCCACAGTTGCACCAAAGATTACACTTCCACACCTCTCTTGACCTGGGTACATGCCTCTCTCTTCCACACAGGGGTTTGCGGGACCCTTTCTGGAATCTGGTGTTCACTTTCATGTACTTGCTACTGGGGTCTCATCATCCTTCTGTAGAACAACACTGAAGACCATGTCATACTCTCCCACCCCTTCCCCTGTAGTCTGTGCTTACCCTAGAAAACATCCACATGTTGCTTGCTCTTAGGAACATGGGAGCTGGGACAAACTGCAGCATTAGGTGACTTAAGTGGTCTCACATATGAGTTAGGGAGAAATTCTCCATGATTCCAACCACAAATTCTCCAAGGGTTCCCAGAAGCATGCCCTTCCCCAGGCTTAAGATGAAATGGTAATTATTCCAAATTTCCCACTAAAGGGGGAGGTAGAAAACTATGTAACAACATTCTCTTTCAAAAAAGTCTATAGTAAATTCTCTCTCCACTGAAGTCTTTGACCATTTTTCCATGTCTTTCTTAGTTGAAGGTACAAGGGACGCTAAAATGGTTATTGGGCATTTCCCTTAGGAATGTTGCATGTAAGAATTAGTCTAATGCTTTAGTATCTATCTATGTTATCGGTGTTTCATTTTTTAACATTGTTTTACATGCTCCAAAGAGTTTCTCCTCTTCCTGGTCTTCATTCCTTTGCATAGATCTGTATTTCAATGTGGCATCATTTTCTTTCAGTTGGAAGGACTTCTTTAGTATCTGCTGGCAGTGAATTCTTTCAACATTTTGGTTTCAGAAAAAAGTAATTATTTCTTTTTTATTTTTGTAAAGTAATGGGGGTCTAGAATCACAGGAAGGTAGATGTTTTTTCATTTGCTGCTTCATAGCTACAGCCCCAGTGCATTTTGTATTGCATTGCTTCAAGTGAAATGTGTACAATCATTCTTTGTTCCTTTGTTACAAAAATTGATCCTATTAATGAATTTTGGCTATTGTTTCTTTAAATATATATGATCATATATATAATCTTTCATATCTCTCCTTTAGAGACTCTTTACATCTATAATAGTCTGCCTAAAGTTATCTCACACAGTTCAGTGATGCTTTATTCCCTTTTTAATATTCTTTTTTTTCTAGTATATTTCTTTTTTCTTTTCTATTTGTATTTCATTTTAAATGGTGTTTATTGCTATGTCTTTAAGTTAACTAACCTTCTGCAGTGTTTAATCTGATGCCAGTCTCACATCATGTAATTTCCCTCTCAGGTACTACAATCTTTGATCTGGGTGTTTGTTTCTTCTTAACATGCTCAATCTTCTATCTTCTAGAACATATGTAATGTAGTGCAAATAGCTGTTTAATAAGTGGCTGAATCTTTTAGTTGACAGATTCTATCATCTATGTAATTACTGGGAGTGCCTTTACTAAGTTATTTTTCTCCATTATAGGTTGCATTTTCATGCTGTTATTTGGATACCCTTCATTGTCAACCAAAATGGAATTTTACTTTGTTAAGTAGTGGAAATTTTAATATTTCTGTTGGTATTCTTCAATTTTTTTTCTGGGACACAGTTAAGTTACTCTATCCTTTTTGGTCCTACTTTTCAAATTTGTTAGACTTAGCCAGATCTGTGTTAAGTCTAGATTGTTTTCCCATTAATGGGGTGCTCTGTAGTGCACTCTGAGCACACTACCCAATGCCTTGTGATTTCCAAAAGTCTTTGTTACTCTGGCTAGTGGCAGTACAAATTATGTCCGGCCCTGTATAAGCTCTGAGAATTGTTCCTCTAATCAGTTCAAGTGGGTCTTACCACTGCCTTAAGTGGTTTCCTCACACATATGAGTTTATTAGTCCTAATACTGATAATACTGAATTGGGAGCTCTACTGATCTTTGTAGTTTTCTCTTTGTGCAGCTCTCTCCTTTTCAGTCCTTAGCTTTTCAAAGCCCCCTTGTCTTCTCTGGACTCCCAACTCAGTCTCCTCAATTATGTGAGATAGCCAGGCTCTATCTGGTTCCCCTCTAGCTGCTGCAGGTTGGAAACTTTTTCAAGGAATTAAGCTGGGGCCATCATAGGGCTCATGTCATTTGTATCCTTCCCCCAGGAACCACAGTTCTGCACTGCTTGATGCTTAATGCCTAAAAACTATTCTTTTAAATATAGACTTAAGTCTATATTTTTATGTTTTAGTCAGAAAGATAACTATGGTTTTCATTACTTCATCTTGTCCAGAAGCAGTCCATGCTATGGGTTTTCATGATAAAACAACTTAGTTCATTAGTCAGGATGATCTGACATGTGCAATTTTATTTTATTTTGGCACCACTGGCAAGGGCATTGTCTCTACTCCAGATAATGATCTTACATGTTTTTAATTTTTATTTTTTAGAAGATAATACATACACACACACCTAAAAATATGTAGTAGATGACAAGTAGGTTTTACCTTCAACGAAGAATTTCTTATTTCACCCTTTGGGCAAAATCCATCTCAACATTATTGGTGGTTTTGGTGTTAAAGGTAAGTGCCCACTTTAAATTAAAAAACTATTCATGTCTACTTTGAAGGTGCAATAGAATTGACCACATTGATAGGTTTAGCTCAATCTGTTTAAAGCTATCCTGACAAAGAAAAGCTCCTTCTTAATTTAAGAAATCTCTTTCTTATTGTGGGTTCTTCTGTGTAAAAAATTAAGTTTATCTCAAAAGCTCTAGTTCCAAAAAAATCAATCAATTCTGTCTTTGGTTAAAATATATACCTCAAGACTTGTATTCATTTTCCTCTGCCTGCTGCTTCCTTTTGTTATTATAGTGCAATAATTACTTTTAATTATCTCCTCTGGATAGTCAGGTGCTTTTGATCCTTATTTTTATTATTCACCGACACATGAAAGGCCTTTTAATTTTAAGCTCTTTGAGAATGTCAGGGAGGAGTTGGGGTTGGTCAGAAAATAAAGTTCCCTGAACCTTTAGAAAGTACAATGGATGGAAAAAATTATTATATGTATAAATCTTAGTACCAGTTGTCCACCAGGGTGCCTCTCTAGTTAATTAATCAAAAAGTGTTAAACAACAACATTCAACAAAATCCTGAACTCTTTAGTGTGGCCAAATGTAGCTGAAGTGATTCTTAACTATTTGCTTGTTGGTAAAATATGTTGGTTGGTGGAAGCAGATCAGTGTGATTGGAGATTTGTTAAGGCTCTGCTGTAAATTTGTGTAGTCTTCTGATGTCCTCCTACAGAAATGTGTCCTTCTAGGTACAGGGTGGCCCATGGTTTAGGCACGGAATCTAAACAGATTACAGATCAAAAGACCTAAGTCACTATTCTATGTTTCATTGTGAAATGTATGAACTGAAAATAAAGAATCAGCATGCTACGTTACCCTCTCCATACTAACACAACACATACTTTTATCTTGAGTCATGTCCCATACAAAACAGAGATAAAGTCCTGGCACAAACTTTTCACTAGGCACACTTCTTTGGGTAGAGTGAGCACAGTTAAGGCAAAGTTGAGTTAAATATTCATAAGGTAAAAAATACATATAGCATTTCCTCTAACAACCTATTAGATGCTATTTTTCTATTTGAATGTAGTATTCCCTACTTGACTCTTAGCTTTGAGTTATTCAGAAAGGAGTCTATATAATTCATTCATGCCACGGGACTTACATAGTATGAATTTAGTGGCTTTTAATCTCTTCTGTCTCAACTCTTGCCACTTGCTCTCATTATTTCTGCTGAGCAATTACTAACCTATTAGTAGTTACAGGAAATTGCCAATACTGAAGCTTTTGGACTATAAAAGTGGTAATTTCACACTTCTGCCCATAACTTTAGTTCACCAGTCTCATGCTGTCACCTTGCTCTGGGCTCCAGTCTCTGCTCAGGTGAGCTCAGAGGATATCAGTGCCAGAATTAATTGAGAATCCTAGGGGACTGAAATCCAAGACTATGACATACCAAGAAAAGAGTTGACAAGTTATTGACTAATCTTTCAATGACTTAAAAAAAAAAAAAAGATTTTATTTATTATTTCCAGAGAGAAAGGAAGGGAGAGGGGCAGAGAGGGAAAGAAACATCAATGTATGGTTGCCTTTCACCTGCCTCCAGCCACGGACCTGGCTGGAGACCTGGCTTGCAACCTGGTCATGTGCCCTGGTGGGAGAATCGAACCAGCAGTCTTTGAGTTAGCAGGCTGGTGCCTTATCCACTGTGCTACCAGTCAGAGCTCTTTCAATGACAATTTAAAATAAATTGTTAATTATACACATAATTATACATATTTAAATTCAGCAAAATAATTAAGCTGGAGACCCTATTTCCCTTTGACCTTTGTTGTATTTTAGCCTTTTGGAGTCCAAATGAGAAATAACTTCATTGTCTTTATATTGCTCCCATAAATGTTGATTTTTGGCAATTGTCTTGAGTTCATCACATTAAATAGAGAAGTATTTTAAATGTATTATTCTTTCAAGAATTTGTCTGATGCTTATGCATCACTTCAGTATGTAGCAGCATCTTGTGACACATGTCAACCCTATATGATAAGCAGCATGAAAAATAGATTTGAAATCTGGAAGAAATATGCAGGAATCAATCAATGATTTCAGGTGGCTGCAGTGAACTGTGTAGTCCCTCAGTGCTTGACAACTTCATGTTTTATGCAGAAGAAAAACACCTGGAGAATACATTGGGGAGTCTAGACCCAAAGCCATTTGCAATCAATGAAAGAAAAGAAATATGAACATATGAAAAATAAGCTCTCCTATTATTTTTCAGGGACTTTGGGAGTTGTGTATATCAGTATCCTCAAATTGGGGAAATCCCTTTTCCTTCCTAGGGATAGGTTTCTATAGTTCATGAATGTACCTGTTTCTGATATCCACTGTAACAAAATATCAGGAAAGAAAAAGAATATAGATAAGGCTAGTCCTTGACAAGACTGGAAATAAAAGAAAAAAAATTTCTTTCCTCTTTCCTTTACCCTAGCCCCTGATCATCTGCCATCTATGATGCCGTTCTTGGCTTTTCGCATATAGGTGACAGTGGATTCTTCCTGAAGTACTACTGAAAAATGAAGGCATCCTCTGCCTGTTAGGAACATGGTGTACAATCCTCTTAAGGTCATGTGCTTTAGTATAAGAGATGGATCTCTGAAGGTAGAGACGTCTTCATAGCTTGAAACCCAAACAAGAATGGGATAGAACAGAATTCAGATTAAAGAGGGTTTCATTTTCAGCTTCACCTCTTTGAAGTTGCATGTCCCTGCTCAATCTGTTTGGCTTCTTTGAGGCTCAGCTTCTTCCTCTATACAAGTTGAATAAACTTTCTTTTAGGATTAATATGGGGATTAAATGAGATCACTTGTAAAAACTTCTGGTATAGTGCCCAACACATCGTCAACACTCAAAACATAACAATTTTTTCAGTAAAAGGTGAAGTCATGTATGACAGTATTAAACATTGGACACAGGATAACACCTGATCTAGTATCTATTCAAATTGGACAATGTCCAGTGGTTCCCCAAGGCCAGCATTATTTCATCATAATACCTAGAAAGGAGCAGAACCCTACTAGGTATGTAAACACCAATGGATGACTGGGCTTGCCTCCCTTGGAGCATGTATTAGGATGAGGCAGGTTCATCTGAAAACTGTACATGACCATTTCCCAGGTCTTCAAATCCACAGGATGATACATCATCTTATACTTCAGTTTAGACATCTAGTAGAAAACCTTGTTCAGTATTTTTCCATGGTTATTTTTGTAATAAAAAAAAAATTGCCTAAAGTCAATTTTTAAAGTTAAATACTCAGAACCTTATTTAGGGGTTGGGGAGAGACTCTCACATTTTAAGATAGAGTACTTAAAGTAAAAACTCCTTTCAGATATATGCAACAATTTGGTATTTATCATAGACTGTTGAGATGGTCTTTATTATTTAACATTTTTCAAGCTTAAATTCTTTTTCTGTAATAGCATTCTAGGTAATAATTTGTCACTCAAACCTTTCTCCATACCCTCCCATTAGTTTTGTGACAACTGAGAAAAATTGTGGTTTAAAAAAAAAAAAAATGTGTAGGACTATACCAAGACTGTCATTTACTGCTCTGCTGCATGGTTCTCTTCCTGGATTGTATTTTATTTTTTTAAAGTATATTTTATTGATTATGTTATTATAGTTGCCCTAATTTTTCCTCTTTTACCCGTCTCTGCCAAGTACTCCCCTTCCCTCCAGAAATCCCTTCTTAGTTTGTGTCCAAAGGTCATATAAGTGCTTTGGCTTTTCTATGTCTTATACTATTCATAATATAGCCCTGCCTATTTTGCACCTATTAGTTATGCTTTTTAATCCCTCAATCATTTCCCTTACCCTTCCACTTCCCTCTCCCAGCTGATAACCCTCCAAATAATTTCCATACCTATAATTCTATTCCTGTTCTGGTTGTTTGCTTAGTTAGTTAGTTTTTATTTTTTAGGTTCACTTGCTGATAGTTGTGAATTTATTGTCATTTTAATGTCCATAGTTTTGATGATCATCTTTTTCTTAAGTCCTTTTAACATTTCATCTACTAATGGCTTGGTGAGGATTAACTTCTTTAGTTTTTCTCTTGTCTGGGAAGCACTTTAACTGCCCTTCCATTCTAAAGATAGCTTTGCTGGATAGAGTAATCTTGGTTGTAGGTTCATGCTTTTTTTGTCACTTTGAATACTTCTTGCCAGTCCCTTCATGCCTGCAAATTTTCTTTGGAGAAATCAGCTGATAGTCTTATGGGAACTCCTTTGTAGGAAATTCTCTTCTTTTCTCTTGCTATTTTTAATATTCTCTCTTTATCTTTAACCTTAGGTATTTTAATTATAATATATTTTGGTGTGATCATCTTTGGGTTCAACTTATTTGGGATCCTGTAGGCTTCCTGGACTTGTATGTTTATTTCCTTCAACAAATTAAGGAAGCTTTCTTTAACTATTTTTTCAAACAGTTTTTCAATTTCTTGCTCTTCCTCTTCTTCTGCCATCCCTATGATTTAGATGCTGGCACTTTTGGATCTGTCCCAGAGTCATCTCATATTCTCACTTTTTTAAAATTTTTCTTTCTGTTTTGGTCGAATGTTTATTTCCTCCCTATATTTTAACTCATTGATTTGAATCTTGGCTTCCTTCCTTTCACTGTTGGTTCCTTGTAGATTTTCCTTTTTTTTCACTTAGCATAACCTTCATTTTTTTCTTTACGTTGTTGCCATACTCAGTGAGTTCTTTGAACATCCTGATTATCAGTGTTTTGAACTCTGCATCTGATAGGTTGGTTATCTCCATTTTGTTTAGTTCTTTTCCTTGTTTGGTTTTGTTCTTTCATTTGGGCCTGTTTCTTTGTCTACTCAATTCAGCAGCAGCCTTCCTGCATTTGTTTCTGTGTATTAGGTAGAGATGCTTTGACTCCCTGTAAAAGGCACTTGTGAATTGTAAGGGGTGGAGTCTTAGATAATTGCCAGGAAAGGGCAACCTCCTTCATTACTTTGTGGCTCTGTCTTGGGGGAGAATTCAGAGAGGGAACTGTGTCACTGCATGGCTTTTGGCAACCTGCCTAACACTTTCCCTGTTTCCAGTCAGTTCACCTACTTCCTGTATGGGACTGGTGCCCTGGTGTTAACTTCTAAAGTGGGTGGGTTTGTGTATGTTTTAATACTTTTTGGGCCCTTTAAACAGAGTTTCCTAAAAATCTAGCTGTGCCTTCCACTGCTGTCCCCCACTGTAAAACCTCCCACTGTTTTTTACAGACAGAAGTTATGGGGATTTATCTTCCCAGTTCAGGAACCTTGGGCTGTGAAACCTGTCCTGGGGCTGGGATCACTCACTCCCAAGGCATTCTTCTCAATTTTTTCCCACTACACTTGAATATGGGAATGTTTGTGCTTGTTCCACCACTCCTTCCACCTTTTCATACCACACTGCATCTCCATGTTTTTCCATTGCATCTCTATGTCTTTCCACCCTAGCTCCACATTTCCACCCCTCCTACCTGTCCGGATGAAGGTGGCTTATTTAAATCACTGGTTGTTGGTTTCCATACAGTTTGGTTTTGTGACAGTTCTGGGTGTTAATTGTTTTGAGATTTAGTTGTCATTCTTTTTGTGGTTGCACAAGGCTGTGAGGCATCTCTACTTGTGCCTGCATCTTTGAATTGCATTTTCTTAATATAGTCTTTTTTGTAACCTTTCCTTCACTTCATATCCAGGAACAATCAAAACTAACATCCTAAATAATAATGAGGAAGAAGTCACTGGAATGTGTGAAAGAGATCTAAAGAAAAGAAAAAATTGGGAACTTGGGTACTATTATTTCATTCAGATCAAATTTAGCTAGCTTTGGCTGATGGTTGAAGTCCTGGGGCTCCTAGATAAATGTTATTAATAAATTAGTAAGAAATGTATAGGTGAACAAATGTGCTAATTAATGCTATGATGAAGTTATAGTCACATAATTATTGATATTGAGCTCTTTCCCCCAGAATTTAATGTGTACAAAAGTGAAAATTGCTATCCCTTGCTTTTGCAAAGAACTACAAATACCCTGGCATTCTATTAACTTGAGGAAAAAATAGGACACTTACTTTCTGACCAGTTCAGTCTTATATATAAAAAAAATATGAACTTAATTGCAATGAGCATCCTGGAACCAAAATGTACATAATATCCAATTATTAAGAATTGGATAGTTGGGGTTAATAAAAGGATGATGAAAAACTGACTTTAAAATACAATGTAGCCCCACTTAGTGTGGCTCAATGAATTGAGTACTGGCCTGTGAACCAAAGGATCATGGGTTCAATTCCCAGTCAGGGCACATGCCTGGTTTGTGGGCCATGTCCCTGGTTGGGGCATGCAAGAGGCAACCAACTAATGTTTTTCTCCCTCTCTGTCTCCTGCCTTCTGCTTTCTAAATATAAATAAATAAAATGTTAAAAAAATTAAAATTAAAAAATATAATGTAAAATACTTTTTTGTCACCCACTGTCTGGAAGGGTTGATGATGCTACCACCACTGACAATACCAGTTGAGGAAGATGTGAATCACTTCACATCTGAATCGTGTCCGATTCAGATCACCTATGAATGAATTTATGTTGGTATTTCTTAATTGTATACATTAAAATTTTAATTCCAGCGATATAAATTATTTGTACCAGCATTGAATTTCAACATTCATTCTGTGAGCAGAGGCATGATCAATGCTTTGTTACATAGGTATATTGATGATCTGAAATCCTTAGCCTACAGGGGCTAAGGATTAACATGCCAGTAGTTTCTGGCATGTTAGAAAGCAGTAGCCTTCTAAAATCAATCTGTGTTGCTTCTTCAAAATAATTGTTCCTTCAAAGAAAACAAACCACAACCATCTGAAGTTGGTGACTTATGATGATGATCTTTGTTCCCATCATCAATAATAATAATAGGTTAACATGCCAAATTCCTTGACAATTTCCATCTTGTTCTTTCATGTATTTCATCTTCATACTAACCCTCAGGGAATGGGGAATATTCATTGTTTTGTCTTAATCTTCATCCCACTTTTCCAGTATGATTTCTCAAGGGGTATAGACTAGTCTGAGGAGGTAGAAATGGAGCAAACAGAAGCCTGCATTGCCATTTCCTGCATGAGTAGGCAGAGATAAAAAGTCTGGCCTTTGTATATTCCCTGAGAAGCTTAGAGGAGTCCGAAAAGAGAGAGACTACATTGCATTTTTAAAAAATACACTCTGCCTGGCAAAGTTCCTGTAACATTGTTTGCTGAACTGAACTGACTGAAAAGCATTGACATAAACAATTCACAAGCAGCACTTCCTTTCTGGCTTTGGCTCCCTTGACCCTTGCAAATCAGCATCTTCATCAATCTTGGTTGGAGCACTGCCTTCCCTTTATCTCCAGAGCCCTAGGATCATGGAAAAGGCAGAGCAGGAATTCTACACACCTCTGGCATGTAAATGACAAAGAACTTCTAGGACTTAAATTCAATGTGAAAAGTCATATCTAAGAAAATCGGAAGTTGATTTTGAATATTCCCCAGTGCAGCAGATCCTTATTATTAGCTGCTTCTGTATTTGTGCATTCACCTACTTGTCAGAGTTTATTTGCAGCCCCCAGATAGTACTCTCAGGACTTGCAAGGCCTTTCCTAGCCATGCATGGAGTGGTGAAAATCTGTGTTGCCCCATGTTCCCAGCTGAGGTTGAACAAGGCTCTGATCTGCTTTCTTGTTTCTGCTCTCATACCCAAATGAATGTCCCTTTCATGGACTTAGTTCAGGGCCATGTTTTTCACACTTTTGTAGTCTTCGTTGGTGATTTTGCTGTTTAATATGGACCACGCACACAGTGCTGAAGTGCCGTGTGTTGCTTTTAACTGCAAGAAGGTTGTGATGTGACTTATGGAGGAAAAAACATGTTAGAAAAGCTTCACTAAGGCTTGAGTTACATACAGTGTGTTAGGCTGTGTGATCAATGTTAGTGAATCACCAATCTATGTAAGTAAGCTGTCTTTAAACAGAAACACACATACAAAAATTATGTATTCATCGGATAATGAAAATGTGACCAGAGACTTGCAGAAACTGAAGTCTTTATCTTTACCAGGAGCTGTAGTCCAGTATTTGTTCATTCAGTGCCTGTGGCCACTTCATAGAACATATTTACTAGGAATAATAACAATCAAATGTAGATGATACTTTTACCCTCAGTTGTACATGTGAGGAAACAGATTCAAATCAGGTAAGTGGTGGCTGGCAAGAGATCATATCACTGGAAATAGTACAGTAAAAACTTCCAAAATAGTGCTCTTTTAATTACAATAGACACCTTTATGTGTGAAGTGTGTGTGTGTGTGTGTGTGTGTGTGTGTGTGTGTTTGTGTGTGTATAAGTATGTGTTTGCATGTATATTTTGGGACATAGCATTTAAAATAATATTTTTGAGGACCAAGATGGTGGAGGAATATGTAGAGCTACACCAATCTCCTCCCAAGACCAAACTGGAATAATAGATTAATTGGGGAGAAATCATCCAGAATAATAAACAGAACACCAACTGGAGAGAAGTCTTATTACCACGAACAGAACAGAAGAGATGATTCATCACATGACTGAGGTACCTAAAACTGTCCACTGATCACACACTGATTGGATTAAAGGAGACAAAGACAGTGGATCCCTTCTAGTCTCCAACTGTCAGACTAGGCCCAGACTGGGACATGAGCTGATGTCATGAAACACAGATCCAGGAGTAAAAAAAAGTGCACCTCTACATCACAGAAGGTCATACCACTAAACACTAAGTCAAAGCAGACCAATCTAAGAAGTAGAAACAAACAAGAGCCACCTAAAATGGGGAGACAAAGAAATAAACCCTCAGCAAATGGAAAGGAAGAATTTCCAGGAAGAGTGTAAAACGAAATAGAGGCAAGCATGCTATTAGACATGGAATTCAAAATAATGATGATAGAGAAGCTCAATGAGCTCAGCGAGTTCAAAGAAAACTACAGACAACTCCAGGGGAACTATAAAGAACTCCAGGAAAGCTACAAGGAACTTACTGAGAACTACACAAGCATTAAAAAGAACATAGACACCATCAATAAGAGCCAGGAGGAAATGAAGAATAACATTTCTAAATTGAAGAACACAATAGAAGGAATCATAAACAGGCTAGAGAAAGGATCATCGAGCTGCAGGTCAATGTAGAAAATGATTCCCAAGCAGAGCAACAAAATGAAAAAAGACTGAAAAAGAGTGAAGAGGTTTTAAGAGAGATACAGACAAAATGAAATGTAATAACATCTGTATCATAGAGATACCAGAAGGAGACAGAGGAGCAAGGGATAGAAAACCTTTTTGAAAAAGTAATGACAGAAAACTTCCCTAACTTGAGGAGAGAGAAAATGTCATGCAAACTCAGGAAGTACAGAGGGTCCCAAGGAAGATGAACCAAAACAGGCCTACTCTAAGACACATCATAATGAAAATGGTAAATTTCAAAGACAAGGAGAGAATCCTAAAAATGACAAGAGAGTAACAGCTAATAACATTCATGAGGGCTCCTATAAGGAGATCAGCTTATTTCTCCACAGAAACACAACAAGCTAGAAGGGAATGGCAAAAAATATTTCAAGCAATGAAAAACAAAGGCCTACAACTAAGAATATTCTACCCAGCAAGACTGTCATTCAAAAGGGAAGGTGAAATAAGGAGCTTCCCAGACAAAAGAAGTCTAAAAGAATACATCTCCACCAAACCAGCATTGCAAGAGAAACTAAAGGGTCTGCTTGAAGAAAATGAAGAAACAGAGACAGACAGGAACACAGGTACAAAGGTCAATGGATTAAATGCACCAATCAATGGACATAGGGCACCTGAATGGATAAGAACCAACTTTAACTTATGATCTTATTATAAATAGATTTTACTAAATAAGGTACAAGTTTGTATATTACTTATATCTGCATTATTGCAGGTTAAGTTTTCTTAGATTGGAATCATTTCACAATATGGGAAAATCAGGTTACTTGCAATAACTCAGAAAAATCAAATGCAGTTAAGGAAGAAGAAAAACCTAAGAAAATTTGGATGTATATTACATAGAAGACATGCTATCTTTCTTATTCACTGTTATAAAATGTGTGCTTATTTGTGAGTGTGTAATATATAGATTTTGTTAGCAATTTATGTTTTAAATAGCAATCAACTAGTCACAGTGTGTTGTGAAATCAGTCAACCTTTAGGTTAGAAAAGGTGCTGAGAATGAAGACCAATTTGGATGGAATTTGCAAACTAGTAAACTATATGATTTGTGTACATATCTGCAATAGACAATATATATTCTCATATTAGCATGTAAATTAGATGACATTCCCCTCAACTAAATTGTGGAAATACGTATTTCCAGTTATGAAGACCCCTAAACTGGGGATACTTGGGAAAAGGAATTAATAGTAAACTTTACTATTGAAATGTGAACATACCTAATCTCTACCTCAACATACTCTTAAATAGCTCAGGGGTTAGTTTAGGATGACATAGGAAGTCAACCATAAGTTTAAAAAATAGCTAGAATACTATAATACAAAATTATTTAAATTCTAGGGATTTCTACTCTGGAGGCTGGCTGAGCACTGCAGGGGCCATTATTTCTGAAGGCTTCAACTTGTAAAACACATGTAGAGGAAAAACAGAGGGTATTGAAAGAAATAAGACCTATGCACAGCCTAAATAAATAAACAAATAAATAAATCTATTTAAGATGGAAAACTCCAAAAAGAATAAATTGTAGTTTCAGTAGCTTAAGATAAAGTTGCGTTGTATTATTGTAGTGGGGAGGATCTGACTCAAAAACCAAATTCATTTTTTCCTATGGGTTTGGCACTGTCTCTAGGACAACTTTCACAAGAGTGAGTTCTGCAATACACCATTTCTGTGATATAGTTCACAAAAATAGCGTTTCAGAGTAAAATAAGTATTAAAGAAGAAAAAATCTGCTTAATTTTGTTACAATATATCTAAAATCAGTTAACATGTAATAATTATGTAAGCTATTGGCATATTTTCAAGTTTTTGTATTAACTCTTCAAAATCCAGTATGTACTTTAAATATGTGTAAAAATATGTGTGTAAATGTATTTTTGCATGTGTTTGGTAATACTGCAATTCATATTACTTAAGAGTAATTCTTTAAACAAATGAATTAACACAGGCATTTTGGAATAATGAAAAGAAAGCTTTGTATTAATGTGATTTGAGAAGCTGACAGAAGGTAGTAATTAAATGGTGAATTGTCTGGATGTGAAAGGGGAAAAAAAAAGTACATATTGGTGGTTACGGAATAGACAGGGGGATGTTAAGAAGAACAAAGGAAATAGAGAAGCCAAAGAACTTATATGTATGACTCATGGACATGAACTAAGGGGGGCATTGCTGGAGGGAATGGGGTACTGGGTGGAGGAGGGTAAAGGGGAGAAAATTGGGACAACTGTAGTAGAAAAATAAATAAAACATATTAATAAAAAATAAAATAAAATAATATTTTTGAAGGTGAAGGATAAGAGATATCAAATCCTATAAAAATGGGTACCTTCAGAAGTTAGTATTATTTAGGTAAAGCTAAGTCAAAATTTGTTAATGCTTGAAGCTTTTATACTATTTGTAAACAAATTAATTGCCCTTTGGCATGCAGATATTCTTTAAAAGTCTGATATCCCTTAGATGCGTAGATAGTCAAGGAGCCAGTTCCTGGAAATATTAGCAATGTAGCATTTTCTATGAATTTCCCCATCAATTTCCTTTGGAAATAAGAAATGGGCTGCACATGTACCCAAGTGCTTTAAAAAAGAAACAAACTACAGTTCTTTTAGCAAAATTCATCTCCATAGACTCATTTTCTCTCACACAAAGGTTGATGGATAAACATCTGCCTATGGGTGAAAGAAGTTTTTTGAAACGAGTGCTTCAAGGTCAGAAGGCTTTAAGAAGACATATTTTCCTGCCAGCTTGCTTGGTAGGGTCAGGCCTTTTCTTAGTGCTATAAAAACTTAGAAGACAATTAAGCTATGAACTGTTTGACTCCACTTGGTTGCCTGTACCCACTGGGTCTGCATTGTTAGAGAACACATCTCATGGCAGATGGTATGTAAAGGCTTCTTCGTAGCAGTAACTTGAACTGCCCTTGTCCCTCCATTCCAGTGCATTCATTTTTATTTTGATACAGCAATGCTCCTTGGAAAATGAAGAAATATACACATGCAGCTGAAGAGAGTGCATTTCAATTTAATAACCACTTATTGAGAGTTTGCACAATGGCAAGCCCTGCTGCATTAGGAATGCCTTTATTCCCTGAATTGAGAGGTGTCTAGTATCCTTAGAATGGTAGAATACAAAGAGAAGGTTTTTCTATACAGGATTGGTATGAACTGGAATGAATTGATTGTGTAACTGGTTCTAGAGCTAATTCTGTAACCAATGACTTAATATGTGTTATCCTAGACAAGCTATTTAATATGTCTAAAGGGATACCGCTGTCTACCTTATAGAGTTGTTGTGAGGAGTAAGTTAAGAAACATAAAATGCCTAGCACTGGGCCTGATGCACAATTGTTCTATACAGGTCTACTATTATGTTGTGTTATCAGAGGACCAGCAGTTCAGCCTGATTTTTCTCTTTACCAGGGAGAGCGTTTAGCACTTATTGGAGCTTAGGGATATGGGGAGAGAGAGCTTCTCATATGCTTGTCATTAAGATATCACCATGGACGATGTAATTTATGTTATTTATTGAATTTATAACCTGGTGCCGCTCTTGATGGACTTGCCTCAGGGCATGGCTACAAAGTAAAATACTTATTGTTTAAAATGCATACAGAAGAGTGGCAGTAGCAATTAAAAATTCCTACATTATCAGCTCTGGGGTGCCATTTAAAATGTTTTCTTGCTATGCCCTGCATATTTGCCAAATGGACATTTGTTGAATCCTAATGGATTGTTCATTCCTCTAACTAGGACCACCCAGGGGGAAAACTTCTGACTCCCAGGGTCTGTAGACAGAAAACTCAATTATCTGCCCTGGCCTCAAGCATACACGGACATCATGAATCTCTTAGGAGTACATGAAACAGATATTGGAAACAAGTAAGACAGTTCAATGAGTTTTTCTATGTTTATTTCCAATGTTTTACTGAATGACTGGAAAGGTAAGGGTTATGTTGCTAAAGGGTGTAAATAAAATCATGTGACGCTACCTACGTAAATCAATCCTAGCCAAGACATGACATTATTGTTGAAGAAGGAGTAAAAAATGAAGAACTCATAATGCGAGCTCAGCCCTGGCTGGTGTGGCTCAGTGAATTGAGTGCTGGCCTGTGAATCAAAGGATTGCTGGTTTGATTCCCATCCTGAGCACACGTCTGGGTTGTGGGCCATGTCCCCATTTGAGGGCATGCAAGAGGCAACCACACGTTGATATTTCTCTCCCTCTCTTTCTTCTTCCCTTTCCCTCTTTCTAAATATAAATAAATAAAATCTATAAAAGATGTAAGCTCAGATAAACTGAATTGCATGCCTCATTTCTCTGCATGATTTTCATAGTATATTTCGAAGGTGTATAGGCATTTTCCTTGTAAAAGACACTTTTTCATTTATCTGATCACATCAAACACTCTCAGTAAATCACTTCTACACTTGTTTATTTATTACCCTTATTTTTTTTATATCTCTGATTTTTTTGAAATTATTTTGTAATTTACCCAAAGAGTGGCTTTATAAAGATAAATTAAGTGAAGAACATGTATCAATCTCCATTATCTCCGTTGATTGACATGCGAATTGTGGCTGACACTTGGTTCCTATCTCCATTTTCCCTTCTTCCACTTGCTTATAAAGCCAACACAACTTTCCAGTTTCTCTTTAAGCTAGTGGCCTTGTGATCTATTACTGGACAATGAGATATAAAGAAAATTCTTCTTAGTAGCTTCTTGTTTCCTGATAAAAAGAGATACGCACCTGAGAGTTGCTTTCTGGTATTGCCATGTCCCACTTCTTTTTTTCTTGAACAATGATTCGATGTCTGATCTACAGTAACCCTTTTAACACCATGAGGTAACAAGTAGAGTCTTTATGGAAAAGATGTCAGTACAGGAGCCCATTTATTTACTGACATCATTATATTGTTAAATTAATCCAGAAACCACCCACTTCTACACTTGTTACTGAATAAACAATATTTGTCTTTATGGCTTAAGTCCCTTTTGTGGTTGGACTTCCTGTTACTATTGATGTAAATCATTTCTAATGAATATAATAAGTGCTAAATTCATTAAATAACATTTTTAAGCTTACACTATTTTTGTCTTTTTCATACTGAGAACAACAATGTAAAGAAAAAAAATATGATTCTGAGGAGCATATTATTCCATTGAGCAGAATCTTATACAGTGTAAACTTCAGCTTTGGTGAGGAACTGGCTAAAGTAAGTAAAAATGTAAAGGTTAAGTATACTTTACATTGGGAAGAGGGAGCCCTGGGAGTTCAGCCAAATGGTCTTCTTCCTAGAATGCTTAGTTCTTTCTGTGGCATTCATGATACCAGTGCATTATTTTCCTACCGCCCCTGACGAAGCACACTCACAGTAATATAGCATCATGCCAAGGCATTGGAGATACAGTAACAATGACCATTCCTGGCTCCAAAATTGACTTGCTGCATGGCCTCAGGCAAGACACTCAATCTCCAAGTATCAGTTTTCCCCATCTGTGAGGTCAGAGTAATAGTTCTTGCACAAAAATTTCCCACAGAGGGCTATTGAAAGGATTATTAAAAGAACATTTTGAGTCTATTGATGAAAAAATGCTTTATGGAAGCAGAAAAATTTAGTTATTTTCCCAGGAGTGGAGAAAAAGTCACATATTTCATGACTGCCTATGGCCTTACATGGCCTGAATGGCATCTGAGAAAGGAGCACTCTGGGAATGAAGTCAGTTACAGTCCTATTTCCTCATCACTAGTTCCTCTGTCTACTACAGTGCAGAAAAGTGAAAGGCACCATGCTGCATTTAGGGGCCCAGGGAAGAGAGTGGCCCTAGTCAGCTTTTCCATGAACACATGGGAAAGAGAATGTAATAAACAGTTGGCATGCAGGAAAAGATAAGGTGGCATAGTTATTGAATGGGAATGTATCCATCCCCTTCAAAAGTATTAATTACCTAATTTAACAAAGTTCTGTAATAGATACTTAAAAAAAAATTCACCTTAGAATATATCCATTGATTTTAGAGAGAGAGAGAGGAAATAGAGAAACATCAATCAACTACCTCTCACATACACCCCTGACAGGGGATTGAACCTGCAACTTAGGCAACTCTGGTCAGGGGTGACCAGAGATCAAAATTGTTACCTTTTGGTGGACAGGATGATGTTCCAACTAGCTCAGCCACTGGTCAGGGTTGTAATAGGTATTTTATCAGAGGAACTGTGTAGTAATACCTGGAGGCTTAGAGTTTGGACTCTCATTACATATTTCCTGAAATAGGATTCTATTCATGTTCCAGTAACCTGTTGAGCCCCATTACACTATTACTTTCAATTGCTACCAGGTTCATCCTTTTAAGGCAGAATTTATAAAATTCACATTATTTCCTTGTTCAAACACTTTTAGTATTTGACAGTTGCTTGCGATTTAAGGATAAAATCTTACCTAAGCTTTCCAGATCCTCTACAAAATGACCTATATCTACCATTCCCTACACATAAATTTTCCTCACCCTGAATTATGGTCCTTTCTTTTGTGCCCATTCATTCCAAAATCCATCCCATTTTTAAAAATAAATTTAAAGGAAGCCTTAGCATACATCAAGACTTATGCCAAACAGCATCTCCTAGAAGCTGTTTTTGGTTTCCATAGTATATGAAATTTCCTTAGGGTTTTATTTTTCTCACATAGCCCTTGTGTAATTTTATCTTCTATTTTAGTCATTTGGGTATCATTTTACTTCACCCATGTATAATACATTCTCTGGAAAAAAGAGGTTGTGTATACTCCAGCACCTAATCTAAGGTGCATTGGTTATCCTAGGTGTTTAATTAAGAAAAATAAAAAGTGTACTATGTTATAACAGAGAAATGTATTTTATTTTTATTCTAGTAGATTCATTACCAGCCTTGGTAGGGCCATGGGAATGGGATGTGAGGATGCTTAGGGGAGAGTGAAACTCATGTCCGTGTGAGCTCAGTGTCTCAGACTTACCCAAACCTCCTAGTTAGATATGGAACCTGTTCCCAGCTGAGTAGATATTTGACATAATTGACCAACATTAAAAGAGAAAGAAGAAGCAGGAGGAAGACAGCGATTCTAGAAAACGTTGCTATAAGTAGACATAGTAGCCTAGACTTTCATTCTAGGTCTGTAAAGTTCATAACATTTGGCAAGTAAAACTATTTAATAGCATTAATTAAAAATAATTATTCAAAATCAAGTAATAATACCCCCTAACACACCTGAATTTTTCTGTATGAATTTCATGTTCTAGTTATGACTCCTTCCAACTTCCCTGTAAAGTAGGCATTATTTCCCTCCATTTTACAGATAGGGAAACTGAGGTTAGGAATCTAAAGCTGGTAAGATGTAGGGTGGTGATTCCCACCAGATGAGTCTCACTCCAAATCTCATGATCTTCCTATTTTGCCTTATTCTTCCAAATAATCTAAGCTTCCCTGAAAATGTTCCCCAGTTTGACAGTTCTAGAAATTTCCAGGATGGAGATATGAGAGGCATGCTCAGGCATCTGCCTGGTTAGGAGAAGAGGAAGGCTCATTCCAGTTGAGCATGAAGCTGATATTCTCTGCATCTTGAGCAGGCCAACAAGTTAGGACAAGAAGGCTGGAGTTCATAGCTTTAATTCAGGCAGGAAGAGATGATTTTGAGTCCTTTGTTGGCTAGGGTTGTGTAATAGATAAATGGGAGGAGGGAATGGTCATTGTCACTGTCACTGTGATGGGTTTTAAAATGTGACTGCCTCTATTTGTTTAAGAGGTGCAAAATGTGTTCAAGGATTGCTCTGGAAAGTCTAGAAGTAGAAACCTAGAGAAACACAGGTGAACTTCTAAAAAAATGACTGGAAAATTAGAAATACTTAGAAAAAAAAAGAACCTACTTCACTCAGGATGACATTACATTATCACTGAAAGCAATTTGTTTTACAGAAGCAGAATAAACCCCCCTGAATTGACTTCTAGTTTGTTTTTTAAAAAGATAAATTGGGCTGGGAGCTGCTGTGCTAATATTCAGCCAGATAAACGTGTTTCCTTCGCGGCAGACCCCTTGAAAATGGGGTTTGTGAAAATGAATGCATCGCATTCACAGGAACAGCAGTGCTGCTGGGTCCTGCAGGCAATAAATCGAGCAATGCGATTTGGACTTGTATGTTTATCATCTCTCCACTTCTGTGCACTGCGGTGCGGAGGAGGGGGGGAGTCTGAAGTTCATCCTGGGGGCTTCTGATGTCATCCCATTATCACGCCACCGAGAGGGTGCGCGATACGTTTCCATTCAAGCATTTAATACATTAGTCTGTAATTTTTGTCTTGGAGGCAATGAGGCCTGACAGCTTTGACGGGTGCGCGGTAACAATCCGCCACTGGTATCGTTGAAATTCTTTGTGGCCAAATTCATAAAGGAAGAAATGACTTTTACGAAATGACAGTCAACATGCTTCAGTTTATAAGACATTGTGGTTAACAGCATGAAACAATGAAATGTTTTTTGAGCTATAGCTAAACTAATTTGAGGTATATTAAAAGTGCTGGTGTGCATGCTAAGCTACTGTTTTGTTTCTGTTGTGTTGTTGTTTTTTTTTTTTTTATTGTTGCCTTTTTGTTGTGGGGGAGGCAACCTTAGGAAAATAGATGCGGCCTAATTCCCAGAGATTGAGACTAATAAGGATAATAGCAATGATAATAATCTCATTCAATATGTTCCTTCCATAGAGCCTCATCTTGAAAAAAAAAGAGTAAGGCATCCAGCAGGGTGGTGCTTAGAAAGGCCAGGATTACTGGGCTGAGCGGTCACTTCAGAACCTGGACCGGGCGCTGTGAAGACAGGGGATGCGAGGTCCTGCTGAGGGCCTACCTGGAGTGAGTGCCTAGGTTTCCGTGACAATGATGTACAAAGGGGCTTTAATACAGCTGGGAAACCTTTGGGGAAAGTTGCTTTTAACACCATGCTGACAATTAACTGGTTCTTAGGTGTAATTAATGGAAGGAACCCACTGTAGGAACTATTTTTAGCTGAAATTAGCTGACAATTCAGGGCTCAGCGGGGGTCGCTGGCATTTGAAGTGTGGACTGGAGCCCAATTCAGGGAGGGGCAGCGCGTTTGCTAAACTCACTCTAAGCAACCCCCCCTCTCGCCCCCCACTCCAGTCAACCAGGGCATTATGGGAAGGAGCACACTGTTTAAATACAAAGCTTGTCCTTCTGAAAGTGTTCTGTCACAAATGCAAACCTCTAAAAAAGAACACCAGAAGAGAAATACCAAATAGAGGCAAGTGTGGGAGGAATGACTTCATCAGTTAAAATAATAAAATTGTTTCCTCTATTTAGAATAAAGCCAGGCTATAGAGATGTTAAGAAAATGGAGGATGAGGCTCAAAGATGTATTGCCTGTATAGATAAAAAATGGATCTACTGTGTTTTATTTTATAATTACATATCAGTCAGTTAATCCTTGCCAATAATTATGGTTAAGGGAGGAGGAGTAATAACTTTGAATTTTCAAATAGACTTGGATGGTGGTGAAAAACAGAACCCTAGGTAAGAACTGCTTTTTTAAAAGGTACTTAATCATACCCCTGAAAGTTTATAGACTAGGTTGTTTATAACACATAACAGGGAACTTTTCAAAGGAAATAGAGGAATCACACTGGCGAGGTGAGCAAAGGTTCATGAAACAAATGGGTACAATTTTCTAATAGAAAAAAAATAATTTTAAAAGATGGCTTTCTAGTTCCTGAAATTTGTATTGCAGATAACACATGACCATTGAGTAAATCGTCTCTTTCAGAGAGATAAACGCTTTAGAGCTAACACCTGATGTGTCAGACCACAAAGTGTCCTGAAATTTTCTAGGAGATATAAAAATGGCCACACCAAGTGGTAAACAAAATGCAGGATTGGCTGCTGGCCACAATGAAAGCCAAACTTGTGACACAGGTGCTGAATAAAGATGGTTAATCAGGTGCTGTGACCTGGGAGTACCATTCCCCTTACTTCTTGCTGGAGCCTGCCTTTCTTATAGGAATAGGAAAGGGAGGACATTTTAAAACTCTGTCCAATTAATTTGCTAGCTTTGTGTTCCTTCAGGTCCTGTGCATACATCTTTCTCACTCTCAGCACCCTCACGGTGAGGACCTCCCCTTGTGCCATCCTGGCAATGGGGGAGACTCTTGAGCACCCTGACTAGCTGTAACAAAATGAGTGAGAGTTTATGTTCAAGAATAATTATTACTTGTGGCCATTGGCCAATCATTTTGATAGCATCTTTTGGCTTGAATCTTAACCTTAAAGAATTCATATTCAAAATCATCCTATTACATAGTATGTGATATTAGGCAAACTCTTAGTTTAGCTTTATTTTCCTTTTGTTAAATAAGGACAAGTGTTTTTAAGTAGCTTCTCTCCCAAAACATTGAGTACTGCATAGAGTTCACCTTGCACAGATGCATAACTTTATTTTAAAGTTGAATTCATAATGCAGTTTATTTTATCTAATCGTATTTGAAGAGAACTTGAAAGCAGATGTAAGGACTGATTTTCAATCTCCTGAGACAATACTATGACTCAAAACTACATGGATCTCTTCCAGGAGTCTAAAGGCAGTATTCCAAGACTACCAAGAAATATCTAATAGGGCATATACATAGACAGGCTTGCAGAAGGCTGGGGACAAGTTTTCAAGTTCATTTAGATAGTCTAAGGAAGACTAATGTCATATCTCATCAATGCAAAGACACAGAAAAATGTCTTCTTCGAATTATATCCTTTTCTATATATTAATAAAAACATGTAAAGTTGGATTAAGAAGATTGACTAAGTTTCCTAGGTTTTACTTATTATTTTATTCCAGGGGCTTATTTTACAGAAGACACTGGCAAACTAGAATGCTAATAGCAAACAATTATTAATGTGCTCAGGGGAATGATAATTAGCTTGAGGCTTGAGGAATCTCAAGATGTTCAGCCTGAAGAAGAGAAGTCTTAATATTAGCTATCTTTTGCTAAGTCATTATATTTATTTTATTATGACAGGAAATAAGAGGTTGCTGGCTCTGAGACAGACTTTTAATTACTCACAGAACATTTTAATCAGTTTTCTACCACCCAAACTCCCATGGGGTGATATAATGAGAGATGTCACCATAACATACAGTAGGAACAAGATCGCCAAAATTATGAAACTCATAGCTTGTTTAGGGGCTGATGGCACAGCTGTTCTCCTGTGCGCGCGCTCTCTCTCTCTCTCTCTCTCTCTCTCTCTCTTTTAACTTTACTTTTATTGTTGACATTTTTACAGATATTTCCATATTCCTCCTCTGCCCACCTCAGTGCAGCCCTCGACACCCATTTCCCTTTGGCCATCCACCAGTGTTATCTGTGTTTATGGGTTATGCATATATGTTCTCTGGTTGACTCTAAAACTGGAAAAGTTGGCGTTGATGCTGCCGGTCAATATTAGAACCCATAAACTGAGACCGGGATTGAATCTTTATGGTTGCTTTGTTCAGATGGCTGGTGATCTGAGAAGAGGGGGATTATGTGCCCTAATAGACCATCTTACATTTCCTTTCAATCTAGCTTTTGTTATAAGGAGGAAAAAGGGATTTGTAATTCAGGAAAGAGGTTAATCTGATGAAAGCTGCAGCTGGGCAATTTTTCTAACATCCATTCATCTGTTGACCAGTGATAGATTTTAAAAATCTGGATCCTGTGTCCTGTGTCCTGGGTGATTTTCTTTATCTGTGTCCAGGGCAGTGGGATGTCTCTCCCTGGAACACCATGGCTCAGCCACTATTTTGATTGCTTATGATCTCTTTTGGAACAGAAAGATTGACTTGCTTGTGGTCTCCTGGAATCAGGATGGACCATACCTTCAGTTCTGAAACAATAGCTTTTTACATGCATTAATTACTAAGCTTATTAACTATTACCTAAAACTGAAAATGTTCAACTCCTGAGTTCCCCCATCACTGACTTCTTTCATCAATCCTTCACCATTCTTTCATTTAGTGCCCTTGTTCTCTTCAAAGGGCTGCCAGCCTGTTTCTTACACCCACGCTTCCGTTTCTATTCTGTTTGTCAGTTTATTTTTTCCATTAGATTCTGCATATTAGTGAGATCATATGGTATCTGCCTTTCTCTGACTGGCTTATTTCATTTAGCATAATAATTTCCAGGTCTGGAAAGTTTTTCTTTATCTCTGGGAGGAGAGAGGGAAAGATATAGAAGGAGAGGGGAATGCGGGAGGAGGAATGGAAATGAGAAAAAGCTTTACCCTGTAATGCAAGATGTCTCTGAGGTGCAAAAGCAATGATCTCTAGGTTTATTACCCTTCAGAACATAAATAAGTAGCTCTAGGGTCAATATCCTTCTTTAACTTTCAAGTTGTTTGCCATTCATGCAGTTTTTAAGCCAGCATGCCAGTAATATTTGTGGAGTAAGCTTTGACTATGCCAAAACATGAACATATTTCGTATAGCATTGCTTCTTGGCATGCTTAAGAGTCTGAAGAACATTCAAAGAATAGAAGTAGGTTTGTTTTACCCAAATTCAAATAATAAAATGGGAAAAATGGACCAAAGTTATAGAAAAAACAAATTTCCATTCAATTTAGAAATTAATATCCATTTAGCAGTGGACCTGGTTCTCTCATAAGTTTGTAAGTTCCTCCCAGGAGATATACAAATGTACTATTTATGTTAGAGAAACAATTCTTGTAATGAATAAGTGGACTAGGTAATCTCCAACAGTGACATGTATTTCAGAATACAGGGATTTAATTGCAACAAGACCCAATAAAACTAAAATTCTCTACAATATGAACTAAGAAGTGTGATTATATTATTGGGCCCTGGCTCTGTAGAATCAGGGTGTAGTCTCATCCAGGCTTCTTCACTCTCAGTGTTCATACCCATGTGTCTTTGATAGGATAAATTAGGAGCAACATGTATTAGAAAGGAAGACTTGTTTACATGCAGACCTGACAGCTATAAATTTGACAGATAATTTTGTAGGCAGGTAAATAACACATTTTATACCTACCTCTTATACTAGGTAGTAAGCTCCTAAGAACAGTTAATATATCTTTCTCTCTCTCTGTCTCTCTTTCTCTTTCTCTCTGTCATATGCCTAACAAAATGCTAAATAGACTACATATTTTATTTTTCAATTACTCCTGACATTCAATATTATATTAAGTACAGCATTGTGGTTCGACGTTTAGGTAACTTACTAAGTGACTCCCATGATAAGTCTAGCTTCCCCTGATACCGTATACAGTCATTTCAACATTATTAGCTCTATTCCCCGCGCTGCACTTTACATCTCAACATGCCTTTTATTCACTGTGGCATTTTCAGTGTACTGCACAGGGCCAAAAACAAAATAGCCACTGAATAATTTTGTGATAATAAATTAGTAGTTAGATGGATAGATGATAGGTGTTCAAGGTTTTTGTAGTTTCTTTTCCAAGTCTTTAAATTGAGTTTAAAAGCCATTTGAAAACTCCAAGGAGAAAAGTCATTCTGTTTATGAGCAAAAAAGGTGTTAAATCTATATCTGTCTCAATTCAGAAGGAGAACATTTTGAAAGGAAGACTGCATTCTTTGAATACTTTTATTTTTACATTAAGTAGGTTTTCATGAATGATTTTAATCAATTAAAAATAATAAATGCTTGTGGATTCAGAAGAAATCAGAAGGTAAGGACTATCATAGAAAATTGGTAATTGATGATGAGTGGTCTGCTGAGAACAAGTGGTTAGTAACAGAAGGGGTCCCTTCCTAGGTTACTGAGCTCTCTGGAGAAAGAAGGTTTCAGCAAAGGCTGTAGTTGTCATGAATGTTGGAAAGGTCTCTAGCTTTAATAAAGAAAATGGGCTGAAGTCTTTCTCAATGTAAAACTTTATAACTTTTAAGGTCATAGAGTATAAGTAACACTTAAAAATTTCTTGGTTTTAATTTATAATATTTATGACTATATATATATTAGAACATTAATTGGGATACCATATATATATATATATATATATATATATATATATATATATATATATATATATATATATGCCTTTCACCTGCCTCCAGCCACAGACCTGGCTGGAGACCTGGCTTGCAATCTGGTTACGTGCCCTGGCTGGGGAATTGAACCAGTGACCTTTGGGTTCGCAGGCCAGTACCTTATCCACTGTGCTACAAGCCAGGGCTATATATATTTTATATTTAGTTTTTTTTTAAAGATTTTATTTATTCTTTTTAGAGAGAGAGAAAGGGTGAGAGGCAGAGAGGGAGAGAGACATCAATGTGTGGCTGTCTTTCACCTGCCTCCAGCTACAGACCTGGCTGGAGACCTGGCTTGCGACTTGGTTTTGTGCCGTGGCTAGGAATTGAACCAGTGACCTTTGGATTCCCAGGCTGGCAACTCTCCACTGAGCCACCAGCCTAGGAGAAATATGTTTATAGGAAAAGTTGGACAGAAAATTTGAAATCATACTGATCCAGAGCCTTGGAAATATGTTTATTACATTTGGCATTGTTTAGAATTTAGATATTGGGATAGAATTTTGCCATAATCTGCATAACAACTCAGGAAATCAATTTATTTTACTTTACTTATTTAATTTTTTAACTTTTTTTTACCATTTTACTTTATATAATTTTTGAGTTTTATTGAGATATAATTGACATACATTATATCAGCTTAGGACATAAATATATTGATTCAATATATTACTATTATCTCTGGCAAAATAATTACCATAATAAATTTATAAATCCATCATATCACAGTTATACTTTTTTATGATGAGAACATTTAAGATCCACTTAGCAACTTTCAAATATGCAATATAGTATTGTTAACTATAGCAACAATGCTGGATATCCCCAAATTATTTTTGTCTTATAACTAGAAATTTATGTTTTCATTTCTTTTACCTCTTTTCTTCACCCTCTCCTCAGCAAATTTACCCCTGGCAAGCACTAATCTGTGAAATTGCGAAATCATGCAGTATTTATCTCTGACTTTGCTTATTTAGCATAATGCCCTTAAGGTCCACCATCCATGCTGTTTCAAATGGCAGGATCTTCTTTATTATAGCCAAATTATTTACACATAAACACACACACACATGCACATACACAACATGAGGTCTGTCCAGAAAAAGTCCAGGTAGTGTTAACATAACAAGAATAATTTGTGTGACATTGATATAACCTGGCAGCCAAAGAGAGTGGACCCGAATTCTCATGGGTGAACAATGATGATTTCACTGTACTAGTCAGTATGGGCAGTAGATACTGTTGAGTGAGCATGTGTGCATTCAAAATGACGGAGTAGAGCAACAAATCTGTTTAAAATTTTGCATTAAGCTTTAACTTTCCTCCCCAGAAACTATTCACATGATTCAGAAGGCTGCAGTTGAGGGCAAATGGTGATTGGCAGCTTCATCATGACAGTGTGTCTCCTCATGCATCACATCTGGTGCAGAGTTTTTTGGCCAAACAACAAATCACCTGGGAGACTCAGACCCCCTATTGCCAAGATTTGGTGCCCTGCAACCTCTGGCTTTTTCCAAAACTAAAATCACCTTTGAGAGGAAAGAGATTTCAGGCTGTTGAGATTCAGGAAAATACACGGTGGCAGCTGATAGCAATTGGGACAATTGTGTGAGGTCCCAAGATGACTACTTTGAAGGGGATGGAGGTCTCATTGTACTATGTACAATGTTTCTTGTATCTTGTATTTCTTTTTAATAAGTGTTTCTCTTTTTCATATTATATAGCTGGATACCTTCTGGATAGGCCTTACATATATTTATTAAAGTTATATATATAATATCTTTTATATATTCATCATCTGTTGATGGACATTTAGGTTGTTCCCATGTCTTAGTTATAGCAAATAATGCTGTAATGAATATGGTGGTGTACCTACCTTCATGTTAAGTGATTTCATTTCCTTCAGACATACAGTATATCTAGAAGTAGAATTGCTGGATAATATGCTGGCTCTAGTTTTTATTTTTTATTTTTTAAGAAGGTTTATATTGTTTCTTATCATGGTCAAACCAATTTATATTCCCACCAACAATGCACAAGGATTTCTTTATCTGTACATTATTTTGGCAGTACTATTTTTTTTATCTTTGTGATAATAGCCATTCTAACAGGTTTGAACTGATATTGTATTATGGTTTTGATCTGCATTTCCTTAATGAATAGTGATGTTGGTCTTATTTCATGTACATGTTGACCATCTGTATGTCTTCACTAGAAAAATATCTATTCAGATCTTCTGTCCATTTTTTAAATCAAAAATTTTTTTTGTTTTTGCTATTATATTGTATCAATGTTTTATATTTTGGATGTTAGCCCCTTATTAGATATATGGTTTACAAAGAGTTTCTCCTATTATGTAGGTTACCTTTACATTTTGTTGATAGTCTCTTTGCTTTGCAAAAGCTTTTTAGTTTGAAGTAGCCCCACTTATTCATTTTTGCCTTTATTGCTTTTCATTTTGTTGGTAAATACAAAAAAGTCATTGGCAACACTGATATCAACAAGCTTACCCTCTATGTTTTGTTCCAGAAGTTATGGTTTTGGGTCTGATGTTCAAGTTTCTAATCCATTTTGAATTGATTTTTGTTTATGGTATAAGGTAAGGATCTAGTTTCATTCTTTTCCATGTGGTCCAGTTTTCCCAGTGAAGATGTTATCCTTTCCCCATTTTGCATTTTTCACTTTTCATCCTAAATTGATTGTGATCACATATGCATGGGTTTATTTCTGGGTTCTCTATTCTGTTCCAATTATCTACATGGCTCTTTTTTTCTTGATTCAATTCCTCTGCTTTTTTTGTTGTTGTTGTTGATATTGTAGCTTTGTAATACAGTAGTTTGAAATTAGGAACTGTAATTCCTCCAGCTTTGTTCTTGTTTCTCAAGATTGCTTTGGCTATTCAGTGTCTTTTGTAATTTAATACAAATTTTAGAATTAGTTTTTCTATTTCTGTGAAAAATGATGTTGGAATTTTGATAAGAATTGCATTGAATCTGTAGAGTACTTTGGAAAGTATGGACATTTTAGTAATATTAAGTCTTCCAATTTATTAGCATAGATTATCTTTCCATCTATTTGTGTTTTCCTCAGTTTTTTTCATTAATGTCTTTCAGAGTTCAGTGTACAGATCTCATTTACTTGGTCAAGTACGTTCATAGGTATTTTATTCTTTTTGATACATTCTAATAATTTTATTAGTATGTAGAAACTTTCCTGTATTTGTATATTGATTTTGTATTCTGCAACTGTAATGAACTTACTTGTCGGTTCTAATAGTTTTTTGCTAGAGCCTTTAGGATTATTTATGTATTATCATGTTATCTTCCTTTATAATTTAGATACCTTCTTTTGTTGTTCTTGGTAAAAGTGAGCATCCTTATCTTGTTTGTGATCATCCATTGAGTATGATATTAAACTTGGGCTTGTCATTCATGACCTTTATTATGTTGAGGTATGTTCCCTCTATACCTAATTTGTTAAAAGCTTTTCTTTTTAAATCATGAATGGATGGTGAATTTTGTCAAATGTTTTTTCTGCAAACATTGAGATCATTATATGATTTTTATCCCTTATTTTATTGATGTGGTGTATCACATTAATTAACTAGCAGATGGTGGACATCCTCTTCTTGGATACCATTAACTCTGTCAAGAAAGATTTCTAAACACCAATTGCAAACTTGTTACTATTATAGGCACTGAAGTTCTGCCTCATTTCCCACTGTTCTATAACTCCTCTTCCATTCTCATCCTCAGACCTACCCTCTTTATAGCATGTATCTTTGTTTGCTTGTTTGCTTTTGAGTATAGTCTTCTTCCCCATTACTTAGGTACACTAGGAAGTAGAGTGGGTTAGTATATTTATCTATTCCTTTTTAATTCATTTGTGTAACAAACATCTATTCAGCAAACATCTAATGAGTTTGTTATCTTTGGCAGGCACTGAAATAGGCTTTGTTTTTGATGTTCTCCTTGCTTTTGTTGTCACTTTTCTACTTTCAGGTCTATATGGCCCGCCTAAATATGTATATGGTCCAATACCCCTGTGGTTACTATTTTCTTCTGAATACCTAAGTAGTCTACTGCCTTCTTTGAGGTGATATGAGTTTTTTTTTTCATCCCATAATTTCTGACATCTTAAATGATAATGTCAGTATGCATGTAGGTAAATTTATGCTCTGCAAAAACTGTTGAAGAATTTATTTCTCAATTATTTCTCCCTCCAAATAAATATAACATTACTATTTTTCCATACAGAAAAATTTAACAGGGTACAAAATTATCTAGTAAGAGATATTTAATACTGATTATCTAGTTTTTAATTGGAATTCAAGGATGTAATATGTTAATTATAAATGTTGTATTTGTCTACCTAATGGTACGTTACCCTAAATGTTAAGCTTTTCATTTTTTTTAGGTAACTGGAAAAATGTAATACTGAAATCTACTTACAGCATCTATAACTTTTCCAAAATTATTGAACAAATATTTCAAATAAAAATATGAATTAGGTTTATGAACATTTTAAGGGATGGTCTTAGTACTTTATTATGACCAATAAAGAAAATTAAACTTGATTAACAAGAGTATATGTAGCCATAAAATGCTCAACTGGTTAGTTACTGAGTTATAATTCAAAATCTTAATGGGATAAAGTATTAAATTGGTTTTAACTATAATTTATTACTTCAAGTAATAAGATTTTGAAGACTCATATTTGAAACAACCTACTGGAAATTTTTACCATTTAAAAATTTGCATAATATAACATTCAATTAATTGACTAGAGAAAGATAAAATTTGTCATAAATGCAGTCTCTTTTAAAAGCAATGAAATTTAGTTTACAGTTAAATTAATTGTATACCATATTTGTTTGAAATATATACTCAGCATATTTCTAATTAGAGAAATGTTTAAGCTACCTAATGTTAGCAGGTTTAAATGGGGCATATTATAACTTTAGTAGGTACTAAATTCTGCTGTACAATCAGAAGTTGATGATATTGTGGTCACTCACTGACACTGAATAAAAATTAGATATATTGCTCTTAGGTAATGTGAAAGTGCACACATTATTTTAGTGTGCGACAACTTAGAATAAATTTATAATTCACTGGAAACATAATTTTAGTTATAAGAATAACCTATAAATGTTCAGATGTGTAAAAAAAGATACATTGTAGAAAAATCATAGGGGAATAACATACCAGTTTCTTTTGCTTCTCAAAATAAAGTGCAACCACAAACTCAAGTTAGATCTGAATTTGAGATTACTTATTAAGAGTCAGTTTCAGCTTCAGACTCTTCTTTTTAAAGATTTTACTTATTTATTTTTTTCTAGAGAGAGGGAAAAGGAGGGAGAAAGAGAGGGAAAGAAACATCAATGCAAGAGAGAAACATCGACTGATTGCCTCTCATACATGCCATGACCCAGGGACCAAACCCTCAACCCAGGTATATGCCCTGTTGGGGAAATGAACCAGCAACCTTTCAGTTCACAGGCCAGCACTCAATCCACTGAGCCACAACAGCCAGGGCTCTTTACTAATATCTTGGTTAGGATTTTGCAAATATGTTCAGTAGAGAGACTAATTTTTAAGTTCTTTTTTGTTTCTGTTTCTTTTGTCTTCATCAGCTTTTTGATACACTAGCCCTTCTAGAATGTTGAAGTCATTTTTCTTTTTCTTTAAGATTTGATTTTATTATTTTTTGAGAGAGGGGAAGGGAGAGAGACATCAATGTGTGGTTGCCTTTCACCTGCCTCCAGCTATGGACCTGGCGGGAGACCTGGCTTGCAACCTGCTTATGTGCCCTGGCTGGGAATTGAACCAGCAACCTTTGGGTTCACAGACTGGTACCTTATCCACTGTGCCACCAGCCAGGGTTCATTTTTCTTTATTTTATTTTCCTTCCTTCCTTCCTCTCTTTCTTTCTTTCTTTTAATACCTAAAAGGAATTATTTTAGATTGGTTAAAAATTCATAAATAAAGCTATGTGGGCCCAGAGTTACATATTTGGGAAGGTTTTAAATGAAAGATTGGATTAGACAAATAGTTATATATTTTAATATTTTATCTGTTGTTTGCTTTAGTAAGTTGTATTAAAAAAAATTTATCTATTTCATCCAAGTTTTCAAATTTATTGATGTAAAATTATTTATAATAACTGTTCACTTTTTTAAAAGATTTTATTTATTTAGAGAGGAAAAGGAGGGAGGAAGAGAGGGAAAGAGATATTAATGTGTTGCTTCTCACTTGCCCCACAACTACAGACCTGAACCACAAAGCGGGCATGTGCCCTGACTGGAAATTGAACCTGTGTTTAATATATTTTTAATGTCTATAGTACCCTTTGTCTTTTTTTCACACCAATAATTTGTGATTTTATTCTCTTTTTCTTGATCAGTCTAACCTGTGACTTTACGTTTATTAATCTTTTAAAAGAACCAACTATGAGTATTAAATTTTAAATTTTGCATTCATTATGTTTCAATGATTCCTGCTTTTTTCTTTATTTCCTTTCTTCTATTTTTAAACTTTTGTTTTGATTTGCTATTCTATTCTAGCCTTTTAAAAGGGAGGCTTAGATCTTTTACTTTTTATCCTTTTCTCTTTTCTTATTAATTTAAACCCATAAATTTTTTCATCAGTACTGCTTTAACTACATATCACAATCTTCTCAATATACTTTGTATCATTAGCCCTTGAGTTAAAAGTGTTTAATTTTTTCCCATATTATACCTGAAAATAGTCTTAATTCATTCTTGCTGCCTATTTTTCTTTGACAGGGTGGTAAAGAAGTACTGTTTGTAAGATATATTTTCTTACTCTCCAACAAACTTATCATTACAAAAGTCTTCATATGATTTTTGAGATGAAATATCAATGAAAAATTTTATTGATAGATATAAAAATGTTAAGCATTATAGATTACATAGTATGAATGATTGCTTTTTTGATTTGTCAGTAAAGTTCTAATGACATTGTGAAAGTTCATTGCATGCCTCAAATTTTTTTCTCTGAATGACTGCAAAAGTGCCACACTGATTGGTTTGGGGGTTAAATACAAAATTTAGCAAGTAGGCAAATTTACGAATAAAGAATCCACAAGTAGTGAGGATTGAGTATGTAAAGGATATTTGAGAAGCAGGAAGGCATGATGAACATTGAGATAAACTATAAAACAAAGGGTGAATGAATATGTATGACATTAATATTATCTAATTTGAAAGTATATGAAATAAGTAAGGCCAACTAAATTATTGTTAATATGTAGTACATAAAGGCAAATGATTATAGTGTAAGCACTGTAGTCCCCTTCTTAAAGAAAATAGTAAGTAAATTGATTATAGATTTTGTCAAGTATACATTTTCATGTTTCTATGGTAATTAGAATGATTACTTCATTTATACTAGAAAAAATGGAATGAAACTTAAAACTATGTTTGAAATTAAAACAATAAAGTTACAGAAAAATCTAAGGTACAAAATAAGATGGTATAAAGGAATCCAAATATTTCAGTAATCAACATAAATTTAAATAAACTACACTTTCCAGTTATAATAATCCAGTTAACATTTTTAGTGATACAGTAAGCTTAAAAGTAAAAAGATGTAAAAATAACTAGACAAATACTAATTAGAAAAATTTGCTATAGGTGTATTAATATCAGAAAAGATTATTATTATTTTTTCAAGTAAGATTATTTTGAAGACAGAAAGCATTACTAAGCCCACTATATATTTTGATTAAAGATTCAAATCACCAATAGATATAGAACATTTAAACTTGGATGCAGTTGATAATATAGCTTCAAGATACATAAAGCAAAAATAATTGGGAGTAGAAGGACAAATTGATAAACTTACCAGTATTACAGGAAATATTAGCTCATGTTTATTAGTAGTTAATAGGTCAAAGTACAAAATGTCAATAAAGACATAGGCAATTTGAGCCCTGGCTAGTGTGACTCAGTGGATTGGTGCTGGCCTGCAAACCCAAAGATCGCTGGTTCAATTCCCCAGCCAGGACACATAACCAGGTTGCAAGCCAGATCGGTAGCTGGAAGCAGGTGAAAGGCAACCAGACATTGATACTTCTCTACCTTTCTTCCTCCCTCCTTGTCCTTCTCTCTGAAAATAATAAATAAAAATCTTTAAAAACATTTAATAATTAAAAAAAAAAGATATAGATAATTTGAATGACCTGATTAAATAATTAGATGTAGTAGATATGAATACAACCATATGACTAGTATTTAAAAAAATATTCTTTACAAACATATGTAGACCATGCAACAGTATTGATCGGGTGATAAGTCATACAGCAAACCTAGATTTCTATCATGTATTTGCTATTATACACTCATGCCAAACCATCTTACCTAAAGGAAATTGTTAGCATCAACAATGAAACAAAATACAAAATGATACATTATGATATGAAAAATATGAAAAATACACCTCTATATTTTCATAGATCAAAGATGAAAGAATGGCAAATAGAAGTATTTATTGTATAATTAAGTGATAATGAATAAATAATAAATCCTAAGATACAGTTAAAACATTACTTAAGTCAAAGACTAGAGAATTTCCTCTGTAAAAGTCCAGAGAGTAAATACTTTCAGCTTTGTGAGCTATGTATGATCTCTGCCACATATACCTTTTTAATTTTCTATTTACAACCTTTTAAAATTGTAAACTCCATTATTAGCTTTGGAGGAAGAGAACATGGTTGGATTTGGTGTGCAGGTTGCAAACTGCCAACCTCTGACTTAATGATCCCCAAATTCAATTTAAAATTTAATATAAGAAAAAAATTAAAGAAGATGGAATGAAATTGTACAGATAAAAATATATTATTAAATTGGAAGTAATATATTCAATAAATCAATATAGCCAAAATAGGCCTTTTTGAATTGACTAATAAAATTGAATTATTGCTTAAATATTTAATTAGATCAAAGCATTAAAGTAAGAAATGACAGATAAAGATAATTCATTTATCACATGGCAACATATGTGTATTTAATACTAGGTATATTATAATTACAGAATAGATGATAATCAGGGTATCAGGGAACATAATTATGCATGTATTATGGAAAAATGCTTTACACATGAACTGATTGAAGACATAATTAAATCTGAAGTGCTTTAAATAGAGTTTGACAACATTATAATCATAATAAATAGTTGTTATTAGGAATCAATTGCTAAGATTCCCCAGAAAACAAGTTCAAGGTGATTTAAAATTACTTTTTAAAGAAGTTTTATTTATTTTTCATTAAAAATATTTTATTCATTATTTTTAGATAGGGGAAGGGAGAGAGTCAGAGAGGGAGAGAAACATCAATGTATGGTTGCCTTTTACCTGCCTCCAGCTACGGACCTGGCTGGAGACCTGGCTTGCAACCTGGTTATGTGCCCTGGCTGGGAATCAAACCAGCGATCTTTGGGTTCGCAGGCAGGTGCCTTATCCACTGAGCCACCAGCCAGGGTAAAAGTACTTTTTTCAATATAGCAAATGATCAGCAGATAGATGCTGCTTTGACAGGCACCAAACTAGGCAATTCATATGCAATGAAGAACAATTCATTGTGGATCCTGATTTGAGGAGCTTATAGCTGTTAAATGTCTAAATATAAATTTGCAATATAGTTGCAAAATATGAGCATTAAGAAGGCAAATTCAGGATGCATTAAGGAAGGAAAATAGAAGGGAACAACCTTTTATGGGGAAACAGAGAAGTTCTCCCTGCACTGTGGAACAGATATTTAGGTAGAAAGCCTAAATATGAGTAGGAGTTAGCCCAAGTAAATGTGGAGGTGGGAATGAGGGTAGGTCAGAAATCACACCACAAGTGCCAACCATGGGAGGTTCTGAGCTGTGCAATGCTGGAGGGTAGTGTCTAATTATACTATGGGAGAACAGGAGCATACAATGAATGAGATTTGGTAGTTAAATGGAATAGATCACAGACATATTGAAAGTCTTGGTAAAGAGTTTGGATTCTTACTGAGATGAAATGTCATTGAGTGCTTATAACATTAAAAAAAAAAAATCAGTGTAGATGCTGGTTGGAAAAGAGTTTGCAGAGTAGCACATAGAATTAGGGAAGGCAGTGGGAAGCTCCAGAAATCAGGTATGAGATGTCCATGACTTGGGCCAGCGTTGCAGCTGTGGAGTTGGTGAGATGTGGTCACGTTTGTGATGTAATCTGAAGATAGAATTGACAAAGAGTTGACAGGTTCTGTGAATTTGCTAGAGTTCTGTGAACTTGCTACAGGAAGGTGAAGAAATTCTTATCTGATGACTTCTATTTCTTAGGGTGTGAAACAAGATCAGTAGCTGAAAGTGGTAAAGACAGTGATTTTTAACCATGGCTGCACATTGGAACCACCCAAGCAGCCTAAAGACACATTAAACGTTGCCAAGCCCTCGAGGTTGGTTTAACTGGGTTGGGGGGTAGGGCCCAGGCAGCTTATAAACTTTCCAAATAATTTACCCGGCTTGTGGCGGACATTCACTTTTGGCAGAAATGACATTTGAAGTGTGTTTGGCATTGGCAATCACCAGTTTAAAATGCAGAAGCTGTTTAGTTTTAAAAATCAGGGACTGAGAAAGGAAATGGTCAGGAGCTTTGCTAGTCAAGCATGGTAGGAAAAAGGGGTGAAATGTGGTGTTTACATGATTATGATTGCATGATTATGATGATGAGTCATGTCATCAAGACAAAGAATGGCAGGCCTATAGGAAAGTGGTGGAATCACTAAGCGAAAGGTCTCTAAAAGGTCACTAGATGACTTAACAAGGAGGAGAAGCAGGTGTAACATGAGGGAGGAGGGCCTAAGAGTTATTTAGAATAGCAAGGTAGACACCTCTTCTACCTCTAGAAGGTAAAAGCTATAAAAGCTGAAAAGAAGTGCCAATTTACAATTTCCCTAACAGTGTGGGAGAGTTCTACTTCTCCCACATAAAAGCTTTTAGAATATTATCTGGTACATAGTAAGCATTCAATGCATCAGCAATCATATGCACATATGTACATTAATAGATAATTAAAAATTTAAAAACATACTTTAAAAACATATCAGATCCCATCAGATCCCTACCTAAAAACCTCCATTCACTTCCTATTACTCTTAGAATTAAATAAAATTCCTTCCTATGATCTGGCTCCTTCCTGCTCCTCCACTGTCATCTCTGTACCATTCTCCCCCTCACCATCCCTGAAGGTCAGTGCTCCAGTCTCTCCCGGCCATTGGCATTTGCAAATGTTTATGCTGCACAGAATTAACACTCCTCCTTGGTTGTCATTCATCTGTGTTCCCAACCTCCCTGGTGCATTCATTTGAGCTTCACTTGACCTTTTCCTTAAGGCTCCACATTTGAAAATACCTATTGGCCCAGCAGAAAGAATCACAGCTTGAATCATGAAGTTCTCAGAAGCAGAATAACACTTCGATATTTAAACGTTAATCAACATTTTAATGATTGAGCTTTAAACTGTTCTTAAAAACAAAGAAAAAAGACAAAGCACATTCATGCTGACAACCAAGTTTGAGAGTGATGTTACTTGAAATACTAATGAGAAACCTTTGAAAGGAACATCCGAAACAATGCAATAATAAGATGGCAAGAGGGGAAGGGTCCTCTGGGGGTGGAGTGCCCTTGGCTGATGTCATGTGCATCCTTGTGGGGCTTGGGGTTGCTGGCATCTCCAGCCACTGGCTGCAAAAGGAAAAAAAAAACAGGAGCTCACAGAAATGTGAACTATAATTAAACCATTATTCTAAATAAAACTGCCTTTACTCCTTATCCAAAGTTGAACTTCAGGGTAGGGAATAACTCAAATATTTCCCCCTTCCCTTGTCACCCTCAAATAATGGCATCTTTAAATTACCTATTTTATTATATTTTTTGGTGAAGTTTGGACAGTTCTCAACTGAGCAGGCAGTTTGTTTCTGGTCAGTTGCCCAGCCCTTTTCAGGCCGTCTGAACTGGTGGTGTGAGCTCAGTTCTGCTGGTCTGAGTCCTGACTTGGAAGTTCCCCAGGGTCATAGAGGCCCTAAGTATTTTCCGTGTTTACAGCAGCGGCTTTGAAGTGCAAAAGAATCTGTTTTCTTTTCTCAAGCAGTGGAAATATCCCAGGGTGTTCATTATTTTGTGCTATGTTGATCAATTTTTCATATGTAGCTGATTTTAGCCAACCTGTTCATCCATTTCCCTTCAGGGAAGCTTTGTCATGGCCCTTCATTTACATAAGGTAATGTTGTCGCTGCCATTCCACTCACACTAATCTGTTTCTTGACCTTATCAAAATATCTGACAGGGCTGAGCCATCTCCCAGAAAGCAGAAAAGCATAAATACAGGCAGGTTTTTGTGGGTTGACAATAAGGGTAAATTTGAAACCTCAATTTCTGGACAGTGGTCTGTGAACATCTCTCGTGACCTAACAACAGTGCTGAGTTTCCACAGAAAAAATAATACTAAGTAATATCTTTTTAATTCAAATAATTTAAAGATGCAGGGCTGAAGAAATGGAGGAACAAATAAATAGCAAGAAATACCATGCTAGAAAGGTCTCATGAATATGGAAGTTGGAAGAAAGCTTAACAATCACCTAGCAAATGAATTGACTTTGCAGATGATGAGATTAAGGCTCACCCAGCTAATTAATTGTGACAATGGACCCAGGGACTAGGTCTAACTTCCAGGGTAGTAATCTTCATTTTTCTACTACCCTGCTACTGGTCATAAGTGTTCCAAAGAGGCTCTAGCAGCTGCAATCCGTCCATGTAGCTCTTATCAATTAAAACAAACCAAATCAAATAACATTTTAATCACTTCCACTGTCATGTTCCAATAACATCTTGAAAACAGTCAGTTGTAACAATTTCACATTTTAATTAAACAGTTATGCATCTGTCTTCCTAATTAGATTGTTCTAGTGGGACCTTTGCCTTTTGAGTATTCTCAGAGCTGTACATTTTCTAGCAGGATGTCTATTCTACTTATGGAATGGCTCCAAATTTTATTTACCAATCACATGATGAATAAGATAAGTCCCAATCTTTAACTATGGTAGATTTTTTCAAAGAGTTTTCGCATACTTATTATCTTGTGTGCTATTGACTGAAGTAGTAGCAAGATCTTTCACTAATACAACTTTTTCTTATTCAAGGGAAAAGATACAACAGGAAAAGAGTTTCTCTAAAATACCCACTCCAGGTCTCACTGTAAGAACAAAAAAAAGAATCTATAAATTATTAAGTGATTACATTTTGTATTTATATAGCATGTTTCATCTCAGGAACACTCTATGCTTTAAGAGAACCAACTCCTTTATTTTGACAATAGTTTGAAGGCAGATAGGGGGTATTGTTATTTTGCTGATGGGAAAAATGAAGCTCAGTGGGGTTAAATGATTTGCTTGGGGTCACACCAGGCTCACTCTGCATTTGATATTTGTTTGGAGTTGTCCTGAAAAGGCTGCTCTACTGCAGAGAAGCTATTAGGTAGCCATGGTTTGAAATTTTATCCCTGAGATTTCCTATTTTCAGGGAAAGTTAGGATGCTACTTATAGGTTAGGCAATGAAACCTCTTGATAAAGGTTTCACTTAGCTGGAGAACAGAAACCAGAATGATTTAGGTTCTCTGACTCTGATTCCCTTCATCTTTATCCTCTTCCCTAACAGCTAGGTACAACTCTTTGCACTCCACCCTAAAATCTTTTGTGTTTAAAACTACTATATGTGTTCTTCCCGATAAAATGTAAAATTATTCTCTAAAAGTCCTTTCTAAATGCTTTTCTCTAAGTGCTATTCCAATGAGAGATTATTTCTGCCCTTTAAACATGTCAGTGTTAAATCAGATGTTATTGATAGCTGAAAAATTCTTACAATACAACCCAATTATCCCTCACCCATTCAGGGATATAGTAATATTCAATTGATTTTGATTCAAAGTTTACTGACTGATTGCTCTGTGCAGGCACAATACCATCAAGGCTGGCAATAAAACACATTGGTATTTGGCTTTACACTATAACCATGCTGTCATAAACATAATTTTATTTCCATTTTCCACTAATCTTATGAAACAGGCATCGTCATTTCCAGCAAGTGGTGGGGCTAAGATTTGAAGTCTAGGTTTTGAACTCAGTATCTTTAAGAAGATTGGCATCACACCAACAACAATGCCAAAATCTTTTGGGTAGTTACCAAATTCTTTGTATGTCTTAAGTACTTTGCTAAACATTTTTCATTAATCCTTACCCACCTTTCAAGTGAAAAGAATGCCATTTGTTAAGTGCTGTGTGTCTGGCACAATGCTTGACACTTGATATGCATACTTTTATTTAACCTTAACAACCACTCCAGGAAACTGAAGTCAGACAGTTAGGTAACTACCTAAAATCATACTAGTTAGGTAATGCTAGCTGGCACATATATATATATATCTGTTAGTCCAGAAGATATCCAGCCAAAGAATTGTACACAGGGCAATGATGCCTCAGTCCCTATCAAAGTAGGCATCTTAGGACCTCGTGCAATTCTCCCAGTCGCCATCAGCTGCTGGATCCTACGTGGCCTGTCCTGAAAGTAAGAAGCCAATGCCAATATAATTAAAAGTTTGCATGGCCAATACTTTCGGGACAGACTCTCTTATGTAGGGTGGGGCAATAGATTTGCAGTTGTTCATATGGAAAATAATATAATAATTAATAATAAAATAAGAATAAACTGTGTTTTGCTTACAACTGTAAACCTACTTTTGCTTCACCCTTTATATACAAACATCATTTGGGGGACTCTAGAGTCTTTCCCTTTAACACAGAAATTGGCAGCTGCATTCTGTGTTTCTATATCTGACATTATCTCTAAGTCAACTCAGTAAAAAGAAGCCCTCATGTAGCAACAGGGGGTATTTTCTGTATTAGGCTGGTGAATCTTGAGGTTTCTATTGTTACCTAGAACCCAGAGTTACTTTTGCTAAGTAACTTATTTGTCTGGAAATTACCATAGTCAACCCATGAAGTTTTAGATAAAAAAGTCAATATTCTTTCTTCAACAAGCAGAGAAGCCAAACACACAAAATGTATTAGCCAAGATACCAACTGGCTTCAGGCATGGATGAATCAATGTACACAGATGAGGCCAGAAATCTGTTTCTTTCCATCTCTTGGTCCAGCTTTCCTCTGTGTTGGCTTCTTTCTCAGGACTGGTCTACCCATGTAGTAGAGCGATGGCTTGGTTTTCACTACCCCCAAATCACCCACCCAGCAGAAAGAGCATTTCCATCTTCTAACAGTTTCCAAAAAATCCCCACGGATCATACATATTAAAAAGGTTCGGAAAGTCTGGCTTAGGTCTGAGGGAAAACTGAGTAATTTCAAATGGAGAATAGATGGCTCTCCAAAGAAAATCGAGTTGTTATGAGAAGGACGGGGAATGAATGTCAGTCTGACAAAAACACCAGATGTCCACACCAGGCCCCAGCCTCCATCATTTAAAACATCTTGGGTGCAGTCCACTGAAGTTTTATCCTGCGAGGCCCACTTTGTATTTGCTTGTAAAGATAGTTTTTAATTGCGCAGTATATAAGTATTTTTATAGTCAAGTCAGAGGGCTACCTTAAACAGTATACATTAAACAATGCATATTTTTTGTTAATATAACTGTTTAATGTACATTAAATAATATACAGCAGCAATGCTGGCTCTCATGAATAGAAGAAACCAACCTTGCAGATGGAATTTAGTTTTTCCCGTAAAATAAAAGACACATTTTTCATTTCATCAATAACTTGAGTCGATTTGGATATTTTGAATGTGCCGGCTATCTTTCAGGCGGTATAACATTAATCGTTCTTACTTAATGTCTCTGTTTGATCCCTATCAACTTTAACTGGTCACCTGACCGTGGAGCACTGCCCAGGGAGAAATCTCCAGCATGAAACTTCACAAACCACTTTTGACACATTTGAGCAGTCATGGCACCTTCTCCATACACTGCACAAATCTTTTCTTTGTATTTCAGTTGTGTTTTTACCTTTCGTAAAATATAGTAAAGCATGACACTAAAACTGTTGCTTATATTCTTCCACTTTTGATACTGAAAAAGCTGCACAAAAATTCAATTTTGATAAGTTTTTTCAAATGCACAGTGATAAGATAGCTCTCATAATACAACCCAACAAAACTGTTTTAAGTGAAGTTAAAGACAACTAAGCACTGCTAGAGTAATCTTACAGGAAAAAAAGGAAATTTTGGCTAATCCAATATTTTCAAATTTAGTTCTGGTTAAAACTAATTTTTATAGAACAATTCTTTGGTATACTTTTGAAAAGAAATGTATGTTCTTTTTGTAAAACTAATATTACATAAAGCCAGAGTGTTTTCTACATTTTAAATTAATTTTTTTGTTGTTGAAAAATGGCTTTCTGGAGATCTAGAAAGTTCAGGTTGATCTTGAATTTAATAATATCAGTTACAAGTTGCCTCTTTCCTGTCCATGTTAATTTGCGTGTCTTGAATACTCTATCTTGTGAGTATCTTTATTAGAGGATTTACTACACTATATTGCAAAATTTTCAGTTTCATGTCTGTCTCTTGTATTTGATGAAGAACTCTTTAAAGTTATCTAAATGATAATCAGCTTTTACTTCCAGAGTTTAGCATGCTCACTGGCAAATAATAGACGTGCAATAAAAGTTTATCACATTTAATTTAATTCATACAGGGAATTTTCAAGCTCTTTTAACTAATAGACAAATGATTATTTTTTCCTTTGAAAGCATTACACCTTAGCCATTATAGCAAGCAGATATTCTCCTGCTTTAGGTGTATACTGACAAATGTGATCAATCTCCTTTACAAAGCATGTATACAAAACTCACCAACTTTAAAGCACCTTTATATATTGTTTGAACAGGTCTAGGCCATCTCATTAAAAAATATATATAAAATTCAATCATTCTTCTTAACTGAAACTCAAAGAAGTAGGAGTTAGTATTGCAGGTGCATCATTTGAATTAGTATATTTGTCATCATTCTGCATATGCATAGACCTCATGAACTTTTAGATCCCACCTGACAGCTTGGTAACCTCTTTAATGAACGTTTTAATCTAGATTTCTCTTCAGTCTTAATGTTGCATAGTCAAATAAAGTCCTTAGTAGAAATACTTCCTAACGTGGGTTTTAAATTTTAATTTCAAATTATTTGTTAGCCTCAAAGCAGAAATATTCATACAAAATACTTCCTTTATAAATTTGACCAGGGAACAATAATATGTAATCTTTTTCTATTAAGCTTTTAAAGTCCAGGCAGATACTGTCTTGGCATCTCCCACTTAAACTATTTCCATTATACTTTCCAAATGCTAATAAATGAAATTACACACGCGCACACACAAACACATTTATTTAAGTACTATACTTAAGTACATTTTTTCTTTCAAGCTAAAAATAGTTTTTTCACTCCAATTTATGCCCCTTCCTTTTTTGTTGAATATTAGTTGACCGTAGACACCTGGGTTTATTTCTGGGCCTCTATTCTGTTCCATTGATCTACATGTCTATTCTTATGTCAGTACCAAACTGTTTTGATTACAGTGGCCTTATAATATAGTTTGATATCTGCTATTGTGATTCCTCCTACTTTGTCCTTCTTTCTCAAGATTGCTGTGGCTTTTGGGGTCATTTTTGGCTCCATGTAAATTTTTGAAGTATTTATTCTGTATCTGTGAAATATGTCATTGGTATATATTTTTTAAGATTTTATTTATTACTTTTAGAGAGAGGGAAAGAGAGAGAGGCAGACAGGCAGACAGGCAGAGAAACATCAATGTATGGTTGCCTTTCACCTGCCTCCAGCTATGGACCTGGCTGGAGACCTGGCTTACAACCTGGTTATGTGCCCTGGCTTGGAATTGAACTAGTGACCTTTGGGTTCTCAGGCCGGCACCTTATCCACTGTGCCACCAGCCTGGGCTATATTATGTTTTGAGCTCCCTGCCTTATGAATTAATTGGAAACAATATTATAGATGGAATGTGTCTGTTGTGTGAGGGGACAGGGAACTAGACAAGCAAGGAGAAGGGGAGACAAAGAAGGATTTAGAAAGAGAGCAAGGTAGCTGGATGGTGTGTATCCTTTTCTTTCCACAGCTTCTCCTGCCAACAGATACTTTCACTGTTGTTTTCAGTTCTTTTCTTTTTCATATAATAAGACAGCAGCGTTGTTTTTCAAACATTTTCTGTACACGTTGCAGTAAAAGCTGCACATTTGGTTAATTGTTATTTTTCTGGGATGTAGGTAGGGAAAAAGAATTACCTCATGCAAACTGGATGGAAATCTGCAGTCTCAAGGTTTAGCCTCACCCTGCCTCTCACTAACAAAAGGATGACCACCAATTGTGCCTCCCTTCTCACCCTGAGTGCTTACCACAGAAGATCTTATAATTCTAAAAGAAAGTCTCATAGCAAATGTGCAGAAACATTAAAAAATTATTAAAAATAAGTGTTAAATGGAATTCTGTTTTTCTCCATATTTAGCCGGGTTTATTTTCAAGAGATGATTTCAGTCCTCTTTCTCTAATAACCCAATTTTATATTTGGACATATCACTGAGAAACAAATAACTTTTTTTTTTCTACAGAAAGGAGCCATTCGCTGCTGTTCACAGCTTCCAACTCTGTTTCTGATGGATTTTAAGCATATAGAACACACGAATGGCTTCTTTTTTTGCCAACTCAAAGGCCTTTTTACGTTTCACCTCTTTCTTGACCTCCCTGTAGGGTTTGACACTGTTAAACCTGTTGTAATTCTTGAGATTTTTATTCTTGTGGCTTCTACAATAGCATTCCATGCTTATATCTTTTACTATGGTTCTGGCTGCCTCTTTCTTTCTTTTTAAAGAACTCTTCTTAGGTCTGTCACCCAAGTCACAGGTTCTCTATGGTTTGCTGATCTCACTTCTCTCCATTTATCTACTTGACACAAAATGGTTCTTTTTCCCCTTTTGACATATTAAAAGGATATATCACTTGTCTTTTTAATGAAATTTTATTGAGATAGAAATGACAAATATAATTTTATATATTTAAATTGCACAATGTGAAGATTTGATATAGGTACACATTGTGAAATGGTTATCAGAATCAAATTGATGAACACATACATCACCTCAGATTGTTACCTTTTTATTTTTTTGTGGTGAGAATTCTTATTTACTTTTAACAAATTTCAATATACAATGCAGTATTATTGTCATCATGCTACACATTAATCTTCAGAATGTATTCATCTTCTAACTAAAATTTTGTAGTCTTTGATCTACATCTTCAACAACCATTTCGTTCTTCATTTCTATGGGATAAAAATTTTTTTTAAAAGATTCCACATATAAGTGATACCATGCATTATTTGTCTATCTTTGTCTGGATTATTTCTCTTAACACAATGCCCTCTAGGCTGTATTTACCAGGTACTGATTTCATTTCCTTTGGACATATATCCAAAAGTGGGAAAGCTGGACCATATAATTGTTCTGTTTTTAATGTTCTGAGAGACCTCCATACTGTTTTGCATGATGGCTATCACAATTTACATTTCCACCAACTGTACAAGGGTTTCCTTTTCTCTACATCCTAACCAACACTGATTATTATTATTATTTCGATAATAGCCATCCTGACAGGTGTGAGATTATATCTTATTGTAGTTTTTAATTTGTATTTATCTGATGACTAGTGATGTTAGACACCTTTTTATGTACCTGTTGGCCATTTGTATGTGTTCTTTAGAAAAGCATCTATCCAGCTCCCTTGCTCATTTTTAAAATCAGGTTGTTTGTTTGCTTTCTTCTGATACTGAGTTATATGAAATTCATATGTATTTTAGATATTAATCCCTTGTAATATATATGATTTGCAAATATTTTCTCTCATTCCATATATTGTCTTTTATTTTGTTGATTATTCCTTTTGCTGTGCAGAAAAATTTTACTTTGTTGTAATCCCTCTTCTATTTTTTCTTTTGTTGCCTATACTTTTAGTGTCATTTCCAAAAAATAATTGTCAAGACCAGTATCAAACAATTTTTTTCTGATTTTTTTTCAAGTTTTAGGGTTTCATGTTTAGGGATTACATTTGAGTCTTTCATACATTTTTATGACTGGTATAAATTAGAGGTCCAATTTTATTTTTTTGTATACCGTCTTTCCCAACACCATTCATTGTAGAGGCTATCATTTTCCCATTGTATGTTCTTAGCACCTACTCAAAGATTAATTGACCATAAATGAATGGATTTATTTCTGGTCTGCCTATTGGTGTATGTGCTTGGTTTACATACTATTTTAATTACTATAGCTTTGTAATATAGTTTAAAACCAGCAAATTTGATGCCTCCAGCTTTGTTCTTCTTTCTCAAGATTGCTTTGGCTACTTATATTAAAAAAGGGTATCCATTACCTACTGGCCAACCAGCCATAAGTGTTTTTTTAAATATATTTTATTGATTTTGCTATTATAGTTGCCCCAACTTTTCCCCCTTTACCCCACTCTACCTGGTACCTCCCATTCCCTTTAGCAATGACCCATTTAGTTTATGTCCATGTATCATACATAGAAGTTCTTTGGCTTCTCCATTCCTCTATTATTCTGCACATCTCCTTGTCCATTCTGTAACCATCAATGTGTACTTCTTTTCTTTCTTTTTTTTTTCCACTTCCAGACAATTCACCATTTAATTACTACCTTCTGTTGGCCTCTCAAATCATATTAATATGAAGTTTTCTTTTTATTATTTCAAAATGCTTATGTTAATTCATTTGTTTAAAAAACTACTTTCTTAAGTAGTATCAATTTCAATATTACCAAACATAAGCACAAGTACATTTATACACATACATATTTTTATAAATGTTACAATAGAAAAAATATTTCTACTCCCATGACAGTGTATAATAACATGATTTAATTAACTGCCTTCAAAACATTTCCATTAGAGATATTTCGGTCTAGTTTCTTTCATTGTAGACATTACATACTCAGTATTCAAAAAATCAAACATCATTTATAGGTGACAATACTCATCAATCATTTTCTCTCAGATTGGGCATCTAATGTTTTCTCTCAAGGTTCTGTGAACATCTCATAGGCTTACTTTCCACATGTCTATTTTGTGTTTGCCATTGTTTCTCAAGCAATTATTAATTTGGTGATTCATTTTTTATTTTCTTTAAAATATTGTCTTCCTTCTGTGTCTTTTTTTCCTTTCTTTGTGATGCACCTTCTTTCTTTTGTATTTCACTCAGTTTTCTTGTTATATTATCCATTATATCACATCATAAAAATATTTTAAATTCATTTTCTTAAGGGTACAAATTTACTCTAAAATTTACTTCTGTGTCCTATAGTTAAAACAATTAAAAAATATTCTCTGCAATGCTATGTCTATTTCTACTTGTGTTGCCAGTAACTTTCAGTAGGCTCTACATAGGAGGATATTGTTAATCATTATTGAATAAGAATTAATTCAGAGCTGGCATTTGCTTAAAGCCAGTGTGGGTGGATTATCATTGACTTCCCTCATTGTTCACTTAAACTAATTAGAAGTTCTCAGATCTGAGCCAGAGGGTTTTAAATTTGTTGGAAAGCAAAGCCATAAATGCAGTGTCCTGTGGGGAGTAAGAAAAATGCTGTCACTATGAGAACACCTAGCATTGGACAGTCTCTCCTGAACATTTTTATTTGCCCCTGAATTTGGTTAAACTACTTGGGCACAAGGGTGGCCTTGATTAGCTATTTTGGCCCATTTTCTATTTCAAGGACCCAGGATGGCAATAACCAACTCCTTAAAAAAATATTTATATCATGATGGAAGATACTTGGCCATGGTTCAGAAATAATAATGTGTGCTTGCTGAGAAAGTAGAAGTAAATAAGAATGTGAGCACACCTGGAGAAATTGACCTTAGTAAATACAAAGAAATTTAAACATGAGTGTGGTTGCATGTAATTTTAATATTTGGTGGCTAAAAGTTGATTCCATTCTAGATCAGAGAATATCAAACTTGGTTGCAATGTTGGAATCACCAGGTAAGTTTTAAAAATTACACTTGGATGTGCTGGTGCATTTTTTGCAATGGAAAAGACATTAAACTTGTTTCCCCAGGTGATTCTAATGTGTAACAAGATTGAAAACCACTCTGTTGGATGGTAGCAGAAGAAAGGTGACTGGCAGGGAAAAAAAAGATGGGGACAGAAAAGAGATTATGAGGAAGCTTTCAAACCATTTATGAAGAATGCTAGAAAGTAAATCCCAACACAGATAATGGAAGTCCATGAGAGGTTCTGTTTCAGGCAGCCAACTAAGGAGTGAACGGACTTTATGGTTGTACCAATCAATCCTCCTTCAGTCTTTCCCGATGTTCTCACCCACAACCTTGCAACTCAAAGTGTGTTCTGTGACCTCATCTGGAAACCTCAGGATAAGGCCAAATCTCTTGAGTCAGACTGCATTTTAACAATATTCCTGGGTAGTTTGAACTCAGGGTGTTATTGGGAGTGAATTGATCAACTTTGTGAACATGAGCTAGGTGGGTGCAGGAGTGCAGAACAGAGAGGGAAGAGAGTTAGAGTGACAATATCAGAATCAATGTGCTGGAGAGCTAGAATGGTTAACGAGGGTGGGAGGACTGGTGCAGGTGGTCTGACAATAGGAGTTATTAATTTCCAGGATGCAGAAGGGCAGATTTATACTTTAAGAGTTAGCTAAGGGAAATAGAGATGAGAGACCAGATGGCTGGTCCTGACAGGTTCTTGGAGGACAGTGGGTACTTGAGCTGGTTCATTTGGCAGCTTTATCATAGGGACCAAAATTCTTTTTGGGTTTTAGATGCTAATGGCAAGTACAACAATGTCTAGTAGTCACAAGGAGAACTAAAAATGATAAATTAGTCCTTTATAGATGTGTGAATGCAAATATGTGAGTGTGGGGTGTGTGTATTAGGCAGAGGTAATCCATAAGAGACAAGGGAGGAAGCAAATATATCCTAGGCTGAAACTGTTTATTAGGTAAGGCACAAGTACTTTTATAGTTGTTCATGTGGAAAATGATACAATAATTAATAAATATTATAAAAATACACTCTATTTCATATGCTTAAAAATGTAAGCCAACTTTTGTTCCACCCTGTGTCCTACATTTTCATTAGTCTTTGACATTTTAAAAATATTTCAACATTCACAATAAGAGAAAATATTCAATGTGCATACATGGTGCACTAATTTAAACTTGTACTCATATATATGTGACTAATGCAATGTCATACTACTTAATTACTTGAAATATTCTTTCATACTACCTGCACAAACCTTTACAATAACATACTGAGTTAAATCTTCCCTGCTTTCATTTTATGGGTTAGGAATCTAAGAATTCAAGATGAAGCGGCTAATAAAATCTGTTTTTTAACTATTAAGAACCCCTTCCACCCCCAATTATAAGAAACCTGACACAAGCATGGCTGTTGAGATTGGAGGAGAGTAATTTGGGGCAATTAATTTCTTGGATTCATGGGAAATTGGTACCTTGAAATGAGAAAAACTCTTAGAAATCAAGACTGAGTGTTGCAAAGACAGCATTATTAATTTCCTAAATTACTCAGGGTCAGCCATGACCCAAGTGGGTTTCCGAAGGTGAGGGTTTAAGATATATGGGGTCAAGCTGTCTTGCAACTTTCAAGGTCATTATTTCTTAGTCTTGTGAGATGATTCTTTTGTTTACACATCTAGACTGCAGAATCAGTAAAGTTTGTTCTTTATGATTCCTTGTAATATCTGTAGCAATAGGAAAAAAAAACAAATGATTTTTGTTTGCTGAAGTTTAATGATCTTGCAGACAAAACCCTTGCTGTATACTCAGTTTCAAAGCCAGGAGCTGCTTGTAATAGGGGAATATAACGGTGGCAATGCTATGCCTTTTATGTAAGATAATTATAATAATTAGTGTCAGTCAACCGAGACACCTATCCTGGGAAATAAGCTATTGGACATCCTGTTGCCTGAAAATTTAGACTAACACAATTTGGTCTATGTAAAATAGAACATAGCTATGTTAGTTCTATGGAGATATTTCACGTCAATTATAATATGGTGGCTACTGTTGACCCATCTGCAGTAGTTTTCCTTATTTAGGCAAAGTTGAAAGACAAGGGGAGTGACATTAGTGGATGAAAGTGTGTCTTGTAACAGTTAAGTTTTGCAATATATTTTGGTCATTGTGCATGGTATAATTTCTGGGAGACTTAAAGATGATCTACTTGTGGTTCATAATAAATCCAGATGAAATTTTACTGCTCTTTCAAATAAAATAATCTTTAAAAATATACTGAAAGCTATGAAGGGATTTTGAAAAACAGACAACAAAGCTTTCTCTTCAGGCAGAAGGAAACATATGAGGTTAGGAAGTGGGGGTTGGGCATGGGAAAGGTGGAGTATCATTTTGCATCCACTTAGTCTGATGTTAATATTTATTCTAAATCTGTTGAAGATGGCTTCTTGGTCTTCAGTGGGATTTAGTGAGCCTTATATATTTTTTCAGATAATATAAAGGCCTAAAATAAAATTAGGGGCTTAGAGGTAGCAAATCAGAATTTCAGACTCATTTATGTCAGCCATTAGCTGGGTAAACTGGGCCAAGATAGGTTATGCTTTGAGGGCCAAACTTCTTACCTGTAAACTGTGAGGGTACAAATTAATCATTAAAGTTCTCTGTACTTTTATTCCTAAAAAAAGTAGGAAGGAAGGATAGAGGGTGAGAAGGGAGAGGTTTCTGAGGAAAGAAGGCCAGTCAGGGCTGAAGATTTCCAACAGAGAAGGAAGGTTTTTATAGAAGCAGTTTTGGGGATGAGCAGGAGTTTGAGGATACACACCAAGAAAAATAATTTGTAACAGTTCCCTTCTGTGTTAAACAATGTCACACCTTACTTTGGCAAATAGTTAGAACTGAGCCATCCATAGGATTTTTATGGCATGACAAAAAACTTTTTACAGTGTTCAAGTATAATAGTTCTAGTAAATTTGAGCTAAAACTTTTTCAAGAAGAGCTACTTTTACATATTTAATAAAAAATTTGAAAATAACTGTCTCTAAAAGACATATAAGCTGAAAATATATAAATATTATTTAACTATATTAAATAATAATATTGAATATAAATAATTTAATCTAGTCATCTTCAGTTCATGTTTGACACCAAAGAAAATAAGCTTTTAGTGCTGCAAGCAAAGATTGGGCCAGTAAAGCAATTCTTATTGTCTATTGAGTATTCAGGGTATCCTAGGCAATACCTTTAATATTAATGTGTACAATCTGTAAATTTATTCTTTTTCTTTTGGGTGTTGCTCTTCTCGTATTGATCTTAGCTCTTTTAAATTCTAATTTTTGTCTAGAATAGATGTATGTGTGTGTGCTGCACATACCTTTTTAAAATGGCTTTTAAAGGTACTTTATTTATTTAAAGATTTTACTATTTTTAGAGAGAGGGAAAGACAGAGAGGCAGAAAGGGAGAGAAACATCAACATATGGTTGCCTTTCACCTGCCTCCAGCTATGGATCTGGCTGGAGACCTGGCTTGCAACCTGGTTATATGCTTTGGCTAGGAATCGAACCAGTGACCTTTGGGTTTGTAGGCCAATGACTATCCACTGAGCCACCAGCCAGGGCTTAAAGATACTTTATTATATACTAAATAATGTGTCTACACATAGATTTCTTTCTGGGATATACATTTACTGACATTGATTAATTTGAGGGTTTTTATAGCAATATCACATAATTATAGTTATTCAAGCTTTATAACATAATTTAAAAAATTTTAAATTAAATTTATAGGAGCAACATTAATAAAGTTAAAAGGTTTCAAGTGCGCAATTCTATAGCACATTATCTGTATATTTTATTATGTGTTTATCACCCATACAATCAAATCTCCTTTCATCACCATATACTTGACCCCTTTACACTTTACTAGTTCCCTCCCCCTTTCTCTGTGGTCACCATCCTACTGTTATTTTGGTTTGTTTTGTTTGTTCATTTGTTGCTTTCAGTTTTATATCCCAGGATGAGTGAAATCATATAGTTTTATAAGCCCTTTATATGTGTCTTCCTCTGATTTAGTTGATTCCTAAAAACTATTACAATGTACTATATTACTTGAAAATTACACTAGAATTTTAGCAAGACCAAATGTTATGGTAAAATATTGGTTATAAAATAATTAACGAAGTGAATTGTGGAGCTAGAGCAGGTATGAATGTGGACATATCTGTGTGTGTAAATTAGTGCTGTCCAGAGAAACAGACCTAATAGGATATACATGTGTATGTATATACATGGAAATTTATATATATTGTGATTTATTAGATATGGAGATTTATTATTTATTATATATATATATATATGGAGATTATATCTATATGCCCAAATATGTATAAAATAATTCACAATATTATACTGATTATGAACACGAGTAAAAGAATAGGCAAGTAAGGTGAAGTAGAAAGTCACCTGTGTGACTAAGGGAAGTTGAAAGAGATTCTCTTAAAATAATCTTGGGAAATATGAATTTAAAGGAAATTAAACCCTGTTCTTTAATCAAATTCTTTTAAAATCCTTTATTATGGTAATGTGCATTATCACCGGAAGGAAAATATGACCATAGAATCTTATTTCCCCAAACTAATTTGTGGGGCTTGTGCTATATGAAATATACTTTGTAAATTGTTGTACTAGAAAATTCATGGTTTGTTCTAACCCTTCTAGTCTACACTTTATGGTTTTAAAAGTATTAGTGAGTTGGAGAAGCTTACTTTGTCATAATTCTTTGATGACGATTGCATTTTATTTAGCATGTGTGGGAGAGAAAGAAACTCCTCTACCCTCAAGTTTCTTTTGGCTGGTCTAATAATCAAATAGACATGAGAAAGCTTAACAAGATAAAATGACTGAACTTAATTACTACATATGTGTGAGAACCCTGTGTACATGACTGAGTCAGAGATGCCCCATATTTGAGTTGTTTGGAGGGGCAGAAGCTAATTGCTGAACGATAAGAAGAGCGGATGTTTAGTAAATAGAAGTTTCCCCTGCCATATAAATAGGTCAAAAATTTTATCTTTTATAATCTCTTATTATGGGCATGACCCCTAATTCAAATTCTCCTAGGATGTTAAGGAGGGTGGGAGGGAGCCAAATTTTCTCTTTAGCCCACAAGGTCTGGTTGCTTGTAGCTCAGAACAATCTATAAACATAGAGGCACATCTTGGGGTGACCCATGCTGAATATTAGTTAAATCAGTAAGACCTGAAGATTTGGGGTAGGTAGGATTTCAGATGTCCTTAAAATTATAGCAATTCATTTCATTGAGTGTTTATAATCTGCTTGGTAAAAAATGTTGAACTAGTCAAAGCTATGGAATATGAAAATATATAAAATATAGTCCCTATCTTCAGAGATGCAACTGAGTTTTCAAAACTCAGATAATATTTTTGACCTATCTATATGGCAGGGAAAACTTCTATTTATTGAACATCTACTCTCATGATTCATATTCTGAAATTTGAATCCACATACTTATAAAATACATCATATAACCAGTAATAAGCAGTATCAATGGTTATCCTGTATATGAATAATTGCTCCTTTATTTCACTTTATCCTTTTTTTCTAAAGAGAAGTTGATGGCATCATATTTAGCTTTTACAATTATCTTCTACAATCATAGTATATTTTTGGGAGCTGTTTCTCTTATTTGACTAATTTTCTTTCAAATACTTCTGTCTTTAAAATAGAGATGAAAGCCAATATTCTTAAGTTCCACACTTACTGTTTTTTGAATCAACTAATTTATATAGCTGGTAATCATGGAATTCACACATTCTGAGTACAATGAATTGCAAATAATGGATTAAATTTACCTAAGCTCCTTTTGCTTTCTCAAGTTTAAGTTTCATTTGTTTCATTTATATAGTTGATTAGAATCGGGTTTTTTATTTTTATTTTTATTTTTAATTTAGTTTGTTAAAAAAATGCAGTCCTGATTGAGTGCACCATTAGGAATGGCATTTAAAGTTCCAAAGCCTTCAGTTAAACACTCAAGATTTCCCATGATCAAGCTCTCAATTCCCATCTCCCTCTTTCCTTCACAAATTAGTTCCCACAGCTCACTCTTCATACCCTGTGTTTGAGTTAAACTTAGTCATTTGTTTTTCCTCACACAAAAACAATGATAAATAATCAATCTGAATGTTCTGAAAAAATAAATTTTAATCTTAAATGATTATTTAGTGTAGTGGTCATACATTTTAATAAACCATAAACTCATTGATAGTAGAATCCATATTTATTTCTTTATACCCCCTTATAGCATGCATCTAGCAAGACTAGAATGAATATATTTCATGCTATATAGATATCTTTGAATGTGTTATGTATCACATAAAAAGGTAGTAAGTTTTATGTGCCTTTGTTAAATTTGGCAATTTGATGATATCCTAAATACCCAAAGAATTAGAAATTGTCTATTTTTTACTTGTTAGTATTGATAAATGATTCTAATAAAACTCATGATCTTTTAAAATGATTTTAACAACTGTTTTATTTCTACAGATATCAGCCATAGAAATAACATTATGTGAATATATGTATAGTGTTGCTAGGAAGTATTCTTAATACACAATTATATATTTTAATGGATCCTATCTGCAAGAGCCTAAGTTATTAATGAGTGGTTCTTTGATGTCTTGTTTTTCTTGATACTTTTTGGTTTGTATATTAGCAGTTTTATACCTACCCTAAGTTATATGTACTTGAGCTTTCCAAAGCTAGATTTTAATTAAACAGAATGGCAAAGAAGGGATTTCATTATTGCACTCTTTTAATGTTTTATGAAGGAAGTAGTATTTTTTTTTTTTTAAATAATATATGAAATTCATTTCTTGAAGAATATTCCCTGGGAAGAGAAAAATAAAATGTAAACTTGCGTCTTTTGAATGCCTGCCAGGCAACATTCAGCCTACAATGTATGCTTTCCAGAACTAATTAAGGAGCCATATTATTATCTATACAAACAGAATAAAAGCTTTGCGCAAGCGTACACTCAATGTGTGGAAATTCTGTCTGAGCCAGCTGCCAATTTCTGGGCTCTCTCTTTTTTTTTTTTTCTTTGAAGACTATTCGTAAAATGGAGATAAACACATTCTCTGCCTGCAATATAGGTGTACCCACAGATATTAAATGCATTCAGGGCATTTGAGAGATTATTTTAATGGATTTTCATCAAATCATGTTTTGACAGTCAGTATAAATGCATTTAAGTTACTTTCACCTATGCTAAAATCCAATGGGGAGACAGGAAAGTTCTCTTGTGAAATGAGAGAGGAAGCTGATGATACAAGGTCTCATTCAAAATAAAAAACTCAGTTAGAGCAACACGAGTCAATCAAATTGCTGTGGTTGGGGAAATATCCTTTCCTAGAAGCACTCAAGTCTAAGCCATGTAGATAGAAGGATGCTGCTCCTACAAAACTCACGTTTAATTCTCTCGATAGCTGGTGAAGTTTTGGACCACTGTGCTAAGATTGTACATAAAAAACTAAATGAAAATAAGTTTTCTTTAAGCAGTAAAATAAAACTACTGGTTTTTGACAAAGTTTTTTCTTTTTCTTTTCTTTTTTGGCTTTAGGAATAATGTTGATTAATACTCACCTAAAATAAAGGCCACAATACTTTTTTTAGGCTACTTCAATTCCTAATGACATCATATACTTCATGCTAAGTTTTAGGCAGGTCCATTTGCCTCCATATTGTAAACAGTGATTAAGTTTTAGAAGGAGGTTATTGACACTTTAAAGAATGCAAATAGTTATTATATTTAAAATACTATCCCCTTAGCAAACTGACTATCCCTGAGGAGAGTAAAGTGAAATGCTATAGAAAAATGTAGAAGTGAAGACAAATAAGCTGTCTCTTCCTTAGGATTGTAAGGCTTTAAAAAATATTTCAAGCCCTGGCAGGTGGCTCAGTGGATAAGGCACTAGCCTGCGAACCCAAAGGTCGCTGGTTGGATTCCCCAGCCAGGGCACATAATCAGGCTGCAAGCCAGGTCTCCAGCCAGATCCATAGCTGGAGGCAGGTGAAAGGCAATCTTTCATTGATGTCTCTCTCCCTCTCTGCCTCTTTCCCTACCCCTCTCTCTAAAACTAATAAATAAAATCTTTAAAAAATATTTCAGAACACCTTATAAATATTAACTAATGATTCTTTACACAGAGTCACATTATAATTAATTAGGTGAAGAATTTAAAGAGGTGTTGAAATAATTGTGCATGGGAGAAAATCAAGGCTGCTGGCCCAGAGCATGCAATAATCTTGCTCCTTATTGCCTGCTTTGGAAGTGTGTGTGTGTGTGTGTGTGTGTGTGTGTGTGTGTGTTTATTTGTATTAGTTTTTCTTGATCATTATAGGTAAGCAAAGGTATAATGCACAATAAAATGATTTAATAGCCCTTCCTTACAATAATAAATATCTACATTTAGAACTTTATAGTTGTTTAAAAATAAAAATTATGAAGGTAATAATAAAGTTGTATACACTCACTGAGTTCACAATATGTACCAACCTCTATGTTAAGTGATTTATTAAGCATTCATTATTATTCATAAATTAATTATTCATGAATGAAATGAAATGCCATTTAGGAGGGTGGCATAATTATTTTCACCTTACAGAGCAGAAAACAGACTTGAGTCTGTAATTTTTTCAGAGTAAAATTAGTTAGGAACAGAACTGCGATTCAGGCTTGTGATTGCCTGCTTCAGACTCTGTACTTTATCATTAATTTACACTTTACTTTGTACTTTACCTGCTTTGCTGAAATATGCTCCGTATTTGTTCATTTCTTTTCAGAAATTATGCTCCTTTTTAGTAAAATTCTCATTGTTTCCCTGCTACCCTTATATAGTCCTTATTTATATTATTTCCATAAGAGTAAAGCAGAAAGAAATAAATATAAGTCTTATTCTTGCTCTTCTTATGGGTATATATTTAAGCTTCTTTCCCCCATGGCCATCCACTTTAGTGAAGAATTTATAGAACTGTTTCCCGATCCATTTCAAATTGTGCTGAAAATAGATTCTCAGTAGCTAAAAATAGATTGGCAGTAGCTAAACTTGTTACTGGGACGAGGCCCTTCCTACCTACCACGATCTCTTCATCCCCTTTCAGGGGTGCAACTCACTCACTATTCACATCACTCATCTTTCCTGCTAACGGAACCCAGACAGATATTGTTCAGGTTATTTAGTTTAGCCTATTTCCTTAAATGTTCCTGACAAAATTCTTACAGCTCCCACGTGGCCTTTGACCCTTTTCCCTTTCCTATTTTGTGCTCCATTCCTGATTTCGCCGCTCCCAAGCCCAGGGCTGCCCCGGAAACCAAGGCTGGACGCTATTCCCAGGTCGTGGTGCATCACGCCTCCCTCTCCAGGGCTGTCCTGCCCTCCCAGTGGTAGGGCTGAGGGCCGGCTGTTGTTTTGTTATTTTGCAGCCTGCATTGTGCCAAAACGGTGCTGTCAGCTATGTTGAAGTGAAAAGAATGCCTTCTCCAAAGAGAGACGTGCTGTAGTATATGAATTATCTTATTTCTCAAAGTCTCAGAACAAGTTTTGAAGAAATGAGATGTGCATCTTTTCCTGCTTAGCATACTCCTTCTCTGGGAGTCTAGATGTGACTCTATAAAGAATTGGCACAAATGTGAGCAAAAGACACAAGTTGGTTATCAGAATTTGAATTTTTTTTTCAAGGATAGAGGCATTGCTATTGGGAGCATTTGAATGCTTAGTTCTATTCATTGCCTTATCCCAGAGAGTTGTTTTCATGCAAAGAAACCTGTGGTGGGCAAACATCACATGTCCACCACGCATTCTGCTGTGCTTGAATTTCAGCAATGAACACCCAACAGAGATCAAGCTGTAACCCAGTGATAACCTAGTGTGATAGTTAATTTTTTGTCAACTTGACAGAATCATGGGTGCCAAGTTAGCTCATTAAACATGATTTCTCTGTGTCCATGAGGGTATTTGTGGAAGCGATCAGTATATGAATCAATAGGCTGAGCGAAGACAGTTGTCCTCCCCAATATGGATGGGCCCCATCTGATCTACAAGAGGGTTGAATAGAACTGAAAAAGGCAGAGAAAAAGATTTGCTCTCTTTGCCTGAGTGCTAAACTGAGATATATCTTCACATGCCCTTGGAGTTCCTGGTTGTCCTATCTCTACTGTATATTCCGACTAGAATCTGTATCATGGACCCTCCTGCTCTCAGGCCTTTGAACTAGAACAGCTTTCCAGAGCCTTCAGTTTGCTGACAGACTGTGGGACTGCTCAGCCTCAATAGTCCTGTGAGCCAACCCCTCATAAGTATACGTTTATTATTAGTATTCTATTACAGTTGTCCCATTTTCCCCTTTTTGCCCTCCTCTGCCCATCCCATCAACCACTCCTACAGTCACTCCCCACACTGTTGTCCATGTACATGGGTCATTATACTTGTTCTTTGAGTAGTGCCTTCCCCCTTTTTCCCCTCATTATCCCCCTTCTCCCTCCCCTACTGTTTATATTTTGTAATGACCTGACATGAAGAAAAATATGTGAAAGTGCTATGTAAACAGTGTGCAAGGGAGGACACTAACAGTTAAGTATTTGCTACTGCTTGTCAGATTCTGTGTTAGGTGAGATCAGTCATTTCATAACAAGCCTGAGAATTAAAATGGGGTATGTTGAGAAATGATATGAACAAATGGGCAATAAGCAATCCTAGTCGCTATTTCGTCTTTCCCCTCAACGAATACTGTCCTCTTACCTTCTCTCCCAAGTGTCCTCATTCTAAGAGGGTTTCTCCCTAACCTAGTTTCTTCTTGGTATTCTGTTTCATGGACTAGAATAGTAGAAGTGGGAAGCAACTGGAAAACTTCAAGACCAGCTAGATTTCTGTTGGAAAAAGAGCAGAGATATAGAGTAGACAGAGAAAAAAATAGACTGTGTGAATAAGAATATATATAGTTGCCTCTGGAATAATTTTACTTCACATTAAAATACTGTCTATAACAATTTTTATAGTTCTGACAATTCCTTTGTATTTTCTTTTCTGAAAATATGTTAACATTTGATTTTTTTGGTAGGACAATTGTGTGAATTGTGCTGTATTATTTTTCTTTCACTGATTTAATTTTTTTCACTGCCACCTAACTTCCATTTTGAAAAATCAGCTGCTGTTCTTGTTTATACTCCTTTGGAGTGAATATAGCTAATATCCTTTGCCTATGATGTGCTGGCATGAATTTCTTTCATATTTATTCTTCTTGGCTTTACTCACTATATTATTACATTTCAGGTGTTTACTCTTTCACAAGATTTATAAATTAAGTCTTTATTTTCTCATATAGAAGTTTTTTGGTGTTTTTTTTTAAACTTAATCCCTTTACTTTATTTAAGCATGTTCTACATGTTTCTTATGCTCCAATTCTTTTGTTTTTCTTTTCCTCTCTAAATCAGAAGTTGGACATTTTTTCCTAAAATTCGGTAAAAGTATATTCTTCCATATTCAATCTAATTTTCAACTCATAAACTCTTAATTTCAGAGTATTTATTTTACTGTTTTAGAATGACAGTTCATTTCCTCTATAATAAAAAAATATTTTTTCTTTAATATAATAATTGTTTTAGTCTGTTAAGGCTGATATAATAAAATACTTTACTTTTGGTGGTTTCTATAAAACAGAAATTTATTTCTCACAGTTCTGAAAATTGTCCAAAATCAGGTTGCCAGCACAGTTGGGTTCTGTTGAAAGCCCTTTGCTGAGTTGCAGACTGCTGACTTCTCAATGTTTCTTTTATAAGAGCACTAATTTATAACAACTTCACCCTCATAACCTGTTCACCAATCAAAGGTCCCGCCTCTAACAATCATTATGCTGGGTGTTAGAATTTTAACAGGGAAATTTTTGGAGGCACAAACATGCAGACCATAGCAATAATCATATTTTATTTTGAAGTTGTTATCTCTTGCTGATTCCACTATCAGAATCAATTGTGTCCTGTTTCTATTGTCTGTTTTATTTCTTGATTATCAATGACCTTTTCTTTTGTCTTTGTATATCTAGTAATTTAAAAAAAATTATTTTATTTTTTAAAGATATTATTTATTATTTCCAGAGAAAGTGGAAGGGAGAGAGGCAGAGGGAGAGAAACATCAGTGTATGGTTGCCTTTCACCTGCCTCCAGCTACAGACCTGGCTGGAGACCTGGCTTGCAGCCTGGTTATGCATCCTGGCTGGGGAATTGAACCAGCAACCTTTGGGTTCACAGGTTGGCGCCTTATCCACTGTGCTACCAGCCAGGGCCTATATCTAGTAATTTTGATTGCATATTGACATTTTGATTAATAGAGAGTAAAGGCTGTTGATTATTTTATCTTTTGAATAACTTTTTTTGATAGGCAGATAAATTATTAGTAGATCTTCTTGGTACTAAGTGGGCACGGTTTTAGGTTTTAATAAGGTGAGCTTGTTTTCCCCTTATTTCTGGGGACTAGTTCTTACACCTAATATATAGTTTTTATTTTTTTGGTGTTACTTTCTTATGGTTTCCAATGGTATCAAGTGAAAGAAAGGCCAAGATCTCATTTATGTCTTTTTGACTCAGACCTAACATCTAAATTCCCTCTAGTACCAGGCAGCCTCACAATTCTTTGCTTAACTCTCTTATCTCCTAGTGGATCTTGTTCATTAGGACACCCAAGGCTGACTTAGTACTAGGAATTTGACAAAGACCAAAGGAAAAATTTTTTTCACATATTTTTGGTGACATTCACTCTATGACACCTTTCCCCTAAATATTAGTTAGCAGTTTAGCACTAAACTCTGATTTCTATTCCTTTGGCCTGGTTGCTCTATGCTTGGACTTGACTTCCCTGTGCTATGATTTAGGAATCCTATCAGAGGAAAGGCCAGAATGGGAATAGAGCTCACTTTATAGGCTTCTCTTTTGTTAAAGATAGTTGTTTTGGTTGTAGTGTAATACCTATAAGAGTTGTTTTGTATAATTTTTCTAGCTTTTTAACCAAGATGGTAAAACTGATACCTCTTATCTTTTCTGGTCATAATCAGAAGAATCCAACTTCTTGATTTAAACATAGGTTATATGTTTAAACCATTGCAATTATCTTTTTGTCACTCCTATTATTCCATCTTTGACTAAAGTAGATAGTTGCTTTAAAAATATCTTCTATATAAGTTAATGTTGCTTTGATAGTCTTTTGGGGAGGGCTTTTAAGAAGTTAGGCTTCATGCAGGTATAATCTCATTCTAAGATGAAAAAACCAAGATTCATGTCAGAGAATTGTCAAGTACAACATTGCATGTAAATGGTAAAGGAAAAAAATCAAATATCTGTACCCCTGATACTGATGTCTGATCTATAGGTAGATAGAATGAATATATTTTAATAGAGTGGCTACAAGCTAATTTGAAAGTGAGTAAAGAGAGAGGAGTTTAACAATTTAACACTTAAAAATGAATTGTTTTTTGACCAAAGTGGCCATGCTGTAATTTTTCAGACCTGTTAAGTTGGCCAAACTAATAGCTGTTTTCTTTTTTCTTTTTAGTATTAGCTAGTACATTTGGCCTGCTGCCTGATTAGCTTATAGTGGAACTTATTAATATATGTGTTTGTAGGAAAGTCATGATAATCCCGAGTCATCTTTTGATAAACTGTATACTTGTGTATTTTTTTCTAAGAAAGAAAATAATATTTGTTGTCATTTGTGTATCATATTTGGAGTTTTGTGTAAACTGTTTCTTATTCTAATTATTATTTGAATAATATATATTATCCCAACTGCTGAAGTTGAAGAAATCGAGACTCATTTTGTTGAGATTGCACAAGATATCCTAGGGTTTAGGTTTAGCATAGTTTGCTCTTTCTAGTGCACCAAGTTTAAATGCCTAAATAGCTATAGCCCTGTGATATTAAGACACTAAATTAAACACTATATGCAGAAACATAGAACTAAAAAAGTTTAATATGCCTAAAAGCATTTGATTACCTCATTAGCAATAAAATGTTTCATTTAGGTAATATTATATTTTTCTTTCTCTCTCTGTCTCTCTGTCTCTCTCTCTTTTTATTAAATTGGCAAAGATTTGTTTACCTAGAATGAAAATACTCACTATTGACAGAGTTGCAAAGAAACAGAACTAGCACTCTAGGATTCGAGGGTGTGTGAAATTCTTTGGGGTGGACTATGAAGTTGTTGATTATAACTAATTTATAATATGAAAGCCTATATTTTCTTTGGTGTATTTCCAAAATTATATTTAATATTCCCATTTTTAGGGATTTTTAGAGAGTTTTACTTTAGGCAGAGTGTTATCTAAAGGAACAGATAAAATAAATAAGCAGATTCAAATGAAGAAGATTCAAATGAATGAGAGTAAACCTCAAGATTTACTAGGTGCAAACCTTACTATAAGATAGACAGCATGAAAGATCAAAACAAAACTGAATTTGTGGAAGTAAACCTATTTATTTTTTAAAAGGTGAGCCCTGGCTGGTAGCACAGTGGATAAGGCGCCAGCCTGCGAACCCAAAGGTCGCAGGTTCGATTCCCCAGCCAGGGCACCTAACCAGGTTGCAAACCAGGTCTCCAGTCAAGTCTGTGGCTGGAGGCAGGTGAAACGCAACCATACATTGATGTCTCTCTCCCTCTGTGCCTCTCTCCCTTCCCCTCTTTCTAAAAATAATGAAATAAAATCTTAAAAAAAAAAAAATGTGTTAAAAAAAAAAAAGTGAACTGGCATAGGTTATATAGTTGTGTTCTGTCATCCCTGTATTAAATATTTTGGAGCCATTGGCATATACTAATCATAGATTGTCCATGTATAGGGTATAGCCAAATATAGAATGTTTTTTCACTGAAAAGTAATAAGCATTGAACAAATGTTATAATACTTCTTCACTGCAATGATTTTTGAACACTTCTCTAACAATGTTATCTAAAATATAAAATGATTATCATGCTTATAAGTAAATACCCTTTTGGTTAGATGAAAATGTGTACATAATAAGGGGTAAGATGGAATGCCCTGTATAATAGAAATGAAAAAATAATTGAGAGAAACCTTGTGTTAAATATAGTTAAATAGGAAATTTTCAGAAATTTTAAAGTGGATTCAACTCTAAATATGTAAGAATGGATTGAATAAAATAGGCCCATGCCCTGCTAACCTTGGACTAAGAGACTTTTGGAAATGTGATTTATTCATCACTAAAATCTTTGACAGTGTCAGCATTAAAATTCACCAGAGAAAATGATTGTGTGGAAGTAAGGTTTGATGGTTGCTAGGAATGACTCTTCTCTCAAAAATTATCACTTTTTGAGACTTGGGGTGATAGACATACAATAAAATATACAGATTATATGTTATAGGATTGTACATCTGAAACCTATATAATTTTATTAACCAATATTACTCCAATAAATATAACAAAGAAAATTACCTCCTTTATAAGCGTCTAAAACTTCATCCATAGAAGGCCTATGTATCGAACAGATTTTGGGTTGAATTCTATCAATAGCTCTGCCATTTACTAGATATAAAACTGGGTAAATTACCTAAACTTTCTGACACACAATTTATTTACAGAATTCAGTTAACAATACCTAACTTCTAGCCTACATTTTTAAGGAGATGAAAGACTACAGTAAACTTAAAGTACCAAATAGCAGTTCTGGGAAGTAATTGCCTTTCAACACATTGGAGAAACTCCTTAAGAGTTTTTGTTTGTTTGTTTTGTTTACATTGCCTGAGGAGATATATCAGGAAATGAATATGAGCAATGTCTGAGATTTTACCGTCTATATTTTCTTCTAAGGCGTTTATGGTTTTGCAATTTACATTTAAGTCTTTTAATCCATTTTGAATTTATTCATGTGTATGGAGTAAGAAGGTGATCTATTTCATTTTTCTACACCTATTTGTCCAATTTTCACACCACCATTTATTGAATAAAATATCTTTAGCCCATTGTATATGCTTGCCTCCTTTGTCAAATATTAATTGACTAAAATGGCATGGTTTATTTCTTTGCTGTGTGTTCTGTTCCATTGATTCATGTATCTATTTTTATGCCAGTACCATGCTGCTTTGTTTGCTATGGTCTTATAGTATAGTTTGATATTGGTGGTGTGATTTCTCAAACTTTGTGTTTTCTAAAGGTTGCTTTCGCTCTTTAGGGTCTTTTGTGGTTTCTTATATATTTTTGAAACATTTTTCTAGTTCTGTGAAATATATAGGAATTGATAGGAATTGTGTTGAATTTATAGATTACTTTGGGCTGTGTGTACATTTTTTTTTTCATTATTTTTAGAAAGGGGGGAAGGGAGAGAGGCAGAGAGGGAGAGAGACATCAATGTATGGTTGTGTTTCACCTTCCTCCAGCCATAGACCTGACTGGAGACCTGGTTTGCAACCTGGTTATGTGCCCTGGCTGGGGAATGAAACCTGCAACTGTTGGGTTCGCAGGTTGGCACCTAATCCACTGTGCTACCAGCCAGGGCTTGTGTATACATTTTAATGATGTCAGTTCTTCCTATCTATGAACTTAGGATGTGCTTCCACTTACTTGTATCTTCTTCAGTTTATTTCTTCAGTTTCTCAATATATCTCCTCAGGAAAACGAAGCAAAAGAAAGAAATACACAAATGGGACTATGTCAAATTAAAATGTTTCTGCACAGCAAAGGAAACCATCAACAACATGAAAAGACAACCAACTGAATAAAGGGCATATTCACCAATGATATACCTCATAAGGAATTAATTTCCAAAATCTATAAATAACTTATACAACTCAACACCAAAACAAACAAACAAACAAACAAAAAACAAAAAAATACCCCAAACAATCCAATTAAAAATGAGCAAAGGACTTAGAGATAGACACTTCTCCAAAAAGGGCATCCAGATGGCCAATAGACATATGAAAAGATGCTCAGCGCTACTAATCATCAGGGATATGCAAATTAAAACCACAATGAGATACTATCTCATACCTGTCAGAATGACCATCATTCCAACAATAAATCAACAAACAACAAGTGCTGACCAGGATGTGGACAAAAGATAACCCTTTGCCCTGTTGGTGGGAATGTGGACTGGTACAGCCACTGTGGAAAGCAGTATGGAGTTATCTCGAAAAAATAAAAATGAAACTGCTTTATGAACCAGTGATTCTACTTCTAGAAACATATCTGAAGAAATACTAATTTGAAAATATATAGCACCCCTATGTTTCTGGCAGTGTTATTTAGAGTAGCCAAGATTTGGAAGCAGCCTGAGTATCTATCAATAAGTGAGTGGATAAAACAACTGTGGTACATTTATACAATGGAGTACTGCTTGGCCATAAAAAAGAAGAAAATCTTGCCTTTTGCAACAAGGATGGACCTGGAGATTGTTATTCTAAATGCAATAAGCCAGTCAGAGAAAGACAAATATTGTATACTTTTATTCAACTATAGAATTTTATGGACAAACTGAACTAACAAGCAAAATAGAAACAGACTCATAGATAGAAAGCAGGCTGATAGCTCTGGTGAAGTGTTGGGAGTTGGATGAATTGAGCAAAAAAGAAAATGGACTTATGGACATAGACAACAGTGTAGTGATTTGGGGCAGGGGCATTCTGGAGGTTGAAGAGGGAATAAAGATAAGTGGGAATAAAAATAAACTATTAAAAATAGGAAGGCATATTGGCCAATGATATATCCCATAAGGGATTAATTTTAAAAATTTATAAAGTACTTACACAACTTAACACCCTAAAAAATCCAATTTAAAAATGAGCAAAAGAACCAAATAGAAGCATCTCCAAAGAGGACATACAGATGGCAAATAGACAAATGGAAAGATGCTCAACACTAATAATCATCAAAGAGGTGCAAATTAGAACCACAGTGAGATCTCATCTCATATCTGTCAAAATGACTGTCATCAATAAATGAACAAACAAGTGTTGACAAGAATGTGGAGAAAAGGGAACCCTTTTGTACTGTTGTTGGGAATACAGATTGGTGCAAACATTGTGAAAAGCAGTATGGAGTTACCACGAAAAATGGGCCCTGACTGGTGTGGCTATTGATTGGGTGTTGTCCCGCAAAGCAAAAATTCCTGTTCAATTCCTGGACAGGGCTCATGCCTGTGTTGTGGTTAAGTTCTTGGTTAGGGCACATTGCAGAGGTAACTGATTAATGTTTTTCTCTTATATCTATGTTTGTCTCCCATTCCTCCTCCCTCCCATCCATGCTATCAAATTAATTAATTAATTAAACAAAATAAAAAATGGGATTGCCTTATGGCCCAGAGGTTCCATTTCTGGGAATATATCTGAAGAAAACCTAAACACTAATTCGGAAGAATGTATGCATCCCTATGTTCATGTGTAATTTACAATAGCCAACATTTGGAAGCTGTCCAAGGGCCCATCAGTAGATGAGTGGATCAAAAGCTGTTTTAAATTTACACAATGGAATACCAATCAGCCATAAAAAGACAATATTCTTACCTTTTGCATCAGCATGGATGGTCATGGAGGTTATTATGCTAAATGAAATAAACCAGTCAGAAAAATACAAATATCATATGATTTCACAGGTACAATGGGAGACCCAAGAAACCAGAAATTATCTTCTGGAGGGTGGACCCCTTATAGTGCAGGATTCCCCCACTCGGTGGGTGTTCTAGGAACATGTCTGTATCAGTGCACTAGTTGGCATTGTTGTGAGAGGCTGCATTTGGTTTCTGTGAAATTTTTTTGAAGACTTTCAACAAGTTATCCCATTTCATGATAGGTGATTTACCAGCACACCTGCCCACACTGCACTGAATGTTCAGTAGATTTTTACCAGAAGCAGCATGAGCCTTGCGCCCCACCCTCCCTATTCACCCTATCTCTACCCATGCAACATTTTTTTTGTTTCCCCGATGAAAAATGTCCTCAGAGAGAAACATTTTGCCAACGTGGAAGAGGGCCAAAAACAAAACAAAACAAAAAATGGGAAAAGCACTAAAAGTCTTCAAAATTTTGAGTCAAAAACTTTTGAGCAGTGAAACAAATATCTCAGAAGGTGTATTGCATCAAATGGGAAGTACTTTGAAGGTGGCTGAAGTTTAAGCATGTAAGGAAACATACCAATTAAAAAAAAATTTTTAAATAATTTGTTTTTTAGAGGGGGTAGCCCTTGTTTACAGAATTTAATGGACAAAATAGACTCACAGGTACAGAGAAGAGCCTGTCAAGGGAGATGGGATTGGAAAAGGGAAGGAGAGTAAGGAGAGGCAGAGGAAGGTAAAGAGGGAATAAATGATGAGTGAAGGAGGTTTGACTTTGGGTGGTGAACATACAATGTGCAGATGATGTGCTCTAGAGTTGTACACCTGAAACCTGTATGGTTTCACTAACCAATGCAACCTTCATAAATTTAATAAATTTATAAAGTTATAGATATTATATTTCAAAGAGGGTGATGTGAATTTACTCTAGACTTAAGTGTTTTTAGAAGAATTCTTAAGTGTAGAACACTTAAGAATTATATGCAGGGATGATTTTATGCATTTTGCATACATAATTAAATTTAACATTTATAGCTTTAAGTATGTATATTGTTAATTCTGTTACATATATATGAATATGTATATCAAAATAAAAATAAATGAAACATTTTGAGAATAAAATTAGGATTGATAACAGTTTACACATTTATATATACATATATACCTATATATACACATTATGTACATATATAATGTATAGATAATAAATTATATATATATATATATATTTATCATGACAATTAAGAGGCCACCTAGATAATCTGTGATGATTTTCTCATCTCAAATCCTTAATTTAATAATATCTGCAAAAATATTTTTCTATGTAAAATAACATTCACAATTTCCTGAGATTGGGACTTGATATTTTGGAAGCCTGTCACTGAGCCTACTACGTTACCCAAGAGTGACCAGCCAAGGGCACAGCTGTGAACTAAAAACCAATCATTTCTCTGCCTAACAAGCTGGACCATGTGAAGAGCAATAATCTCTTTTACAACTTGCACAATGGATATTATGAGAACTGAGGACATTTGGAAAAATATTGGCAAAGTTGATACATATTCCAGAGTTTCATAAAGTAAGGTTTCTCATAGAAGGCAGTACCTCCCCACCCCCAATACTTGGACTGTAAAGGGACAATGAGTAGCTAAGGAATCTATGTATAGAAGATTTACATAAATATGATTTAACAAGAAGAAAAAAGGTTTTGAAGAGAGTTTTTCTTTGTTTTTACTCACTTGTATACAATCTAATCTACTTTCTGAAATAGCAACTTCAGTATCTTTGTAGTGTCCAAATAAGCATAAGTCCCTCATTGATTTTTAAGGAACCATCTTGAGGCAATGCCCATTCTGGTAAGGAGCCGAAGCAATTAATCATCTTCTCTGTTAAAACTAAAGTCTAGTTATGACAATCACAAGGACTGACAGAGATATGCTTTTCACTCTCCTAGGAGCTACTCATGGCTTAATTAAAGAGGGCTAGATGCCAAGTTTGAGAAACCAAATTACTTGGTTGTGATTTTGTACAAGTCATTGAACTCTTTGACCTTTGTTTTTCTATATAATAGATACTCTAATGTCTGCATCACAGGGATGCTAGCAATGAAATAGAATTGTAAATGAAAACAGTAAGTGTGGCATCAAAAACATAAATTTAAGTCTTACTCCCTTTTTTTTTTTCACAGAGAGAAGACTTAGGTAACAAAAAAACAGAAATACACCCAGAGTGGTCAGTCAAGCAGGAATTCCACAAATAGCAATTCAGTTTAGCTCTCTTTGACATTTATTTAAGTGTTAAAAATGTCAATTACTCCCAAGTGTATTCGTGGGTATTGATAATTTCCTTTTATGTCTGCATAGCAGAACCATGCTAGCTGTGAACTTTATTTTCTTTTGTGCATATTGTATGGCATTGCTCTGTCTTACCTATAGATAGATAACAATTATGCCACTTGTAGGCCTGGTGTCTTATGAAATATTCCATTTCCTTACCGATAGACAGAAAATAATAACTAGGAATGTTTGAAATCCTGGAACAATGGTTGGCAAAGTGCACCCTGTTGGACAAATCCAGAGGTCTACCTTCTTGTGTAAGTAATATTTTATTGGAATAGACCCATGCTTACATATTAATGCTGGTTTGTGGCTGCAATGGCTGAGTAGTTTGGCTGATGCCATATGACACACAGAGACTAAAATATTTACCCTATGGCCCTTTAGAAAAAATATTTGTTGATCCTTCCCCTGAATGATGGCACAGAGTGGCCGTGCTTCTGTCCATCCCTTCCAGCAGCCTGGTGTAGCCTCATGTTGGATTATAATGTGAGTAAAAAACATACCTTTATCATGTTAAAGATTATGGGGTTTTATAGTTCTGAAGTTAGCATTTACTTTAATATAGAAATTGATACTGAGAAGCCTCAAAAATGTGGCCCATTTAGGTAGATATGGCATGTTTTTCACTGGCAGATGTCTATCTGTGTTATACAGTGGCAAGATATTTGGTAGAGGCATTGGCTACCATAACATGGAAAGCAGACCACACATCTCTGTCCTGTACTACAGCAATTCCATGCCCAGATATTTACCCAAGTGAGTTTAATGCCCCATGTCCCCAGAAATGTTGCAGAAACATGTCCATAATATCTTTATTCAAAATAGCAAAACACAGGAGAAAATCCAAACATTCCATAAGAGATGAATGGATAAATTGTAGTATATTCATGCAATTAAAAACCTCTCATCAATGAAAAAAAATTACTGATTATGTTGATATATCAAACATTTTTTCTACTAGCATTAGTTAGGCACTAAGTTGTAGACATTATATTTCAAAGAGGGTGATGTGAATTTGCTCTAGACTTAAGTGTCTTTAGAAGAATTCTTAAGTGTAGAGCACATATTATATGCCAGGCATGATTTTACACATTTTGCATACATAATCAAATTTAACATTTATAGCTTTGAGTATGTATATTATTAATTCTATTACATATATTCATATATATAAATATGTATATCAAAGCTAAGGTTAGCTATCAATGTTGCATTTGAGCTGATGTGTACTTCTTGTGAGAACCAATTGTATGCATTTCTCTTCAACTCTGCGTATGGAGCCACTTGTTGGTAGTTTGAGATTGGTCACAGTATAAACATTTACACCATAGAAATTAGCAAACTGTACAAATGAGGGCTTCCCTTGTCCTCTCACACCAATCTCTCAAGACCTGGTTATTAAACATTTACCAACACATTACTGCTTAGCAGCAATTTTAGAATCACAGAACTAAAATCTAGCATTTAAGCCAAAGGTTGGCCAACTTTTTCTATAAAGGGTACAATAGTGAATAATTTAGGTTTTGTGGGTCATGTAGTCTCTGTTTCAACAAAGGGACTTTATCTTTGTAGGTAGAAATTAGCTCTAGATGATATGGAACACATGTGTGTGGCTATGTTCAATAAACTTCATTTATAGAAATAAGCCCCTGGTGAGATTTGGCCCGTGAGCCATAGCTTGCTGATTTCTGATTGGGACTGAAATAATCTGACTCACAAACATGCTTCCTAAACCACTATACCAGTGGTTCGTTTTCTATCTTGGAGTCACTTGAGGAATGTTTTATAACTGCTGATGACCACTTTCCAGCCCAGAACAGTGAAATCGGATGTCCTTTGCGGGTGAGGCCAGGGACTCAGGACACTTTTAAGCTTCTTAGGTGATACAAATGTACAGTCAATGTTAAGAGCCACTGTCTTAACATATCCTGCCTCCAAGAATGCAGGAAACTCTGCCATCATTATTGTCTTGATGAAAAAATAAGGGGGTAGCTGATGGAGCAAAGATGAGGGCACCTTGATAAGGATTGCATTAAAAATTATTCACTCATTTGAATCTCCTCATAACGCAACAAAAAGTTTTTATTTTTTATTATTTGGTTTTAAAGATTTTATTTATTATTTTTAGAGAGAGGGGAAGGGCGAGAGGAAGAGAGGGAGACAGACTTCAATGTATGGTTGCCTTTCACCAGCCTCCAGCTACAGACCTGGCTGGAGACCTGACTTGCAAGCTGGTTATGTGTGTGCCCTGGCTGGGAATTGAACCATCGACCTTTGGGTTTGCAGTCTGGTGCCTTATCCACTGTGCCGCCAGCCAGGGCTTATTTTTTAAATAACACAAAATGTATGCATATGTGGAAATTAAAATGCCATATGTTTAAATATATGACTATAAAATTATAGCTAAATTCCTTCAAACTGCAATTTTCTGAGTTTGTGTCCTAATCTTAGGTTGCCTTATAGGGGAGGCAGAATTCCTAGAATACTGTGTCTTACTTCTGGAATCTCATGAACCTACCAACAAACAAATATTCTAATTCCTTGTATCACTGCATAGAAAGATGTTTTTGCCTGTGTTTGTTGGGAGAGTTGAGTGATCTTCATCTTCCCTTTTAATGCATCTAGGTACCCCACTGTATGTCTAACATGCAAACGCTATCTGTCTTTTGTGTTCCTGATTTTTACTTTTAGTACATTTTCAGGACAGGCTTTACTTAAATTGGATTTCCAGATCATTATCCTTTGAGCAGTCTCACTTCAGGACTGAGTATAGCCAGGACAATTATCAAGCTTCTTATCAAGGCTGATAACCCATAGTCTGGTTGTTTAGATAACACTGTCTTTTTGGCCCTTAACAAGATATGAAAGTTTTTTCAAAGCTAAAATTAGTATAAGAATTTAGTGTTGGTTACTTTACCAGTTATAAATCTGGACTGATAAATCAGTGAATGTGATGTGTATATATGAGTGGGATCCATTTAACTCTGTATTCAGAAGTTGAAAATGCCATCCGAGATAACTTTGAGAGAGCTGTTTAGAGTTAAGTACATTTCAGCCACTATTCTGTGATTTCCGACAAGTGGCCTTGGTAAATTACTTTGTAGGGTCGATAAAATGCTAAAATGCTGGAGCTGACAGGTTAAAACTGATTCATCTGAAAGAATATGCACAACCAAGGATGGTTACCACAGACAAAGATTATACTACATTATCAAATGCACATATGTATGGTGCCAAACTTTCTGACAAAAGTGGAAATTTTTCGTTAAATATTTGATATTCACATGGCAAAATATTTACTTACACTGAAAAGGTATTGAATCAATATACCCATACATGAAATATAAAACTGCTTTATCTGGTCTTGAAAATGGTATAATGGCACCTGTGCTTCAGGCTCCTGACTAAATAAGCCTGTGAAAGAAGCAGTGTACATGTTTGTTGATTCATTGTCATTCAGTTTGGGGACATTATATTCCTAAAGCTACCAAGTTAAGTTTATTTAAGTAAAGTACGCATACAGTGAAGTGCAAAAATTTTCAAGTGCGCAACTGGTTGTACCTGTGATCTCTACTCAGATTAAAATAAAGACTATCACCAGGATGTTACTAGATATTTTTCTCTGTTACTACTTCCCAAATAACAATTATCCTGATATTATCACCATGAATTATTTTGATTTATTTTTGACCTTTAACTAATTGAAATCATATGTAGTATACTCTTTATTGTTTGACTTTTTGTATGTCTATAATATTCATGTTATTGTGTATAAAGTAAATTCATTCTTTATATTTCTCTTTTGTTGTAAAAAATAGATGATATGAAATTTATCCTCCACCCCCCCATTTTTATATTTTAAAGATTTTATTTATTATTTTTAGTAAGAAGGGCAGGAAGGGAGGCAGAGAGGGAGAGAAATATCAGTGTATAGTTGCCTTTCACCTGCCTCCAGCTATGGACCTGGCTGGAGACCTGGCTTGCAACCTGGCTATGTGCCCTGGCTGGGAATCAAACCAGAGACCTTTGGGTTCATAGGCTGGCACCAATGCACTGAGCCACCAGCCAGGGCTCTACACCCTAATTTTTAAATGTATAATGAAATATTGTTAACTACTTGCATCTTATTGTACATTAAGCCTCTAGAACATTTTTGTGTTGTGTGGCTGAGCTGCGAACCCATTTAAATAGCAGCTCTCCAGTTCTCCCTGCGTCTAGCCCCAGACAACCACCAATCTATTTTCTGCTGATTAGAGGTTTGCCCTTTTAGATACCTACCTCATCTAAATGGAATCATTTTGTGACTGGCTCAGTTCAGTTAGCATAATGCCCTCAAAGTCATTACAGATTTCAACCTCACGTTATAAAATTTCCTTCTTTCTAAAGGCTGAATAATATTCCATAGTATGTATATACCACATATTCTTTATTCATTCATCTACCAGTAGACTTTTAGGTTATTTTCACTTTTTGGCTATTGTTAATAATGTTGTAATAAACATTGGAATGCAAACATGCATTGAGTTCCTGATTTCAGTTCTTTGGATAAAGACACAGAGTGGAATTTCTGGATAATATGGCAGTTCTATTTTTAATTTTTTGTGGAACCTTCACATTGTTTTTAATAATGGCCGCAAAATTTTACATTTCTACCAATGATGCATAGAGGGTTCAAATTCTTTTTCATCCAATTATTTTACCATTTCTGAAAAAAATACTAATGAGATTTGTTAGAGTTGCATTGAAGCTATAACTCATTTTGGGCAATATGAACATTCTTACAATATTGTCTTTAAATCCATGAACATGGGAGGACATTCTATTTATTGTGTTAACTTTAATTTCTTTAACAATGTTTTATAGACTATTGGTGTACAAATCTTTTGCTTCCTTGGTTAACTTTATTTCTAAGCATTTTATTCTTTTTAATGCCATTGTAAATAAGATTATTTTCCTTTTCAATTGTTCAATTTTTAATGTATAGAAATGCAACTGATTTTTCATGTTGACTTATATATCTTGTTTTTCCTAAATAGAGAGAAACTTATGATAAATTTATACATTACTTGGATATAAAAATTACAAAGATAATTATCTTTTTTTTTTTCCTGGAGCATCAAGTTTATTAAAAAGTTTGGAAAAATCAAATACTAGCCCTGGCTGGTGGCTCAGTGGATAAGGTGCCGGCCTGCGAACCCAAAGGTCGCTGGTTCGATTCCCAGCCAGGGCAACATAACCAGGTTGCAAGCCAGGTCTCCAGCCAGGTCTGTAGCTGGAGGCAGGTGAAAGGCAACCATACATTGATGTCTCTCTCCCTCTCTGTCTCTCTCCTTTTCCCCTCTCTCTGGAAATAATAAGTAAAATCTTTAAAAAAAAAAAGATTTAAAAATCAAATACTTTTGTAAGAACCCCACAAAAATGGGAGTGAAGGAAAGCAGGAGAGGGGAGAAGGGCCCTAGGAAAAACAGATGGGAGCTGAGGGGTGGACCCACATTGAGGGCAGCCTTTCTCCCTGACCTTCAGGGGGCTCCAGGCCATCCTCTGAGCTCAGGAGATAATTTGGATCAGATGCTTTAGAAGGCCACAGAGATGCAGGATACCCTCCTGATTAAATCCCCAGCAGAGACTGCTGCAGCAGTTTGCATATCTCTATCATCCGCTGGTCCAAGTCCTCTCCTGCAGGGGTCCTTGTACACACAGCATGTGTTTCTGGCACTGCTCTCACCTGCAGCTAGTTGTGTCCAGCTGCTGGCTCATCATCCAGAGCCTGTGGCCAGCCTCCCTGGAGCTAAATACCTTTACATTCAACATTTAAAACGTAGGGAGTGCGGCTTGATCTCCCTAATATCTTTGACTATGGCCCTGCCTTGGCTGTCCACAATTTTTAAAATTATGTTGGCTTGCCTGCTGTATTTTTGACATACTGCTTTTTGGATGGCCTACAGCATATACATTTTAAGAAAAACCTGAAGACCCTCCTAGCCACCCTCTACTGGGCCTAGCTGGGGCTATAGGGAGAGGCTGAGGTCCCGCTATCAGGCTGCCCAGTTTGGACGCAGCTTTCATTGGTGGTTCCCTTTGGGGCTCCGTTGCTGCGAGTGTCCCCTCTGTTGTGAGTAGTGGGGAAGGCTGCAGGGCCATGTTGGAGGGCTGGGCTGGGGGAAGTGGTCCTGGACTCTGGCTTATATAGAGAGTGATGGTCCTTGGATGGTCATTCTTGAATCCAGGCTGGATTTAAAAAAAAAAAAAAAAGAAAAAAACCTTTGAACTATTGGACCTTTTTGTTTTGTTTTCCCGTTAGTAGCTCTGTCCTGGCACTAGAGATTATTTACTAAGGAAAATATGAATCACTCAAGGAGTGATGCTAAAATACAGAAATTTCTAACCAATATGCTGTTCATTGGAAGATAATACAGAATAACAATGGATGCAAACTGTTTCCTCTCCTTTTTTTGATTTTATTGTTGTTGTATTACATCCATCCCCTTTTTGCTCCCCTCTGTCCCCCTCCACACCTGCCCATTCCCCCTAAAGTCAATCCCACCTGTTGTCCATGTCCATGGTTCTTTATACTAGGTTCTTGTCTAAACTGCTCCCCTTCCTTGCCTCTGCCTCCCCACTTGTTTCTGAAAAATTAAAAAAAAAATAGAAAATAAAGAAAATGACTATATGTAACATATGCTAATTGATATTTTTGTAGCAGAAAAGGCGAAAGATCTCATGGGATGCATATATATGCTCTAGTTCCATTTCAAAGTTGACAAATATTAACTCAACAGAAAAATACTTAGTAATTTCTAGAGGGACTAGTTAAAATGAATAACCAGTTTTGTTGAGAAGACAGTGTGGGGTCATTAAAAAATTTGTAAATAAATCTATAGACTAGAGAGACCAGAAATACACCCACATAAATATACTCAATTGACATTTGATGAAAGAGCATGCGGCCCCCAAATCTGTATACAGAACTCATACCCTTTATAAAATTAACTCAAAGTAGATCTAAGACTTAATGTAGAACACAAACTTTAAAACTCTTAGAAAACAAAATAAAACTTAGATGACATTGGGTATGGCATTGACTTTTTAGATACAATAGACAAGGCACAATCTATAATATAAATAATTGATAAATTGAATTTGATTGAAATTAAAAACTGCTCTATGAAAGACAATTCCAAAGAATGAGAAGATAAACCACTGACTGAGATATAATCTTTGCAAAACACACACCTGATAAAGGACTATTATCATGCACGTGCATGCACACGTGCACACACACACACACACACACACACTTAAAACTCAAAAAAAGAACTCAACTTTTCTAAAATTTAGTTTTATTGTTGTTGTATTATATCCATCCCCTTTTTGCTCCCCTCTGTCTTCCCTACCCACCAATTCTCCTGCAAAGTCAATCCCACCTGTTGCCCATGTCCATGGTTCCTTCATACTAGGTTCTTGTCTAAACTGCTCCCTTTCCTTGCCTCTGCCTCCCCACTCCCTCCAACCCCCTTCCCTCTGCCCACTGAAGGTCTATTCACTGTATTCATGTATCTGGTTCTGTTTTGCTTGTTGTTAGGTTTGTTCATTATTGTCCTGTAATAGGTGAGATCATATGGTATTTGTCCTTCACTGACTGGCTTATTTCACTAAGCATAATACTTTCTAGTTCCATCCATGTTGTTGCAAAGGGTAGGAGTTCCTTCTTTCATTTTGCTGTGTAGTATTCCATTGTGTAAATGTACCAAAGTTTTTTGATCCAATCATCCACTGATGGGCACTTAGGCTGTTTACAGCACTTGGCTATTGTAAATAGTGCTGCTATGAACATAGGGGTACATAAGTTCTTACGAATTGGTGTTTTAGGATTCTTTCCCTATAGTCCTAGTAGTGGAATCACTGGATCAAAAGGCAGTTCCATTTTTAGTTTTTTAAGGAAACTCCATACTGTTTTCCATAGTGGCTGCACCAGCCTGCATTCCCAAGAGTGCACGAGGGTTCCTTTTGCCCCACATCCTCGCCAACACTTAATGTTTATTGATTTGTTGATGATTGCCATTCTGACAGGTGTGAGGTGGTATCTTATTGTGGTTTTAATTTGCATCTCTCTGATGGCTAGTGATATTGAGCATTCTTTCATATGCCTCTGGAGTATATCTTCCTCAGAGAGTTGTCTGTTCAGGTCCTTTGCCCATTTTTAAATTGGGCTGTCTGTCTCCCTAGTGTTGAGTCTCATTAGTTCTTTATATATGTTGGAGATCAAACCCTTGTCTGAGGTATCATTGTCAATTATGTTTTCCCATACAGTTGGTTCCCTTTGAATTTTGCTGGTGTTTTCTTTAGCTGAACAGAAACTTTTCAATCAAACAACTTGATTTAAAAATAATCAAATACCCCCAACAGATATCTACCAGAAGAAGATATATAAACAGAAATAAGCATATGAGCGATGTTGCACATCACATGTCATTAAAGAGTTGCAAATGAAAGCAATAATATGACACCACTACCTACCTATTAAAATGGCCAAAATCCAGAACACTAACAAGGCCAATTGCTGGTGAGGATGAGGAGCAATAAGACCTCTCATTTATTATTTTGTGAATACAAAATATTATAGCCAGTTTGGAAGACAGTTTGGCAGTTTCTTACAGAACTAAATACACTGTCATCATATGATCCAGCAATTATGTTTCTTGGTATTTGTCCAAAGGAGTTGAAAGCTTATGTCCACACACACACACACACACACACACACACACAGAAGATACACAGATGTTTATAGCAGCTGCATTCATAACTGTCAAAATTGGAAGCAACAAAGATATTCTTCAGTAGGTGAATGGATAAATGGGCAGTAGAATATTGAACAATAAAAGGAACTGAACTATCAAGTCATGAAGCACAGGGAGGAAACTTAAATACATATTACTACATGAGAGAAGCCAATGTGGAGAAGCTACATATGATTCCAGCTATATGACATTCTGGAGAAGATAAATCTATGGAGACAGTAAAATGATGAGGGGCTGGGCAGTGTGCAGGATTGATGAAAATGAAGAGCACAGGAGATGTTTTGGGGCAGTGAAAATACTGTGTGTGATACCTTAATGATGGCTACATGTCACTGTATTATATATTTAGCCAAACTCACAGAATATCCATAGCCAAGAATACACCCTAGCATAAACTAAGGGCTTTGGGTAATTATGATGTGTCAGGATAAGTTCACCAATTGTAACAAATGTATTAACTCTGGTAAGAGATGCTGAAAATGGAAGAAGCTATATGCCTGCATGGATACAGGGAATAGATGGGAAATCTCTGTGCTTTTCCCTCAATTTCACCTGAATTTAAAACTGCTCCAAAAAGTAAATCTGACAGAAGGCAGTAATTAAATGATGAATTGTCTGGATGTGAAAGGGGGAAAAAAAAGTACACATTGGAGGTTACAGAATAGACAGGGGGATGTTAAGAAGAACAAAGAAAATAGAGAAGCCAAAGAACTTATATGCATGACTCATGGACATGAACTAAGGGGGGCATTGCTGGAGGAAATGGGGGTACTGGGTGGAAAATTGGGACAACTGTAATAGCAGTTAAATAAAATATACTTAAAAATAAATAGAATAAAATAAACATAAAAGAAAAAGTAAAATCTGAATAGAAAAATAATAACATAGGAAAAAATAAATAAAATGACCTCTCCAAAAAAGAAAAAAAGAAGTTATCTTAAAGTGAAGTTCCCAATAAAGGATGGGAAATCCAGGCTCTGCTAGTAAGAAACCCTTTCCTATGTAGTTGTATGGCCATTTGCTACTGTTATCCCACCTTTTAATACAAACTTTGTGGTGACCTTTTAAAGACAAAAATAGTTATTTTTCATTCTTTCCCCATTTCTTCTTTATTCTTTTGTCACACTTTTATGTTCAACTGCTTTTGTGTATTTTTTAACTATACAAAGAAATTGCCTCTGCACCATCACCTCTAGCAAATCCCCCTGGTGGGTGGAGGTAGATGGGAAGGAAGGCGCGTTTTCCACAAAGACTATGATGTGTACAGCTGTTACCAAATTGGCTACATTCAGCTGCAGGTTACAAAAAAATGTGAAAATCTTTGGTCTAAAAATAAAAGTCTTTTTAAAATCCCTGAGCATTTTGAGAATGAAATGAGCAACATTGATATTGTACTTCTGATTTTAAATGTATATGCTTTTCATTATTGTGTAATATTCATTTAAGAATTTTATACCTTAGGAGAAAAGTACTACCTTTTATCATTTCCTCTTCTCATCATTTTCAGTTTTTATGTTTCTTTTTCATATTTCATTTTGCTGAATCCTGAGAATATAGAATTGAGTGAAAGTCTGCCACACTGGATTGTGTAATATGAAATGTATTAGCATTTTGACAAGTAAAATTTTTTCAAAGAGAAATTGCAGTTTCATATAGAAATGTGTTTCAGTTAAAACAGTAATAGAATAAAATAGCATACTTTTAAATGGTTTTGTATTGCACATTACAGAGGTTTGGGAAGAGAAACTGAACATCTTAAAATACTTTTTATTTTAACAAATGTATCTGAACAAGATGGTCTAAATTACAGAAAAAAAAAAGGAAAAATTTGTCTTGGGTAATTGGACTACGTATACAAATGAGAACTTTTTGGGCCACTGATTAGCATTAAAAATATGATTTTTTAAATCTGCATTATATCTCATAGGAACTTGAAAAACACTTTTCACCCTGCATAGTTGGAGGATATACTTGAGTCATTGCAAATGCAAAATGAAAAAGGAAAGAAAGAAAGAAAGAAAGAAAGAAAGAAAGAAAGAAAGAAAGAGGACTTAATTATAAACTATAATTAAATGATAGAATTTTCATAGAAAAATATAATGATGAAAAGGCTATTCACTAATATATTAATGTCTCTTAGCAATAGAATTAATGATGGTTTTACTTTCTATTTTTTTCTGCTTTTCATTATTTTTGTTTATTTTTTTCCACAAATTCATTGCTTTTTCAATAGATACACAAACACAGAAAACAATGCCCCCTTCCACATACTATAATCACAAAAATAGAGAATCTTGTAACCTAGATTACCATTGCTAAATTTGAATCCCAAGAGGAACCATTATTTCATTCAATAAACACATACTTAGCACCTATAATGTGCTAGGCACTGTTCTAAATGCTGGGTGTACAACAATGAACAAAACAGACAAAATCCCTCAGCTCATTGATGCATCATTCAAGTGTTGGTTGGCAGGAAATCAATAACATATTAGGTTACCATAAGTGATAAAATAAAGCCAGATGAGTGAAAATAAGGCAGAAAAAGATGGAGTGAAGAGAGGGTAGAGTAGGATACTTTCTAGGTATGGTGTTCAAGAAGGCCTCTGGCAGAGACCTGTGTGAATGGAGAGAACGGTATAGTGCTTCATGTATGGGCATGTATGTCCACCTGCATGCAGGATGACAGTGTGGGTAAATGAGGTTGAACGAAAAGGATTTGTAGAAAAAGATGACTCAGAGTAGTGGCCAGGGTCCAGATTCAATAGTGGTGTGGATGAGCATGTTTAGGTCTTGAGAGGTAAGTGGAAAGAATACTTTGTGGGAAATGGACACTGTCTTGGTGCAAGAGTAGCTGCAAGTAACATTAGGTGGCTGCTACAGAAGCAAGAGATGGTAGTTGCCTGTATAGTGACAGACATGGAGGCAGTGAGAAGTGATGAGATTGGGATGATTGGTTTTAGTAAAGAATACTCCTGGCTTGAGTACCCAGGTCCCCTTTTGTTTAAAACATTTTCAGCTTTAGAATGCTAATCTAATTTTCCAAGGCTCATCATTCTCTCTGGGCTGTCCTTTAAATTGACAGGTCAAGTTGATATGCGCAGGTAGAAATAGTTGGACTCTCTCTTATTTGGAGGTATGTTTTAAAGATGTAGGTAGATAGATAAATAGATGGACACATTATTACAGTTATAGTGGCAACATTATTATATATAAATTTTAAACTATACATATACATAAAGATATAAATATATATATCACATATGCACACATACGTGTATGTATAGTTTGAAAATGTCCATATTGCAATATTGTCATTATAAATATAGTTATCTATATTTCTTTTGTGTATTTTCCAGAATAAATTGAAAGAACAATTCAGAACATTAATATAATTGTATATGTGTATATTTTGTATATTATATATGCATATATTATATGTGAATATTATATATGGCTGTATATACAAGTATATAAATAATATATAAGTTTATTATTTTATATTTCTTTAAATAATTCTTGTTTCCATGTGATGATTCTGAATCCAATGTAGATGCCAAGGCAGAGTTGAATTATTTACTTCCTAGTCCAGAAATTAGCATTTGTGTCATAAATCTATTATAAAGGGTTTTATATCCCTTAAGACAAATTAATGATTAATGAAATGTAATTATCACTTTTTAAAAAAAAATATTTATTTATTATTTTTAGAGAGAGGGGAAAGGAGAGAGGCAGAGAGGGAGAGAGACATCAATGTATGGTTGCCTTTCACCTGCCTCCAGCTATGGACCTGGCTGGAGACCTGGCTTGCAATCTGGTTATGTGCCCTGGCTGGGAATCAAATCAGTAATCATCACTTCCTATGGAGAGATATTTACATGTCTCAGTATTGAATCACTTAAATTTATTGGGTTTTTAAGATAGGGTCAAAAATTTTCAAAAGATAACTTTTTTCATTGGAAATCTAGAGGATGGCATCTAATTACTCATGTCCATTTGCTTTAAAAGAGTGATGCTTTCAGTAAATACACATAAATCATAAAATAGACTAAATCAATTTTGAAGGTCATCTACAATGATAACTTTCCCAAATAAGATATAAAACATTTTTCATTTTCTTCCCCACCAATATTCTTAAGGTTATTGCTATTCTGAGTGCACATTATTATGATGAATGACATCACTCTTCTTCCATTTTGGGAAAAAGTACTTTAGTGACTGTTTACAATCAGAAATTAAGGTGACTCACAGGGTTATTTACATTTTCCTCAAGAGAAAAATTACCAGGAGTTTAGATAGCTTTATTTAGTCTCAATAGACTTTGTGCTGCCCATGATAATTATCATAGATAAAGGTGTATATAATGCACATTCAAATTGTTCAAATGTATGGTTTGGAATTTGAGGTTGCTAATCTCAAATGCAAATCAAAATGAATAATTTTGGCATTTGAAAGTTTCTTTGCATCAAAGTAAAAAAGAGGAAAAGCTCTATAAATTAGTTCCATTTTTCATTATAAAAATGGCATGCAGGCCCTGGCTGGATAGGCACTGGCCTACTACAAACCCAAAGGTCGCTGGTTCAATGCACCAGCCAAAGCACATAACCAGGTTGCAAGTCAGGTCTCCAGCCAGGTCTGTGGCTGAAGGCAAGTGAAAGTCATACATTGATGCTTCTCTCCTTTTCTTCCTTCCTCCCTGCCCTTCTCTCTGAAACTAATGAATAAAATCTTTTTAAAAAATGGCATGCATATACTTTCCGAATTTGTTATTTAGTATTTATGCTAATTAATTTGTGCAAACTAGAGTTTTAAAATGGTTAAATTCTGCCCACAATTAGTTTCAGAAGAATGGAGTTTTATCATAATATAATAGATTTTAAGTCAGAAAAGGAAAGGCCAGGAAAATGCAAGATCTTATCAGAAAATAAGGATCATTGTGAAGAAGTTATTCTTCCTCAAACAGGATGTTTCCCTCTGTCACCACCTTCCATTCACCCCTCTTTATTTCTTGGCTTTTTCTCTGTAGCAGCTCATGATTAATGACTACAGTGTGGCTTTTATTGTCTCAATCCTCTTCACTTCAGTTAATCCAGAAAACTCCTTAAGATTCAACCCAATTGACACATTTAGCAATTTTCCCCAAACAGAAGGTACTAACTATATATTCAGTCAAATATGAATTAGCAAACAAATTTTGTCATGAACTGTGCTTAGCAGTTTGACAGGTGGCACCAGCCATTCTTTGCTTGGTTGCCTACCTCTGTGGATAGTTTCTCCATTGATTTTCAACATGTGAGGGGCTTCATGTCAATAAATATTACTATTTGATCTCAAGGGGGAAAATCTTCACTTTGCCATTGTAATCATTGGCATTTTCCTATATTGTCTAACCTTGGGCGTGAGAAGTGCTATAATGATTTTATACTTTTGTTTTTCTGTAATGCCCTAAGTGAGAACATGAGGAGGTGTCTAGATTCCTGAATTTTTTCTGCTCACTTTGCATTCCCTGTTAGCTGTGATAAACTGAATGCTTTCCAAACCTAAACTTACAAACAAGTTTCTCCAACTCTTCCCCAAGGGTTATATTTCCCTGCATTCTCTAAGGAGCTTGTCAGCTTCTAATAATGGGTAATCTCTGATCCATATTGTTCACTTAGCTTAACTAAAGAGAAAGCAGAGAATAGATAATGTGGTTTTTCAGATGCAAAAGAATAAATCATATTCTGGCAGTATTTTAGTAGCCTCATGGCACACACACAGCGACACAAATAATTTCCTTTTATTTATTTATTTTTACTTTTTTTTTTTTTTTTTAATTGACACTGGTATGGATGTCCTCCTTTTCCTCACTTTTGCCCAACTATTCTCCATGGCCCCCTTCCCTCTGGCCATCACCACAGTGTTGTCTGTGTCTATGGTTTATGCATATATGACCTTTGGCTAATTCTTCAGCTTCTTTCATCTAGTCCTCCCACCGCAAACCCTTCTGACAGCTGCCAGTGTGTTTCATATGTCCATGCCTCTGTTTCTATTTTGTTTGTCACTTTATTTTGCCCATTAGATTTCACATATATGTGAGATCATGTGGTATTTGTTGTTCTCTGACTGGCTTATTTCACTTATCAGTAAAAGACCAGGTTTTGATCGTTACTCTAGAGATAGACAAATATTTTATATTACTAACCAAAGGATGAAGTGCTTTATATACATGTTCTCCATTTTATATTTCCTGGCTGCAAGAAGTCCACCAGAGAACATTAGGTAATTCCTGATATTGATATTCTAGTACTTGGCCAGTGACATAAAATAAGTTACTGATAGATAGGTGTTGAAAGAATGCCTGAAGGAAAAGATGAATGTATTAAATTAGAATTCTATGGAAATGACTCAATTCATAGATTCCAGCTTCACATAAAAATTCACCAATTGTAGTGCACCTCATGAAAACTTTTCCCTAGGGAAGTTTCTTTCAGGCAATTCATTTATACTTAAGCATGGTAGTTGCATCAGTTGTCCAAATATGTGTTTCTTCTTCCCACAAGGCACATGTGATATTGATGAATTAAGCATGGATCGATATGAAAAAAACTTAATCTAGTTTCTCAATAGATATCATTACTTGAGTCAATTCCAAGAACATTTGCTCTGGCAACAGATAAATGTAATTTAAAAAATCCAGACATTGAATTTAAATTATGTTTGAATTATCTACCATTTTCATTTATCTACCATTTATGTAGATAATGCAGAGTTGGTAGTTATATTCATGATTACGGTTTGAGTATACAAATGAAATTATTTTTAAATGCTACCACTGCTACTGGAAACTGAATTGTATGCTACATTTAATTTTGCCCACTGTAATAAACAAATTTTAATTCTCTCACTGATTCACAAGCCATTATATACCCACAGCTTTCTATATTGTCAGCTATCTCAAAAATCATCTAAGAAGAACAATGCAAAAATAGAGAAACTAAGCTTATGGGGATTTTATGCAGGTTCTCCTTATTATGCTATACAATATCTTCAACTAGGGTTGTCTATATTTTAAATAACTTTCTATTATCTTGTTTGTGGAAATGAATGTTGCTGATCAAGTTTATGAGGTTATAAATTTACCTTGTAGATATATCAGCTGATTGATGAACTAAAGTTTTGCTTGGATTCACTGTGTAATTGATGGCTCAGACATAGATGATAAATCACTATTTTCAAAAGCAGAGTATTATGTAACTGTCTTTTACAATTCAAATACTTCCAATAACTTTTATGTTTCTTTTGAAAGATTTCATTTATTACTTTTAGAGAGAGGAAGAGAGAGATAGAGAGAGATATCAGTGTGTGGTTGCCTTTCACCTGCCTCCAGCTACAGACCTGGCTGGAGACCTGGCTTGCAACCTGGTTATGTGCCCTGACTGGGGAATCGAACCAGCGACCTTTGGGTTCGCAGGTTAGCACCTTATCCACTGTGCTACCAGCCAGGGTAATAAATATAAGATAATGAAGTAAAGTGACTAAAATGAACTAGAGATAACATTGCATTGCATAATCTAGAATGTTCAGAATATTTTTAATCATATGCCTACATTTTTTTTTTCATGTGCCAGGCACTGTTTCTAAGTTCTTATAAATATTATTTTTCATAAAAAATTCTGTAAATTAAATATTATTATCACCATAGTACAAATGAGGTAAGTGAAGGTTGGAGAAGTGGAGTAAGTAGCATGGAATCACTCAGCTAGAATGGAGGAATTGCATTGAACTCCCAGTGCTGAGTTCTGGACTCCATGCTCTGAGCCACTCACTCTTGCTGTCTTATTTGCTCAAGGAGACAGAGGAACTGAGCAAATTGACAATCTGAATCTCTGCTTTGTTTAGAAGAAATTAGACCAATGATCTTTAAGGTCTTTTCCCCCAGCTCTTCTTTCTAATGTGTTATATTCCTAGGGAAGGAGTATTAGGGAAAAATACACCCTACTGTGACTAGCAGAAAGCACTGTAAACAAACCAAGATCAAGACTGCAATATTAAATTGCTTCTATTTTTAATATGTAAAGTAAAAGGTGATTCCTGAAAAAGATTTTTTTCTTCTTCCAATGTTTTATATTTAGATCTGATTAAAATGTCTTCTTGAGATCCTGCTTGACTTCCTTAGTTCTGTGTTATTAGGAAAGATGGGTATAAGTGTAACTGAAATACTGTCCAAGGAACTGAACTATGTTTCTTTCTTTCTTTCTTTTTTTTTTTTTAAAGATTTTATTTATTATTTACAGAGAGAGGGGAAGGGAAAGAGGCAGAGAGGGAAAGAAGAATCAATGTATGGTTGTCTTTCACCTGCCTCCAGCCACAGACCTGGCTGGAAACGTGGCTTGTAACCTGGTTATGTGCCCTGGCTGGGAATCAAGCCAGCGACCTTTGGTTCGCAGGTTGGCACCTTATCCACTGTGCTACCAACCAGGGCTTGAACTATGTTTCTTTTGCTTTAAAAGCCTTGTGCTATGGGATTATATGATATCTTCAGATGGGCCATGTGTGAAGTGGAATTAGATCATGCTGTTTATAAATCACTAAATCCATTAGCCATTTTAGATTTGTGTTTGTCTCATATGGCATAGCTCTTTGATGTGAATTTACACTAAAGACTGTCTAAGTAATTATCATCTTACTGGAATTGAGGAGGATAGTTTTGGTCAAAGTTTAGCAAATTTGAGGGCACTTGGTTTATTAATACAGATTTTTGTAGCCCAGTTGTCTAGGCTGAGACTTTGAAATTTGTATTTCTAATAAGATCTCAGGTGGTTTTGATGTTTCCTGTCTATGTGCCACTACTGAATACCACTTGTCTATGTAATTTCCAAAAACTGTTATGATGATAACAGCTTCTCTTTAGGGAGATTTGATAATACACATCCTTCACTATAATCGATGTGTTATATCCTAGAGATCCTTGACGTTTTTCCACAGGTATCTGTTCTCTATTCTATTTAGTATTCTTCCCTGGAATAGAATTTTTCTGAGATTTTGTTTTTGTATATCTTTAATCAGCTCTCAAACAGGCACTGGATTATCACATGGAGGATTGAACCCCTCACAAGTACACACGGAATCAATACGAAAGTGCAGGCTGCTAATATTTACTTGCACTAAGAAAAAAGCAGGGGTTTTGTGCTAAGAAGCGTCCCATTCCTTGTCTGATGTGTAAGCACAGCACCTGGCTTTATTTCTGATACACAGTAGGTATTTAAGAACCACTATTGCTGAATGAGAGGTAGAATGACTGAACAGTCTTAAGCAGAATAATTAAAATGCTTTGTTTTTAGTTCTCATACTGATGGGGCAGATAAGAAAGCCTTTCTTAGCTACTAATACAGGTTTTGTGTTCTTGTTTGGATAAGTGCAACTATATTGATTCGGTGAAGTTGAGTAAAACTTGAGGAGCTCCATCTGGTCAGGGAGTATATTTATGGTATATACTTAGGGGGAAATTATGTTTAACAAAGTGTTAAAAATGCCTTTGTCTATTAGACTAGTCCTGCCAAAGAATTTGAATTAGACCATTTTTCACCATTAAGAAAGCATTGTACTCTCACTCTATTTTTCTTTTGAAACTTCTGCAAATGTATTGTAAGCATTATCTTGTTTTTCCTTAAAACACTATTCAGAGGTGTGTGACCCAGTAGTGCGATTCTCTTTGTACAGGCCCCTGGAAGTTCATTGATTCTCTTCTGGCCATAGAGAAATGGGGAGAGCCAGCAATAAAAGAAGCGTGAGCCGGCTTTTTTAGTGCGAGCAAAAGGGACTCCACAGAGGGCCTAACTCTGTTCTTCCGTAACCTATCACAAAATACCTCCTATGCACAAGCATGGCCTGAAGGAGATGAAGCATCTTGAAAGATTTCTGCATGGGGTATAGTAGGTACAATTTACGGTCAAATGAAGGCATCTCTTTCCTTACCCTCTCCACTCGTAATTTCATTCAAGTCTTAAACGACCATTTTTATTTTTATTATTACACCAATTGCCAAAACACAGAGAAGTTGCTTAAAAGTTTCTAGAATTTTTATTTGAAAATTTGGGTCACACACAAAATCTCCCTTCTTTTACAATGTGCCCAGAGAATTGCTGGGCTGCAGTCTCCTGTGGGCTTCTGGGGCTTCTATCTGCCTTGTTAAGTAGGTCAAAGTCAGCAGATCCTGCCCATCCTTTCATCCTGGCCACATATCTGGATTGTTTCTGCAGCTGGCAGTTCTCAAAAGTGAGATAATGCCTCACAGAAATGCATGATGTTGCCCTGAATAGTGCTCTGTCTCTCTTTGGACAAAGAACTGGCTTGTTTGCTGCTTGCTGTAAGTGGGAGATTTTTAAAGCTTGGGGGTTCCTCGGCCACAGGGCAACCGTCTGCTTGCAGAGCCATCCATCTGAGTCCTTCATGTTGCCCCGAGGAATTCGGAGCCTGGGGAACCGCTAAAACTGTGTTGATAGGCCTGCTGCTGTTTCTGTTGTGATTAACCAGTTCCTTTGATCCAGGAGTCTCCCGTCTTCTGTCCCAGGCCATGGGGCTAATTTAGCTGTGTTCATTCCAGTGGAAATTCTAGTGCTTCTCGCTCTCCTCCACACTGTAAAACATCTTTAAGTAGGGCACAATTTCCACTTCTTTGTTTTTTCCCCAGGAGATCCTTCCCAAACTTCAGGGTATTACATGAAGAAGGTTTTCTTTCAGTCACATCATGGTTCTCAATGAATCGAATAAGGCTATAGAAGGATCAGATCAACGTAATATGAAGGTATCAGAAGGGCAAGAGATTTGGCTTAGGAATCTGGAAGACATATTTTCTTTCTCTTGTGATGTTCTCATTTGGTGCTCTGTTGCAGCAGTATCAGGGTTTCTGTGTCTTAGGCAGCTCTTTGAAATACGAATGTATACTACTGCCCATGGCACTGAGGATAACTGAGAGGTGGGTTGAGATGGCATGGGACAAGCTAGCAGCAGCCTTTGCTAGAATAAGACATAGTTGTAAGATATCGCTCTTCTGTTGTGGTTGTTGTGAGCAATCTAAGAGCAAGAGCTACTACATGATCTTTATCCGAATTCCTTCTTGACACAAGTTGTAATACCTTCAGCTTAGAGGTGTTTATTGAAGGCTTGTCAAGTAAATGAAATCAAAGGCCTTATTGGAAAAGGCTGTATGGTGTAGTCTGAAGCCAATGTGCTTGGCTTCAAATCTCAACTCTGTCACTTACTAACTGCACACCAGGCCAGTGTCTTTAGATCTTTGCTTGTGTTCTTATCTGTAAAGATGAAATAATAATAGTACCTACCTCATAAAGCTGTGAAAGTTAGCACTCAGTAAATAGTTGGCAGCTGTCTGTTATTATTGGCATGAAAGTATTAGAACCCCACAGAACTAGCACTCTTCCTATAATATTATAAAAAACTATCCTTGCTGACTTTGTTGAAAATTGTTTATAGCAATCGTTGGTTCCAATTTAGATTTATATTGTAGTAACCACTCTTGGCCCTAAATCTACATCTGTCACCTTGTATTTAATTATTTTAAATGTGAATGCATGCTCTCCTGTAGGATGTATGAAATTTAAATATTAAGGTAGATTTTCATCTCTCCTAACTATTATCCATTCTTTGGCAACATGGAAATAAATCTTCCCATTTTTTTATGTAAACAGTTTCCCCACATTCACCACCTTGCCAGAGAGCATAGCTAATTCTGAGTCAAAATCAACACAGGCTGTCAATTTGGTATGCACAGCATCTGGTGGCTTCCATACTTAGCTATTTCTGGAGGTGAAGGTGGTATATTTCGTTTGAAAAATGTGTCATTGGGTTCTGCCAGTTCTGAACTCAGTCCTCCTCCTTGACAAAGATGTTTCCAAATTCCTCTTTCCTAAAGAAAGAGGTCTTCTAAAGAAAACTTTACTATTTTGAGGTCTTCTATAGAAAACTTTACTATTAAATCCAAACTGCCTCCTTACCCATCATGCATTTATTTCATTTTAAAGCACTCATAAAAAGTATATCTGCTGTAATATCTACAATCAACGCTGATAATGTTGTATTACACAAATTGCTGGAAATCTATTATGTCTTATATATGGAGTAAATGAGCAGTGATTCTACACAGCTGCTGCTAACAACTCTTTCAGGCTTTCCTGTAGTTAAGCAATGCATCTTTATTGACTTCCTGAATAATTCACTCCTAAATGCATTAAAATGAATGTAAAAGAAAGTTTCACAAAATGAAGATAAACCAGTTTTGGGAGTTGGTGATAATCTTAAAACTTCCATAATGCTCTGCTTTGTCTTTTTTTCTTTTAAATAGGCGTGATTCAGTTTTTCTCTGCTGGTGTGAGCTTTAAGTGATATAATAGCTTTAGCTTTGAGAAACATTTAAGATAAAACAACTCTGCAGTTATTGGTGTGAGTCTAAAATCCAATTGAATATACAGGAGAGCAGAAATTTCTGTTATTAAAATAAAATGAGTTGGCCACGCTGATTTTGCTTATTTAAATATTTATTTTAACCTGTTTTTCAAACCACTGTAAAAAAATACAATAAAGATGGAAAAAAGCAACACAATTGGGTAGAATTATTAAAAATAATGAAGTAATCACCTTGAATGAGTGTCTGGCCCTAGTCCAGATTCAAATTATCCAAGCTTATCTTTGCAGCAATTCTCATGATCATTTCTCCATTTTCAACAGCTCATTACTCTCCTGTTTCTTAATGATAATGCTCCTGATAGTCAAAACTCAGAGTTGGAAGGGCTTTGAAATTTCACTGGTGGCATTTCTTTATTTACTAAGAAAATGAGGCCCAATCAAGCAAATGACATACACACCCTAGACCAGTTGGCTAATTGGTGGCAGAGTACAAGACTGAAATTAAGTTTTTAAATCCTAATCCAGTTCCTTAAAAACAAACAAACAAACAAACAAATTAAAAAACCCAACAACACTTCTTTATCTAACATGGAGGACTACCAAATAAAATTCTTTCTAGAGAATCCTGGCAGAGTTCTTACTTTGGTACCCAGATCAAGTGTTCTCTGATGTAGTATCTAATACCTATTTCCTTGAGCCCAGTTTTCCCCACATGTCATCATAAATTTCGTGTTCCTTCTTAAGGTGATGAATAGCTAATAACATAGAATGGAAAATAAATAAATATGCTTATCACTCACAGAGTCTATATTAATATTTTAATGAGGGCTTCCAGAGATACAGATATTTAATTAGAAAGAATGTATCTCCATTGTCATTTCAGGTAATTTGATAAATCTACAAAGACTCTAAGAATATTTGAGAAGGCTAGCTATGCAATAACTCTCAACTTATAAGCATCAGAGAGATAACTGAGACTTCTGAGGTAACTAATGAGATTATGCATTTAGCTAGCTTTACAAGAAAGGGTTACAGTTGTGTTCCAATAAAAACAAGGAGCAATTATTCACACAGAACAACTGAAACTCTAAAGTTCACCATCTTTAATCACTGGACCCTTTATTCTTTGGTGATGATTGATTTACTCTCTTTATAAAAAATAAGGATTTCTAAAAGTCAAACGCTTAGTTTTAAAAGACCTGATTTAAAAAAAAATGGCAATAAAATTAAATCCTCCTCATTGCTTTAACAGATAATAGAAATCATCACCCATTGTTGCCTAGACTCTTGGCTGTTTCAGTTTTATTTCTATACCATCATTGGAATCTTCTTAAAATGTTATTTGCACAATATGCCTATTATTTCACTTATCAAACTCTACTGCAACTGTCTGTGTCCTTGACTATATTTTCCCAACAACTTTGAGCTCTGTGAAGACTGGAATAAGGGTGATTAATTATTTATCTCCAGCATGTAGCATAGCATTCTGCACAGAATAGAAGCTGCAGAAAACATTTTTTAATAAAGTAATATATAATAAATATTTTGGTAAATAAGAAAAAAGACATTATGTAAAATACATTAAGAGTATAACTTTCCTTCCTTATTGGTGTTCTAATTTGATATTAGCTTCTAATTCCTTTGTGATATACATCTTAAAAGTAATCTTTTCTAATAGAAAAATATGCCCATTTGTCATTCATCATACTTTAATTTAGTGGCTCATTTATATTCATTGATTGAAAACAAATGTGTTAATTTATTGTCTAAAGTGAAAACAATTATTCTGATTTAGTAAATAGATCAGAATATAATTTTGTGTGCTGAAGAGAAAGATGAAATCAGTAAACAATGGGCTTCGGGTTCTTTAAGTTTTTTTTTCTTTTGAGCTCTCAAATCATAGCAATAAAATGCCCTTTTCTTAACAAAAGTTCTTTTGATATCAGAGCAAAGAGGACATGTCATAGGAAGGCAACATTCAGTGATATATCTGGATATCTAGAGTTAGACTATAGCAGTTTGGTTGTTCTATGATGAAATGTAGAAAAATACCCTGTATTTAAAAGAGGTGCAGACTCCTGAACACAGACAATGGTGTGATGGTGGCCAAGGGGTCGAGGGGATGGAGCGGAGGGAGGTGTAAGGGAATAAAAGGTGATGGGTGCTGAACATTCAGTACATTGTGCAGATGATGTGTTGTAGAATTATGCACCTTAAACCTGTATAATTTTGTTAACCAGTTTCACCCCAATACATTTTGAAAGTGCATAGACTACAAAGATTATATTCATATGAAAATTTATTTTCTCATAATAAGTTAACTGGTAAAATTCTAACATCTACGTGCTCTCTCTGTCTCTCCCTCTCTCATTCCTGCCATTCAGCATATCACTGGCTCAGCTGATAAATGAAGACAAAACTTAATGTTGACATCAGCAGACTGCCTTTGTCTGTATGGGAGGAAATAATAATTGAGTTTAATTATAATAAAATTTGTGTTAAAAGGAAGCACATAATGTGTTCAGTTCAAATTTGTTTGTTTAAAAGCAAAAGGGAAGGTTTTGAGGGGAAGTCATCAACAATAACAGGACATTTTAAAACCCTAATTTAAAATCTCTACTTAAACAATAAGAAATGGCATAGGGTACTAGAAAGAAGAATGAGCTGGTAGCCAAGAAACTTAATTCTAGATACATCTCTGCTACTAATTGAGTATGTGGACTTGAGCAAGTTACTTAATTTTGTTGGCCCTCACCATGTCCTTCTGATTGGTGCTTTTTTGCTACTTTTGTATTTCCCAGATCTTATGGATTATTACAGATTAATAATTGTTGTCACTGGCATTCATCCACTCTCTCTCTTCACAAACTCTACTCCTCATCCCAGTGCTATTTTTCACATCTGCCTGGATGGTTTTTCTATAAAGCAGATCTCACTTAGCAATTTAAATCCTTTAGTGGCATGCCATTAGCTAAGGGGTACATGATAACCTTTATACCCAGGCCCCTGAGTCATTCTGTGACCTGAATGGCCCCTGCTCACTCCTTAATGTCCCAGTCTGTAATTTACCATATGCAGCAAGTTGTGAGCTCCCATGGACTCACTGGAAGTACTTGCTATTCCTTTTACACCTTGTCACTTGTGGTTTCTTCTCTTTATAATACTCCTTCATCATTTACTTGGTTAAATTGTTTCTCACTCTTCAAGATTCTATCTAAAAGCCACTTTGTGAAGTTTCCTGACTCCTTCAGAAAAATGGCATTACAAGTATATTGAAGCTGATTTTACATCTTTGTCCCTGTAATTTTCTGTACAAACTGTTCCTGCAGATGGTCATTTTATTTTTAATATCTGTTGTAATATAAGAGATTTGTCTTTTTCCCTCCTCTCTGTTCTTATCCTTTTGAAATAATGCAGTATGTGGCTCAATGTAGGCATAGTATATGTTACTGTAAGGAACGAAGAGGATCTGTTTCCCATTTTGGTCTTATGGGCGGGGGGTGTTGCAAAGGAAACAAATTTCCTTCTAACTTATTTGGCTGGTCTGATACTCAAATTAAATATGCTGTCCTGACCTAAGGAAGGGACCAGAAGCACATATAGGGCTTTAAAGGTGAGGAGGGTAATTCATTGGACAATATGAAGAGCAGATACATGTCCTCCATGCAGGTAGGTCATTCAGAAAAAAATTAATTCTGTTAATAGCTTTCTTTCTGGACCAGGCTGCCTATCTAAATTATTTTCAAGAGAGGTAAAATTTTTATCTTGAATCTGCTGGGTCCTGATTGCCCTCAGCTCAAAATTATCCACATGTCAAAATAGCACCTTTTGGGTAAGCTTATTCTGAAATCCTTCTGGGGTACTATGAGAACGTGATCAATGGTTCATGACTGTGTTTCCTAAAGTCATTAAATAACATACAATTTTGTTAATAGATATGTATACATACTTATATACTCTGGAAAACACCCATAATTCCACCAGGATTCCAAACATATCCACTACACAAAGACTGCACCCAGTTCTGATGGTTAGGTGACTCTAAATTCATGAAACCAGTAAAATAAAAAAGAAAAGTACAATGTTAAAATGCTCTCCCATCCAGACCATGCCTATCTTAGTAGTAAAGAAGCCATCTAAGCCATTTTTGGTGCTTTGGTCTTTTATTAAATCTTTTATTTACCACTTTGTGAGCACAGAGATGCAACAGGAGAAGCAGTGCTAAGTTTTGTACTATTTTTGGACCTGTGAAGACTGGTATAATCACATTGTGCTGCAGCGGGATTTAAGCAGAGGAATGAACTGAGAAATTTCAGCAGGAGAATCTGAGTAGTTAGAATTTATCTTATGTTAGTTAGTTTGCTTAAGAGCATCTGACTAAGTATCTATAATTTCTTTCTTGCCCTCAAAAATGTCAAAGAATCCAATGAATATATTCAATTGGCTTTTTTAGCATTTAAGAACTAGTTTTCTTTTAATGGCTACTTATAACCACATAATAGTGTCCTACTTGAAAAATCGCCACTCTCTGCTTAAAGAAAACTCTCCTTCTCCTCTTCGGAATGAAATATTTTCCTTTGTTGACTTATCTTAAAAAATGGAATTTGTATTAAAAGTGCTTCAACTTATGCACTTTTAAGTGCTTAAGAATCTACTTCTAGACACAATTTAAAAGTCTGTTTTAGATCTCCTTTTTCTAATACAGTCATAGAAATTATTCCTGTATTACATGTTGTGTCATACTTATTTCAGTTTCCTTGGTCTCATGGCTTAGCTGTAGACTATGAATTAAAATTACTACTCATTATCTTTGTATGAAAATATAATTTATTATTTAATGACAAGCAGAGTATAGAATTATTTTGGAAAAGTGGCTTGAAATAAGATGGTTTCTTGAAAACTGTAAAATAATAATAATAAAAAATACTGGTTTCTGCCCCAGATTCCCAAAACCCTGTTATTTCCTAAGAGATAAGAGCAACAGAAAGATTAGTTTTCTGGTATTTGTTCTGACACAGAACTCCTGAAACCCTTGTAATTTCCTGGGTGATCAGGGTGTCTTTTGTTCTAGTGAGGTGACTCTGGGTGGCTCCTGGATGGCTCCTGAATGGGTGTTGGTCACCCAAAAGACCAAGCCATGGTGAGAAGCCTAGAATTACTAACTAAAACAGCATCCACAAAAGCTAAGTAGTATGGAGTTTGGGGAGTTCCAGGTTGATGAACACATTTATGTACTAGGAGGGTGATGTACCCAACTTCATGAGGCAGAGGTGCCTGCATTTAGGACCCTCTCAGACCCTGCTGTGAATGTGTCTCTAGCTGGCTCTTCATCTATCCTTTTTCATATCCTTTAATAAACTGGTAAATGTATATACTTCCCTGAGTTCTGTGAGCTGCTTTAACAAATAATTGAATTGAAGTGGCTGTGGGGAGGTCATGGGAATTTCCAATTTGTAGTAGGTTAAACAGAAGTTGTAGCTAATGTGGAGGTAGAGCCTTGTGGGGCTCAACTTTTAACCTGTGGGATCTGACACTAACTCCAGGCAGACAATGTCAGATTTGAATTAAACTGTAAGAGACCCAGCTGGTATTGTGGAGATTTGCTTGTGGTGGGATAAAACAAAAAATAAAAACATGTATCTGATATCAGAAATATGAGTGCAGTTGTAGTGTGAGAGTAAAGGAGAAATACAAGAGGCAGTCTGAACTGAATTTCTCTGAATAGAAGAAATTCATCAGAGAAACTGATGATGGTATCGTAATTTCTACATATAACACAGTTAATATTTATATGTAGAAATTACGATTTCATCATCAGTTGATGTCCTTATATTAACTACCAATTACAAAAATGCAACCTACATAATGATGCTAGGATATAATTTAAAAACATCATATCTTCTGATACTTAATGTTTTTTGGAAATGCAAGGTCAAGTTATTTATACTTATATCTTATACTATTTACCAAATATTGTCTCATACTTTATGAGCAGCTCCCAAGGCACAGCTATGCTTTTAATTAGTATGTGGGCTTCATGTATAGCTATTTTTGAACTCAGAATGGGAGAAAAGACAGAAAACAACTTTGGAATACTCTATATTTCCACTAAATTCATAATTATTTTCAAACTAAAAGTATTAATCAATGTTTACACATTTTGTGTGTGTGTGTGTGTGTGTTTTTTTTGATTTGGAAGAAATGATACACATAAGTCCCCTTGTACATCAGATAACAATGGCTGCCCTCATTGAAGCACCTGGTAGAAGCATTTAGGGTGATGCTAAGAGCCATTTTTCTGGCACTGCAAATTCCTCTGTGGTAAGAAGAGGGTTATGTGCATTAGGGAACAGTTTGAAAACACTGGTATGAATCAGTGATAACTTTTAACTAGTATCAAGTTCTTACAAGCAGAAATACTTAAAAATCTTTAAGTAAATACAAACCTTCAGGTGCAACTCTATTAAATTAACTTAGTTTTGATGTTTCTACTTATTGTGTGAATATTCTTTACTCTCTCCTACAATAACTCCAGATGTTGAAGAATATGTAAATAATGCTCTCTGAATGGCATCCTAGAGAACTGCAGAATTTGTTAAAAAATTTAAATCACTCTGTGTTCTAATTTCTGTCTCATCTACTCCAGAGTTTTTCTGAAAAACAAAGCAAAATTACATCTAATTTTTCCAAGTCCCTATGGGATCTTTGCAAACCTTACGGTGTATTTTCTGATTGTTTTGATGATTCATTTATTCTGTAAATATTTATTGGCTATCCATAGTGGATAAGGTGCCAGCCTGTGAATCCAAAGGTCGCTGGTTCGATTCCCAGCCAGGGCAACATAACTGTGGGTCTACCAAATCTATCCCATAATCACATGTATTTCTTTACATGTAAATATTATTTATTCTACCCTACTCCATTGAAATTCTTATTGCATCATTTTATTGGGGGAAAAACTGGGTTACTAATTATTTTTTCTATTCTATTCTTTATACTGGGATCTGGATCTTAGATTGGGGATTCCAGAATTTCTGTTCATTTCACTTTGTATTTCTGGGGAGATCTTCTTTCCATTGGGAAGGAAAGATGATGTCTAGTTTGAATGAGAGAGGTTGCCAATTGCACTAAGAATTTACAAGTTCCAGAAACCTACATTATCATTTCATGTACCAATCTACCATATGTGTTTCTCATTTTGATTTAGTTGCTCCAATAAATAGGCCCCTGTCCAAAAGCCCAGTTCTGTTTTCCTCCTTGCTCAGGACAGTGAGATGAGTAGAGACAGTTCTCTCTTGACACAAAAGCCAACCAAGACACCTGTCTTGTTGTAGGTTTTATTTTTATCTCATCCTTATCTACTCTTCTTTTCTTCCACTCTCCAGTTACCCTCCTTCAACAAGGAAATAGGTTAAATTTGCGTATACTCAAGTCATATCCACTCCATAAGTTGGAAGTTAAATTTTATACTGATTTATGATTTATGAAATTTATGTTGCTTCTTTTTAGTTCAAGGAAACCTAAATATAGACATGCTGTTCTTTCCAAGGGAAAGATTTATTTTCTATTTTCTGTAACAAAAAAAAAAACCTTAACTGCTGGGAATAGGGAGATACATGGAAACTAAAAGATGATATCTCAGTGACCGTTGGCTTCAGTGTGCTCACTTGATTCTTGGCGGTTCCTTAAGGGTAGCCCTGAGCACTGAGAGAGGTCATTATAGTGATTTATAGCTAGATGCCCTACCTCCATTGACATGCACACATACCGCCTTATTTAGCTCTTTTTATTGGGATTCTGCATAACATTTTGAGTGGGATTGTTTTTTCTCTGCCATATGTAAAATTTAGACAACAATGCTAGTTTGACAAGAGAGCTTTTTCTGATCACAGTTATAGCCTAGTTTACTTGAGTTAAATCTAAGTTCTGATTTAAAAAGGGTTTGTAAGGAAAATAAAATAACCAGATAACCAGTAAGCTATATTATAATAACTAATGATTTTAACTAGAATTATTAATGAAAAGACTTTAATTAGAAACAAAGGTAATATTAAGAATATATTATTTTAACTCATGTATTTTTATTTTTAGTGCTCTGGTGAGAAAGTAGAATTTATCCACAATTCCAGAATTGAAGGCACTAATGTGTCCTAGCTTGAATTTACTGGAGACTTAGTTTATATACAATTAAATTGGAAATCAATAGCTAAAATCATCAGGAAGCTTGTTAAAAAACTGATTTTTATTCTAACTTTATTGTATTATTTATGAAACTGATTGCATGTTAAGTTTAGACTACCAAGTTAATTTTTATTCTAATCAAAATTTACATAGTAAAAGACATACTTTAATTATTTTAGTTGTATGAATATATGTAACTATAAAATGTTAACTACCTAATCTCTGAATTAAAAAAACATTAATAAAGATGCGAGTCATGCTAAATGCAGAATTTAAGGTAAGGACTGAAAATGTCTTAATATTCTGGGACAGGCTTTTAAAATAAAACCTCACAAAAATCCTTAATTTTATGTAAAATAAACACATTGAAATAGTAAATAAAATCATTCTCTAAAAATTGTAGAGGTAGTAGAGAGTAGACAGTTTTAGAATTCTTTTAACAATGAAAAGCATTTCAATAATGAAATTTCTTTAGAAATAGAATCTAGATGCAATTCTAAAGAATAACATTTACTAGGTTGAGCTAGGTATGAGGTTCATAAAGTACATTCCTTTCTTGGGTTGAAATATATTAATTTAAAAGCCATTTTATACCTTAACAATCTCAACCATTTGTGCATATATAATTGCAGCTCTTCTTTATATGTGGTTTGCACAAATGCAATTTTCTTTTAAATTCTCTTTCATGAACTTCTTGGGGAGGAAGAGACTCTTCTCCCCTTCAAGATTCTTCCAGCTTTTCTAATTATTAAACCTATATGAGACAGATTAAGGATAAAATAATTACATAAGTATATAGGAAAATTCCACATACATGAGTGGGTCAGAGGTAGAAGAGTAAAATGAGTTATATATGACATTCTGAGCTGAGGATGAGGTAAGGTGCCTTGGGGCTTGGAAGGGAGGAAGGTGTCCACAGGATGATAAGAAGAGAAATGTTTGGTAATTGTTGTACCCTATTGATAGGTATACAAAGTTATTTCTTGATAATTCTTATTAAGAATAAAGGTCCGTAATGTAAATTCTTTTTTTTTTTAATTAAAAAAATATTTATTATTTCCAGAGAAAGGGGAAGGAAAAGAGGCAGAGAGGGAGAGAAACATCAGTGTATGGTTGCCTTTCACCTGCCTCCAGCCAGAGACCTGGCTGAAGACCTGGCTTGCAACCTGCTTATGTGCCCTGGCTGAGGAATCGAACCAGAGACCTTTGGGTTCACAGGTCAGCACCTTATCCACTGTGCTACCAGCCAGAACCATAATGTAAATTCTTAAGGGGGAGGTAAAGTTTCTTGTGAGCCTGCAGGCTCTAGATTGCTTTTGGCTCAAAATAATTCCCATGGCAAAGTGACATATCTTGTGGTGACTTGTTCTGGGTCCCTAAAGACCCCAGCGGTAGCCACCATTATTCTGTGCATAAATCTGGTGCAAAGTTTGGAAATAGTATTATAGTTGTACTTCATAATCCACATATTTCTTTATGAATGGAGAACTTTGTTAAGATTAAGGATAAATCAAAGTCAGGATTTCCCTCCAATATTAGATGATCCCTAATTTTTAAAACTGCTGTGGGAAATTCTTTCACTGAGATTGCTCATTATGTGCTTTTATTTTTGTCTGATAGCTCCAAGTAGATCTTGAGTATAAATACTTATGTTCTGTCTGAGTAATAGATTTTCAAAATTTAATATGCATACTGAGAGTATTTTTAAAATACAGATTCTGATACAGTAGGCTTTATGTGCATCTTGAAATGCTACATTTGTAAAAAATTGTGATGTCAGTGTTGCTGGTCCAAGGACCATACTTTGAATATCAAGATTCTAGACATTGTAGGCTCTCTTTTTAGACTTGAAAATGTCCTCAAATAAAACATTTGAATATTTTTTTACAAGAGTATCAGTTGTTTCTGGTACTCCCAGGCTAGATATATTTTGAGAAACACTATACTGTATCATATGCCAAATTCTTAAAGATTTTAGTTTCAGTTTTATCCATGGTTCCACTTGATCTACCTACTATGGTATTAATGTAAAAAGTATATTAGTGAGGAAATAACTTTTAACTTTCTTTTATAAAAAATATTTTGATTTAGTAACAGTGAATCTTGATCTTAATATTTTAAACCTTGCAAGGCATAAAATTTCTGCGGCAATTTTTCAACTCTTTCATTGCAACATGAGAGCTGCTGTAGACTACATTCAGACAAATGGGTGTGCCTGTATTCCAATAGAAGTTTATTCCTAAAAACAGAAAGCAGACCATATCTGGCCAGAGGGCTGCATTTTGCCAACCCCTGTTCTAGTCAATCATGCACAGCATATACATAAGTTCTTTAAGATGTATTTATTTCAAAATAGAATCTAAGCTATGGTTTAATACTACGCTGCATGTAAAAGAATTATGACTGTAGCTATGTTAATAATAGCCACAGATTTACACTTTACTTTTGAGTTTTTTAAAAACATACAGGATCTCATATAAAACTAACTTTAAATTAATAAGATTACTAACATTTTATAAATGAGAAAATTAAGACTCAAAGAGGTTAAGTGACTTTTCAATATCACATTTTTAGAAAACAGATGAGCCAGGTCCTGAGAAGGCCTTTTGGTACTAAATCCAGGATTTCTGAATATTAGACTTTATTGAGAACATCACAGGAATGAATGAACCTTATGAGATAGAGTAACCATGTTAACACTATGATATAATTGAAGCCTCATTAACTCATATAATATTAAAAATAAAACAAGTATACTATTTTGATTTTTGCATTGCATGGGAATTCAGGTTTTTCCTCAGGTAAGATTTTTTGCCAAAGATTTATAATTTTAGATGTAAGATAATTTCCATCACTTGATATATTCTGGTGCATGAAATATTCATTTCTTCAATGAAACAGGATCAAGAAGTAGAAAGCTGTGTATTCTCAGGAAAAATTTTCACAATCGGGAAAGTACTATTGGCTTATGAATAATTGTAGGCCTTTTGAAGATAGTTCAGTAGTTCATCTAAAAATGTTTAAATGGGTGCAGGAATTGAATTGGTCTTGAATAAGTCAATTTTCCGTATCTTCTATTATCTCAAAGAAATACATAAACTGATGTAAATAAATTACAATAAATATAAGTAAAAACCACTTACCACATAGATTATATATACATATTGTAATAATATTTCAACAATTCCAAGAATGAATAGTACTTCCCAAATAGCTATTTACCATAAAAGTTTTAGTTATACTAGTGGGTACAACCAAATCCTGAAATGGGACATAATTCTGTGTTTTCTTTTAAACATAATAAATTATTTGTGATGTCCTTGGAAGTTATTTTAAGTACTTTTTACTTACCTAAGATACTTAAATATGATATCAACTGATATTTTCAAAATTTATAACAGTTTAAAACAACACACAGTTGTTTTTTTAAATTAGTTAATTTCTTAATTTTATAAAAGATTTTATTATTTCCAGAAAGAGAAGAAAGGAGAGAGCCAGAAAGGGAGAGAAATAGAGAAACATCAATGTATGGTTGCCTTTCACCTGCCTCCAGCCACGGACCTGGCTGTAGACATAGCTGGCAACCTGGTTATGTGCCCTGGCTGGGGAATTGAACCAGGGACCACTGGGTTCACAGGCTGGCACCTTATCCACCATGATACCAGTCAGTGCTAACATGCAGTTTTTTATAATATAAAAATTTTATCCATCTACAATGATATTTTAGTCAGGCAAATTGCAATGACTTTCAAATCTTATTTTCTTATTAGAGAATCCGGTTTTACGTAGACTTCACTGTGTATGCTAGGGATCATTCTCTGCAAAACTAGCAGGCTTAGATACCAAATATTTATATCTAGGGTTTGGAGAATAAATTCTCTAGATTTTTCAAAGTGCGATCCATGAAACTTAGCGGGGTTTGAGACTCTGTTAGGGATTCTGTCTGGTCAAACTCTTTTCATAATAATAAAAAAATACAAAATAAATGTTCATGCTGTGGACATTTACAATGACAAGGTAAGGGCAATGGGGAGAAAACTGCTGACCGTCCTTAGCTGTGACTCCACCTGCGAAGGCGTTCAGTAATGTGAATAAGGTGGGGAAGGGCTGCTGTTGTACTTTGATAACAGTTTTTGCAAAGGGTTGCTTCTTCCAGTTTGCTGTTCTTGTCTCTCTCTCTTCTTTTTATTTTGATTGTTTTAGAACTCTTGGGAAAAATGGAGTCTTTATTTATTTTAAAAGCAGCAAAGAGAGCACCGAGAAACCCGAAAAGAGAAGCTTCATTGGGGAATATGGGTAAGGGAAGTTTTACAGAGGAGGTTACAGGTATCTGTGGAAGGTAACAGAGCCTTGAGATCAGCCTGCTAGTTAGCTTTATTTACAAGCTACTATGTGGACTTCCTTTTCCAACATTTCTGAATTAAAATAGCCTCGTGCCTTGAGGGAAGAAAAACGTTGTCAGCCCTTGGGCTCCTTTTTCCTGCTTTGTCCCAATTACTTTTTCCGTCTTTTCCCTCTTACTGTGCACCATGGTGTCATTTGGATACAGGCAGAAAAGCATTAGCCCCTTCATCTGGTACCATTCAGTCAGTCCTTTTAACCCCATAATTTTTCATTTATATTACATGATGTAATTACATGGGTATTTTTGCCTCTAAAATTTATCTAGGGAAATGTATTGCATATGTTGCTAAAGGGGAAAAAGGAAGACCCTAGAGGCTATGCCCATATAATAAGCAATGAAACTATTATTTTATTAAGAGAATATATCCAGATAAGTGTTTATACTTTTATTTTTCTATACCTGGAATGAATTTGGATTTGCAGTTTGGGAGTAGGAGGCATAGGAAAACTGGATATTGCATATATTTAGAAGAGAGAGGAATTTTAAAGGATGAGTCAGGAGTTAAGAGTCCAGAGTAAAAGATCAGAGAATAACAAAACTTTGCAATGAAAGGAAGGGCTATGGAGCTCAGAAATTACTTCTTGAGTAGTTTTTAATTTGTTTGCTGTGTGTAATGTGAAATAAATATTCTTTACCATCTTCCTTATAACAAGCCTTCAGCAAAATGAATACTTCTCTTTAATGCATTTTTGTGATTAGATATTTTAGAAGACACAAAGAAAAGAGCTAATATATCTGAGATGATAAGCACAAAGAGGTTGCTTATATAAATAGAGGGTTGGGAAGTGATAGCAGACATCACAATTCTAATTGCAGTCTCCAGGAAAATACGCTGATTGGTTTCAGCTTGCCTTTCACTGCCTTCCTGCACCAATAAACTGTGGGACCAGGTACAATTGTGTCATTTTGTACAAATATGACTTCTCTTTCTGCATGCATATGGATGAGGTACTGTTCTCAGACAAGTAGGATTTGGGGAATCAATTGTTTAAATAATTAATATTCCTATTTCTTTTTTTAATTACAACAAAATTTCAACTATGATTATATTGAGGTAGAATTCACATTTAAACATGTATGATATCAAACCAAAAACACTTCCTTTTTTTCTACTACCAAGAATAATTTTATTGGGTCATAGAAAAAATCAATAAAATATGCAAAAATTGGTATGTTGGAAACATGTATATGTATGAGAAGTAACTAGGCCATTGGATTTTCCAAAGTTGGAAATTATTATAGGGTCATTAGTTCTGATTACATGAATCCTTTGTAAGAAAATTGATGTTTTGCAACAAATTATTTTATATAGAAAAATATTATTGAAAACAATTGAAAAGTAAGTTTAAAAATATAATTTATTTGCTTAGAGATTAATCACATGAGTAAAATTTTAAAAAATTCTTAATAAAGTATGATTTTAAACATTTACCAAAGAATACTAATCAGAGGCTCAAAACCCCTGATCTATGATTTGTTAGAGGTTTGGTTATTTATTTCTTACATTATTTTTACTTATTCATTTTTAAAAGATTTTATTATTTTTAGAGAGAGGGGAAGGGAGAGATGCAGAGAGGGAGAGAGACATCAGTGTGTGGTTGCTTTTCAGCTGCCACCGGCTACAGACCTGGCTGGAGACCTGGCTTGCAACCTGATTATGTGCCCTGGCTGGGAATCAAACCAGCGACCTTTGGGTTCACAGGCTGGCACCTTATCTACTGTGCCACCAGCCAAGGTGTCTTACATTATTTTAAAAAATTACGTGATTGATTTTGTGTTCACTAAAATGATAGAATTTTAATTAAAAAGTCTTGTTTTATATTACCTAAAAATAGCAATAAAATCTCCAAAATGTTAGAATGTTAAAATTTCTCAAATTTTAGGAAGGGAATCATTAACAACTTAAGATGATACATATAGTGATATAATAAAAAATGAAACATATGAAAGTATAGAATTTGTCTCAGAGCAGTGTATTTCCTGAATGCAGCTGGATGATTTGAATAACTTATTATTGGTACATAATAAAAATTATGAGTAACAGATTTTTTTTTAGAGCCTTAAAAAAAAAGATTTTATTTATTATTTCTAGAGAGAGAGGAAGGGAGGGTGGGATAAGGGGGAGAAACATCAATGAGTGATTGCCTTTCACCTGCCTCCAGCAAAGGACCTGGCTAGGGACCTGGCTTGCAACCTGGTTATGTGCCCTGGCTGGGGAATCAAACCAGCCACTTTTGGGTTCACAGGCTGGTGCTTATCCACTGAGCTCAGATCTTTAATAAAGGCGTAAGAACAGTTGTTATTTTCAACTACTCCTTTGCATTTGAATATTTTTACTTGTTCTCCCCCTTTTTATTTATTTATTTTTCTATCACAAAAGGCAAACTCTCCTCAGCTTTCCTTAAAAGTGCAACTATAAGTTCAATTAAGAGGAAGTATGGTTTCTGCTAACAGTTTGACTGCATCTTAGAGGGCTTAACCTGATTATTTAGAAAGATGCAGAAGCACTTCAATTGAAATTATGATATCAACTCATATTTTCATCAAGGCAAAAGGGCACAAAGTTACTAGATTCACTCTATTACATCTGGGTAAAAGGACACCATTATCTCCTGCAATGGCTGACAAGGAAAGGTGTAATGGTCACTAGAGAGAAGAGGTATTCCTACTGGGTAGACTCAGAGAAATCATTGAGTTGAAATACAGAAGAGTCCTTGGGAATCTAATTCAACCCCTTTCCTCTAACAAGTGAGGAAATTGCTGTTTAGAGAATTCAAAATGCTCAAGGTCACACTGCTAGTTCTGTTTCACTTTTGAAAAGGAAGTGTTTATAAAAGGTAATGGCCACAGTTGAAAAAAAGGAGTCACAAAAGGTAAAATTTCCTTCCTTTTTTTCTTTTCTTTTGCAGCTGTTGTTTTCTTTTTTCTGTTGTATAAATGTACTACAGCTTTTTTATCCATTCATCTACTGATGGACACTTGGGCTGCTTCCAAATATTGGCTATTATAAATAATATTGCCATGAACATAGGGGTGCATATACTCTTTTGAATTAGTGTTCTAGGTTTCTTTGGATAAATTCCCAGAAGTGGAATTACTGGGTCATAAGGCAGTTCCATCTTTAATTTTGGGGAGTGACACTATACTACTTTCCAATGAATTAGGTCAGTTAGAGAAAAAGAAGTACTATATGATTTTACTCATATGTGGAATCTAATAAACAAAATGAACTAACAAGCAAAATGAGACAAACTCATAAGTAGAGAACAGGCTGACAGCTGGTCGGGGTGAGGGCTGGGAGGTGGAGAGATTGAACATAAAAGAAAAAAAGAGAAAGAACTCCCAGACACAGACATTAATGTGGTGATCGCTGACTGGAAGAGCCATGAGGGGAGATGGAGGAGACTGAGAAGGTTAAAGGGCGTGGGGAATAAATGGTGATGGACAGACTTGACTGGGGGTGGTAAGCACACAATACAGTGGACAGATGATGCGCTGTAGAACTGTGCACCTGAAATCTGTGTAATTTTGTTAACCAATGTCTCCCCAATACATTCTATAAAGACACATGAGATGCAAAAAATAAAAAAATAAAGATGATGTCAAGAACTTTAAAGGTTGAGGGGTTGGCAACTTCTGAAGAGCAATGTAGCTGCAAAGCGATCCTTTTTCTCCAGTCTATCTGGGTAAAGGTATACCTTCCACATGTTCTGTTACAAGAAATGGGGAATGTTTTCAACCTGGCCAGCTGCTTTCAGAAGCAGCTAGGAAGAATTGATTAAGAAGCCCGCATGCCAATAGAATTAATCATGATGTGACTTTGGTACCTAAGCCAAAAGTGCTCAACATTTAGATTATGTTTTCCAGCTAGCTTCTTTGAAAAACAATTTAGGACATAATGTTTTATAATACTTTACACTAGATGTTTCTGTTTCTAGGCTTTTAACATTTATACAAATTATTCACTATGACCTAGCAAAGTTTCAGTGTAATTCCACATGCTTTTTCTTTTAGTACTACCTTCATATATTTCATGTTTACCAATTTTAGTTCATCACTATTCTCTTCTGTTACAATGAGGAGTTAATTTACTTATATAACTACTTATTCTTCTCTATCCTCCTGTTGTAATTATAGGGTATTTTTTGGTTTAATGTGTATTTTGTATTATGATGTATAAAATTGATCACTGAAACACACAAGACAATGATAACCTTTCCTAACCCCTCCCTCCCTTTCCTCCTCCTCTTTTCCGCTTCTCTCCTTCCCCTCCTCCTCCCCTTGCCTATCTCTCCTCCTCCTCCTCCTCCTCCTCCTCCTC